>JAZDUA010000379.1:665000-1117500 GCA_038098605.1 Gryllus longicercus
ACACAAGCGAAGACAGCACGTTTTTAAATTTGGCAATCGTTTGGTGACTCATTAGAAATTTCAGTGATTATAATTATAACATAATTATCATGTATTATGCGATGCATTACATTAAAGAGAGTAGCAGAATTTCCTTCGACAATAAAATACATGACAAGACCTTGAAAAAATATCTTCCAATATATTTTTAAAATTTTAATTTTTCAATGATAAATTATTTTTTCATATATTATAAACCCTGTGATCACAGTAAATAGTGATTGTATGGTCTCATAATTTGTAATCCTCCCTTATTTCATTAGTTTTAGAGAATAAGTACTGGACGTCATGAACCAGTATGCTTGGGGAGGGAGGGGGCCATTTCCTTATAGAGCATATGTTGCACTTTTCTACATTTCTTTCTTTTGTGCGATGTAATCGCATGGATTAAGCTAATTTTAGTCAATTTTACCTGTTCATTATTGCAGCGCCACTGTCGGACCTACTTTTTATGTTGTTGTTTTTTTTCCAAGTGAGTGACCCATATACTACAATGTTGCGATATGCAAATATAAGTTATTTGCTTAGTTCCCTTGTAAATACCAAAACTTAGAAGTACGGAAATTCATTTGAAGAATAAAATTGGTCAGTATTATTTAATATAATAAGCCAAGAAAAAAATTGAAGTAATAATATATTTCCGGTATAACGTAGTTACATACTTGCATAAAACTTACACGTAACTTGTGTAGAACGCTCATCAACCTTTTAAATACACAGCTTTCTCTTTCTCTTTATATAATAATACAATTCTACCTTGCGGAAACTGTTCAATAATCGAGCCAGACCCCAGAGCACGTCGAACGCACACGGATTCGCGATTTCGCACCGGTCAACAGCGTCTATCACCTTCGGCCACGCAGCTTTGCGATGCGCTTTGAGGCACAGCACATTGAGACCGCGAGTGCGCCGCAGCGCGCGGCTGTGGCAGCCAACAGCGCTCCAATGCGCACCCACTGCGCACCCAATCCCCAAGTGGCGCTTTCGTTCTACTTCACAGCCCTCAGTTCGCCTATACCACTCGCTCACGTTCGAATGGCCCTGCGCCACCCACAGGCTGCGCCTTCCCACACACACAGCGCCCCTGGCGGCTCTCGGACGCACCACCTGCTTCTCCCCTGATTAGCGGTGACTTAGCTCTGACCCTCCGTGACATTTTCACGGTCGGTTGGGCGGTTCCTGCGCTTGGCCAATTTACTCACTCTCACACATTCTACACCATTACATTACTTAGTATGTGCACTTTCAAATCGTTTTGAAAGAAAGCGAATTATTTCCTACAATTATTCCCGAAGATTCTCTATGAATTTGACAAAAAACGGTTAAGAACTTAAAACCGAAAACAAACACAAACAAACTTAGTATTTCATATTTGGTTGTATTGCATGCACTCAGCAAATAGTTTCACAGCAAGCAACATTGCATTAGACGCCCAACCATTCAATCTCCCCGCCACGTCCTCGCGGTGAAACGAAAGGCTCCTTCCCTCCCCGCACCGCCTCCACCCCCCACTACTTGCTTTGTTGAGGTAACAGATTTCAGTCATTGCCACGCGCGCCTTCCTGACTGTCCGGGCCAAGTGTCACCTTGTATTCCATGCACTCAGCAAATAGGTTCACAGCAAGCAACATTGCACTAGGCGCCCAAGAATTCAATCTCCCCGCCACGTCCTCACGGTGAAACCAAAGGCGCCTTCCCTCCCCGCACAGCCTCCACCCCCACTGCTTGCTTTGTTGAGGTAACAGATTTCGGTCATTGCCACGCGCGCCTTCCTGACTGTCCGGGCCAAGTGTCACCTTGTATTCCATGCACTCAGCAAATAGGTTCACAGCAAGCAACATTGCACTAGGCGCCCAAGAATTCAATCTCCCCGCCACGTCCTCGCGGTGAAACCAAAGGCGCCTTCCCTCCCCGCACAGCCTCCACCCCCAGTGCTTGCTTTGTTGAGGTAACAGATTTCGGTCATTGCCACGCGCGCCTTCCTGACTGTCCGGGCCAAGTGTCACCTCGAGCGGATTCTGCCGTCGAGCCCCACGCGGGCGCGTTGCCGCCGCGGGCCGAAGCGTGGGCGAAAGCGTGGGCGAAGGCGTGGGCGAAGGCGTGGGCGAAGGCGCGGGCGAAGGCGCGGGCGAAGGCGCGGGCGAAGGCGCGGGCGAAGGCGCGGGCGAAGGCGCGGGCGAAGGCGTGGGCGAAAGCGTGGGCGAAAGCGTGGGCGAAGGCGTGGGCGAAAGCGTGGGCGAAAGCGTGGGCGAAAGCGTGGGCGAAGGCGTGGGCGAAAGCGTGGGCGAAGCGTGGGCGAAAGCGTGGGCGAAGGCGTGGGCGAAGCGTGGGCGAAAGCGTGAGCGAAGGCGTGGGCGAAGCGTGGGCGAAAGCGTGGGCGAAGGCGTGGGTGAAAGCGTGGGCGAAGGCGTGGGCGAAAGCGTGGGCGAAGCGTGGGCGAAGGCGTGGGCGAAAGCGTGGGCGAAGGCGTGGGCGAAGGCGTGGGCGAAAGCGTGGGCGAAGGCGTGGGCGAAAGCGTGGGCGAAGGCGTGGGTGGAAGCGTGGGCGAAGGCGTGGGCGAAGGCGTGGGCGAAGGCGTGGGCGAAGGCGTGGGCGAAGGCGTGGGCGAAGGCGTGGGCGAAGAGCGGGGAGGGCGCTCGGCGGAGGATGGGCGCCTGCGCCCGCAGCCTTTTCAAAACATCTTTGCAATCTTGAGTCGACTCTCGTCTTTTTCAGTTGCCTTTTGGTTTCTGTCTCAAGATTATTGTGAAGTTACTTTGATTTTATATCGCCTTCCAATCTATATCTTCTCGATTTTAAAACAACATTTGCTCTATGTCTTAAGAGAAATTGACTGAAAACGAAATTCTGTTACATTCATCGAATACAAAAAAATGTTTTTATCGAAAGTTGCAGATGTTTCGTTTATTCCCACAATCAAAAAAACAATGAATAGGTTTAATAAATTTTCAGTTATTGCACAATGCAATATGTAAAAAATTATGATTAAACGTATTATCAGTAACTCACATTCTTTGAATGTTTTGTTCGCAAAAAACCTTTTAGTTTTGAATCATGAATATTGAGCAAACAGATTTGTGTGGTGATATCACTAATTTATGTAGTACACAAAATGCGACAATGTTTGGGACACAATAAAATCGTGCAAGTGGCATATGTCCGTCACGCATTGTTCATAAGGCTATAAAAACGTTATCTCTATTCCATAGTGACGTACGTGTTCTTGTGACAAAGGCATTTTGGTCATTGACCTGGCGGGGGCGTGGACTCTAGCTGCAGTAGAAAGGGTGATGACGGAGAGGAAGCGCGAATGGATGCTGGGAGGGCGGGGAGGAGGCGTTCGAGAGAAAGAGAAGACAGAAGGCGGAGTGGCAGCGGAGGCGAGCAGCGTAGTGTGGTGTGTTCAGGGGGGGGGGGGGACGCTCGGCAGCGCTCAAAACAAGCACACGCTGGAGGGCAGCGAGCAAGGGAAAGTCGCTACGATGGCAATGATCGAAACGTGACGCACCGCCCCATACATTATGCCTGCCAGCGCCGCGGGGCGGTTTGGCCGCGCCAGCGAGGGTGGCTCAGGGAGCGGAGGAGCGCTGGGGGCAGAGAGACGGTCAGCACGTCCACAGTGACGTGGAGGTCGCGCCGTCTGCGCTGGGCCGCAAAAGCAAATCAAGCAGGGGCATCCAGCGGTGACGGCTGAGGCAAAGAGAAGAGAAGAACTCGTAGTGAAAGTGTCTAAGCAGCGGAAGCCAGAGCACGCAAGAGGCAAAGAGTCGTGAGGGCCAAAAGTGCAAGGAGAAGAGGGCGCTTAGCCAGCATTCCCTCGGTAGAAAATGCGGACGAGGAGAAAAGAACTACAGTGGCGAAGAAGAGCATGGAATGTGAAAATCGTAGCAAGCGCGAAAGAAAGAAGGGCTAAATACGCTACGGACTGATTTATTATTTTACTTGTCGTGGCGCGTGAACTATGACTATCAGTTCAGTAAGGGTCGGTTCGGTTCTGTGTAGTGCAGAATACATGCCAGGTGTTCCTCCACCGCCAGAAAGTGAGCTGTGCTGCCATCTTATAGGTCGACTAGCGGAGGTTTCCCTGCTAGGTGTCTCTCCACAACGAGGCAACGCCTCAGACGGGACATGCTCTGAGCTCTTTACTCATTTCTTCACAAGGTAGGAAGACACATGCAGGAAAGCGAATATAAGTACGATAATGTGTATAAAGGGAGATGAAAGAACAAAAAATGAGAAAAAATGGGTGTCGAGTAGTTCGTGCCCAATTATTCGTGCCCAATTAATTTACGGTAATTCTCCATTATTTGCCTTTTATTAATCAGAGAAACTACAGAATACTGCCGATCAGTAGAGCCGACCACTAGAATTCCCTTCAGGCAACGGCTGAATTCAACTGCTGGCTTTTATTCCCCAGTATGTCACGAATTTAAAACAAAATTCGTCATCGGTGTTGTCCCCTGCTGGTGAGACACCATCCGATGACTGGAGGCAGTTAATTGGCCCGGGCTAGAAGGAAATGCAGCTCGTAGAAAGCGCTCAGAGAGTCGGGCGAGGGCGGTGCAAGGCGGAGGAGGGCGCGGGCGGGCGCTGCGAGGCTGCGGTGCGGCGCGGGAGATTTATCGTCGCTCACAGCGCGGGCTGACGGACGCGCGCCGCCGCCCCCGCACGTCCGTCACGCTCCGCCGCCCCCGCCCCCGCCACCACGCCGCCACCAACGCCGCCGCGTATTGGAAAAAGTATCGAGGAAAACGGCCTCTGCTACTCATCGAACTAATACGAGCTTCCCTGTTTCGGGTCAATACGAGCGCGGATTTGCATCCTACGCTGCTTCTGCGGTTGATACGTCTGGAAGCTAAACCTTGCAATTTTGATGTTTTTGTCACTGAGTCCTCAATTTTTATTTTTAATGGCATTGTGGGGGTAGCGAGGGGTGGTTGCGTGAGGTGGTCGCGTGAGGTGGTCGCGAGGGGAGGGAGTGAGCGGTGAGTGTGTGAGGGGCGAGTGAGAGGGAGGGGGAGAGAGCGATTGAGGGGGGGGGGGGAGGGGATGGCTGAGAGGCGTGGGCGGCCGTGGACGTCGCGCCGGCGGCGCTGATTCGATTGCGGCGAAGGAGCGACGTCGCTTGGCTGTGAGGGCGCGTCAGTGGCCCCTCCTCCCGCGGTGGGGCAATTACGGACTACGCCAACGCCGACAGAAAAAAGGGCGAATGAGTTCGCAATATGCCCTCGCATGCTTTCTGCACGCATTAGCACTCTAATGTTCGCGCTTCGTGGATGACCAAGACGTGCTCGGGGAGCTTCTGATGTTCTGGGATCTTGTTCTGAAATTGATTAAGTACAATATAATAAATACGTTTGAAGTTTCACCTTTTGTTATAATGTACTGTACCATAAGAGACAGGCTTTGAAACCACTGGAATAAAATGGTTTATCACCCTAACAGTCAACGCGAGCTTTGAGTATCATGATTCTTTGCAGTGAATCAACGAATTTTTGATCAGTAAGGTGAAGAAGGTCGCATCCTAGCAACGCGCACTGTGGAACCAGCACCTCAAGTTCACGAGCAAGGAGACTCGCTTAGTAGGGCTCTGGGTTCAGAGCAGCTTGTAGAAATTGCTCCAGAGTGGCGGTTCGTCCCCTCGATAACTGCCACATAACAGTGTGTTAGAGAAGTCGATAAATATTGCCCCAAATGTAGCTATATTATTTCGAATTTTCTCTACTAACATGTATAATAATAGATTTAATGTTAAAATACATCCGTCAGATTTCAAATACTTAATTGAGAGAAAAATTAAACACCTTGAATCGGAAACAAAGAAAAAATTGACCATTCAAACAGTTTCCTGTCCCTTGGCAAAAAAGTTTATAGAAGACACAATTTGAATATATAACAATCAAGGAATAGTAAAGAATATATCATAATTCAAATCTCAGTTGTTTCATAGAACAAATCTAGCGAATATAGTTTCATACGAAGTCCCTCTTCCCGCCTGGCGCAGCTTCAGCTTGCGCGTGTTCACCCCATCTGCATTTGTAGGAGCGACCAGGGTGCGGGGACTCGGGGGAAGTTGGCAAAGGCTCGCAGAAGCTTCCCAGTAGGTCTTGCGGGCGCGGTTTGACGTGGCTGCGTAGAAGGTCGGCGCGTGATGGCCGAAAACTTGGGCGACATTACCCGCGCGGCGCAGATCTCATAGACTCGGGCGGCGGCGGCGTTGGTGAAGGGGCCCTCGGATTCAGAGGCGACATTCCGAGAGCGGCTCTCAGGGCCGCGAGCGCGCTGCCTGCGCCAATCGGCGCGAGCGCCTGCGCCCGGCGCGAAGAGCGTCGCGAGGCGGCGCTGGGGCGCCCGTGCCGAGGTAGACTTGATGGCGGCGGTGACGTCGGAGGAGGAGGGGGCCGAGGCGTTGGCAGGGATGGTGGTGAAGGGGACAGCGCACGGGCTGGCGTTGGTGGTGGCGACAATGGCCTAGGAATGGCGATGCTGCCCATAGACGAGGAGGCGGAAGCGATGATGGCAGAGGTGGTTTCAGTGGCGGAGATGATTGTGTCGGATGAGATGACGATGAGAGCGGAGGTTAAGGCGATGATGGGCGAGGTAGGGGAGTTGGTGGCGTAGGTGTCGGAGATGGTGGCAGAGATAACTGCGATAGTCGTGGCGAGAGGTGGCGATAGTGTCGGGTGTCGGTGGGCTCGGAGGAAGTGGCGATGGCGGCGGTAGCTGTGCGCGGCGGGGCTTCGCCCTCTCGCGCCGGAATCTCGGAACGGCCGCGCAAACGACGCAAGTAGCGGGGCGCGCTAATCTGGGCCTCCGCCGCCGCCGCCGCCGCCGCCGCGCGAAGCAACGTTCCCGTAAGGCTAACGGCGGCCAGCGCGCTCCTCTCGACTTAACGCGGTTTGCTCCCGGTGCGACTGCGGCTGGAACCGCCTCTACGCCGTCGTTCTCCACGCCCTCGCCGCCGCTACAATTGACTTCCACTTCTGCCGCATCTGCCACCTTTCACACTTTCTATTGATTCTGCACCGAACATACCTTGCGTAACGCAGGTCTTTCTTTCAGGAGACCAGGATGCATACGTCACATCTATTGTTGGGTCACAGGTAAAAAAACGCCAACTCACCTGTAAACAATAAATAATGAGTCAGAATTTCTTCATTGATAACAGAATATATATATAATATATATATATATATATATATATATATATATATATATGTAATATTATGTATACATTTCAATATACAAGTATAACGAATGCTTTTAATTTTTAATGTCTATTTAATATTTCACCTCCAAGTAACTACAAACAAGTTTTAAAAAATTCAATATATTAAGATTACTAAGGGTATAAATAAACTATTAATTTTATACAAGATTAATATATTGCGATACTAACACAAATACTAGACTTCTTGAAAATAGAAATATCATGGAAAGCGAATCCTCAAAGTTATGAATTGAGGCGTCTGGCCAATGAAAAGTCGTGGCTTGGACTTGCTACAATGGTTTCCCGCACACCTTTTTTAACCTTTCCGCAATGCAGAAAATATACTAGGGGATGTGGAAATTTTGCATCGTTATTACTACGGTAAATTTATATCTATAATCATCCTCGCATGATTCTTAATGCTGGTGTCTCTATCAAATTGTCCAAAAGACTCGAATGTGGAAACAATAAAAAACGCTAAAAAAGGAGAAATTTGATTCACAAATGTTCAAATTATTGTGATTTAACTATATTTAGGAAATCACATTTTCCTAAAATGTAAATGTGGTATCCTAAACAACTGGAATCAAAACCCCAACTCTTGGAGCTTCGACGCCCCTCTCCTCCGAAAGCAGCGTCGGCGCAATGACTCAAGCAGCCAAACACCTTAGGTGCAGTACTGTAATTGAGTAGGAAAATTAAAAGTCAAAAATTTCGACAAACACGAGTTATTAAAATTTCAGTTATCTACTTCTTGCTGTTCACATACACAACATGTTTATTTTACGCAAATGTTAATACCATAATCTGTAATAGAGTGTTGAATAACCCAATGCTCGTTTCGCCTTTGCGATGATGGCACATCTTCACCTCCAATCGTCTTTTAATATATATTTATTTTCGAAACTGTTTAATTATTCAGTGATCTTATACTACGTTATATGCATTCAGACTAATATACGACTCAAATTTTAATCATGTATTGGAAGTAACCAATCATGATCTGGAAACGGAATGAACATCTAGAGTATTAATCAAAAGTTTGAGGTCTTGCTGAAATTAGTCTAGTAGGTATATTTTATTTGCTCAATTTGAGAGCTGGTAGGTGGTGGCCATGATAATGGTTGTCTTGAGTTATTGAGATTATTTCGGAGACGAAATTGCGTGAGTCATGTGTTTCGTCCCACCTCACCGCTTCTCGTGCGCCTCATCAGACGTAATGCCAAACTTCAATTCTAATTCTATAATTAGAACCAACTAATCGTGATTTGAACACACACTGAGTACTTACAGCATTAAGGCTTGAGAAGTAAGGTTGGAGAGTACACTAAGGACTGTGTCTAGAGGCTACCTTTCGCCCCCTAGTTGCGAGCTGGTCGCTCAGATTGTGGAGTCTCTTTTGGAGTAGACGTTGCGAGAGGCGAGGAGAGCCCCACCCCCACCCCCACCCCGCGCCTCATGCGCCCTTCTGCGCAGTGGCGCCGCAGCGAGACACGCCGCCCGCCCCCAGGGCTGCAGCGACGAAATGCACTGGAGTAACTTCCGCCAACATCCGCTTTAGCAACCAACATTTCGTGTAAATCTGCGCTGTTTCTCGGCCGGCTTTTTGGATAAACGTGCAGATGACTTTGTGCCGCCCGGCGTTATCAGATGTGTGCGTGTATGTATGCATGTAAGTGGGTAATTCTGGGCCGACCGGACTTGCGTGAGAGCGGGAATTCCTAGTGTGTGGAGTTGGGGCAACATGTAGTAAGGTTTGTCGCGTGCAGCTGGTCATTGTGTGCGAATGTATACTGCTTGAAAACACTAGAGGAAGTAGAATAATTGCAATGAAATTTCTCTGGAGGCCCAGCTTCCGTACTGTTAAATTAACATACGATTATTTGCTTTTATGGAAAAGCTAAAGCAGAGTTGTTTTCATCCTCTATTATTATGAACGGTTTCACTGGAATCCCTCTTACAATTGAAATAATACTGATCGTTATCCCTTATGACAGCAACTAATACAATATGTATTTGTTAAATGGTGAAAACAAAACATGATTTCCTCTAAAGAATAACTCTATTTAAACTAAAAAAAAATAACATAACTATATATACTACTTTGTGGCAAGCTGGATGCCCGAGGTAGCTAAGAGCGCATGTACTGACTCAGCGCTCGGGTCGCGGATTCTAGTCCCGCCTTGGGCGAGGATGTTTGTGCCTTGTCTTTCATCTTTGTGTTGTGGCGGAGGGCCTCGCGTTCTGCTGATCCTAGATCAGAAGAACCCGCAAGTGTATTGGTGGTAGTGTATGGTCGAATATGCGTTCCGTCGGGACATGAAGATGTCGGGCGGTCGGCGGGATAAAAAATATATTTTGTTTCCATGTCAGTTTGTTTTCAAAATACTGTTTGAAGCACAATTAAAAATTTCCATATTTACTAAATTTTACGCCCGTTATTTTGAAGATAATTACAATCAACCCTCACATAATATGGTATCTACTTCTTTATTGGATTTCTTCCAGAAAATTTAATGACGGAGGAGAAAGAAGTATAATTATTAGGACATATACATTCATTACAATACTTTTTCCTCCAAAGTTAATATACCGTCTATCGAATATGTAAAATATAAAAAACGATAACTTTTTGACTCAATATCACAAGTTTGTATCAAAACACCCTCAAAGACAGATGACATCACATATAAATAGGGAAATTGGTGTATTTCGAGGGCTGAAGGCTGTAAATATTTGGGAATTGTACTAAATGAGGATCTGGGGTGAACAGAACACGTAAATTATGTAGTGGAAAAGGTGTGGAAGACATTACACTACATGATTAGACTGCTTAGGAAAGGAAGTAGAAAATCAAGGGAATTAGGGTACACATCTCTAGAACGGCCGAAGTTGGTTTATGACTCCATACGTTGAGACCCATATCGTTTAGGGTAAATAAAATCTCTCGAAAAAGTACAAAAATATGCCGCAAAATTTGTTAGGAGAGGATGTTCTAATTCTGAATTTATATCTTGGGAACCTTTGGAAAAACGCAGAGGGAAATCGCGTCTTTGTGCGTTATTCAAATCAGTGCGAGGCGATCGTCCGTGGGAGGTTCGTGGGTAGTTCTAAAATTCGGCAAAGAAAACAGAAAACAGATGTAGGTAAATTCTCATTTGTAAACAGAACAATACAAAATTAGAACAAATTACCTGCATCAGTGCTGGAGACTTCCCCTCAGAATGTCAAAAATTGTTTAATTAGATTAAATAAATTGTATTTTTTTAGTATATGTTAACATTGTTTTAAAAAAATATGACTGTTATTTTATGTCAGCTTTAGAATAATAGGTTTAATATACTAACCTTGTAAAATTGTATTAAGTGATAAGTAAATATTGTAATGTTCCTTTGATTGTTTGTGTTGTGTATTTGTAATTAGAAAATGCTATCACCGGAAATATTCCATGTATTCCTAAGTAGCAAAATAAAAATTCTATTCTATTCTATTCTATTCTATTCTATTCTATTCTATTCTATTCTATCTAGTGTTTCTTAAAAATAGGACTGACGTAACTGAGTTCAGATTGCTGCACACGTGCCAACCGTTTGGAGTAATCATCAGAACGTAAAGCGAGCTGTACCTACCTTGTTCAATTTTTCGTTTAAAACCAAACTCAATTTAATACAAAAATTGCAATTAAATTTTCATTACATAATTACGAGCATTATCTAAATATATGTCATTATAATTTAGTAATCTGTAGAAAGAAATGAACAAAGATAAAAAACGTTGAGAATAATAATTATTCCTCATGTTACAACAAGCCAAGAAAAGCGTCCAAATCCCAGAGAATCTCTTAATGACAGGAGATCAGGGTCCCGAAGGGTAATCATTCTACCCAGTAGAGGTCATTGACAAGCCGGCTAATTACGTTATCCTAAAAACAGTAGATTTGAACGCAGACCTGAGGTTTGTAATTTTGAGTGACTAAACTGAATACAATAGTTGCATACAAAACACACATTATGTTTGCTACAAATTCCAGAAATGTATAGTTTGAAATTAAATTCGAATTTCATCCGAGAACTAAGCAGCAAATCATTGTAATACGAAAATATTACTTTATAATTCTATGCCCAAACAAATTATTCGTCCAGAGTTATGGAAATAAAATCACTGACACATCGATAACAGAACAAACGTTAAAATGTTAACATATGCCTTAGTATAAATTTGAGGACTTGAAAAAGTCAGGCTTGATAATGATATCTTAATTAATAAATACAAATCATTCGATTTTTTTCCTTTTAATAATAAAAGATTATCACCCTTATGTCTCTATTAGTATCAGCAGTAGTGGGTGTTAGAAGAAGCAGTGGCACGGCATATCTCGAGTAGGTTTATGGTAACAAGGTTAAACACCCCCAATTTTATATTCTTCGTCATATTATTTTGCTTTAACCTTTTAGGTACGGAGTTTTTTTCCTTCTGCACTCCGTGCGGCACGGACTTTTTTTAAATAGACGAATTTGCTTGACCCCAGTGGAGGTTTAACTTCGGAGAGTGATGATAGCTACCCTCCCAGTGTTGAAAGTCCTTCTTGATAGAGATTTAAAGGGATTAGCTGAGATAGACAGTATAAACTTTTCCTCTGCAAAATAAAGTAATATTAGTTTGGGCAATGATCCTCTTTTTTTGTGTACTTTTTTCATTCTTTACGCACCCTCCCCGTCTGCACAATGTTGCATTTCATGTTAACAATGCCTTTATAATTAGAATATTTAGCAAAAGCAAAACGCGACTGCGGTCGCCCATGAGAAGCGTGGCGGAGGCGGGTTTGTTTGGACTATGGTGTGCGACGGGAGGTGGTACACAGAGAGGCGTTACATATAAGTACAAGGGACTAAAGAAAATGGCGCACTAACAAAAGTGAAGCATTGTTAGGCTGAAGAGATATTTGTATAGCACCAGGACGATGGTTTATACCAAAACAATACACTATTAAGACATTGCAAATAATACAAAACAATACATAACAAAATATAAAATCAATTAATTTATTGCATTTTGTTGTACTTACATACGTGATTTCAGAAAGAATCTACGAAATTAGGTTTTTTCCGATTCCCCCCCCCCCCCCAATATCGCGATTTGGGCTTCAATTGATTTCACGCGTATAATTTCAAAACTAATAGTCGGATTGACGTCTGCTTTGCACCATTGAATTTTTCGTCAAGAGTTGTACTTACATACGTGATTTCAGAAAGAAACTACGAAATTAGGTTTTTTCCAATTTTTCCCGCAATTTCGGGATTTGAGCTTCATATGATTTCAAGCGTATAATTTCGAAATTAATAGTCGGATTGACGTTTGCTTTGCACCATTGAATTTCTCGTCGCGAGTAGTTATATATGTGATTTCAGAAAGAAACTACGGAAATAGGTTTTTCCAATTTCCCCCCCCCCCCCCCCCAATTTCAGGAGTTGGGCCTTATTTGATTTCACGCGTATAATTTCGAAACTAATAGTCGGATTGACGTCTGCTGATCACCATTGAATTTCTCGTCAAGAGTTGTACTTACATACGTGATTTCAGAAAGAAACTACGAAATTAGGTTTTTTCCAATTTTTCCCCTTATTTTCGGGATTAGAGGCCTCATTTGATTTCACGCGTATAGTTTCGAAACTAGTAGTCGGATTGACGTCTTTTTTGCAGCATTGTAGTTCTCGTCAAGAGTTGTACTTGCATACGTGATTTCACTGTAAAACAGCGGTAACAGTAGAAACACGAAAATCATAAGACGAGCGGGAAGGTAATACATTTTCCTTATTTTAGTATTTGAAAAGTGGCCAATTTTGAGTCAACCCCCGAAGATACTGCGAAGAATGACCCAAAAAATCCAAAATCGAACGAGAAATTGCAAAAGAGGGAAAATACTCCGAAACAATACGGTCAAGTAGCAATTGGTTCGGAGCTGGAGTCCTACAACCGCTCCAAAATACATTTAAACTGACTGAAAATAGAGTGAGAAGCCCCATAAATGAAGTTCCCTATAATACTAAGAGAAGTAAAGATTTCAGTTTGCAGTGTATTCCTTGTTTTCATTTTAATACTTCTGAAAAAATTGTTAAAAAAGCATTAACCAAATATTCATCTTCATTTTAATGTAATAATAAATGATGAAACTACGATAATAACACAAGGCCGAATACTTAACGCAGTTACTCTTTCACAAGAACAACTTACAGCATAATAAATTAATGTGCACTCATGCGTTCACAGGCGTGTTTCACAGGTAGAAAAAGTACGACAGCTTTTGTTTGTGCGAGCAAATGTCGCAGCCACTTCCACTAAGGTGCATCTCTTGTCACCTCTCCAGCAACAAAGCACCGGCCTCCAACCCTGCGCACTGCACGATCACTCTCGCTGCCCCCAGTCCCCGCGTTCCTTTGCCGGCGGCCTTTGCCTCTGCACGCAGCCTCCGACGCCGACACGTCGAGCGCGCCCTTGCACTCGGCGCCATTTCGCAAGCCCCGACGCCACTCAGAGCGTCGTACTGTTATTCATTACAATTATTCGTGGCCTCTCAATTTCCGATCCTAGCCACTAATAATCCAAAATTCGTCTGATTGTTTCATTTCCCTTGCATTAATGCTGTCTATTCTAGATACAACTTTTATGTTTTATAACGGCTTTGCGCTTACTTTTCTCACTCCCATTTTGCAGTTGAACGTCCCCACGGAGTCGGCTACGCCCCTGACCGGGAAAGATCGAGGGTTCGGGTCCCGACGGTGGCAGGACTTCGACACTAGCTTCATTGTTAGACCAAGCTCAGCCAATGAGCACTCAGCAAGGGACTCCTAGCGGCTCGCTGCTCCGATCAACACGAGGGGCATTCAAGAGCAGTGCACACAAGTCATGGACTGCGCGCGATATTTTCTTCCCCTTTTTTCTCTTATCCTATATTTCCCTCCATGCACTCATACTTACAAGCACTACACTACTGCGCATGGGCGGAGACCGGTCGGGAGATTAGAGTTCGTCCCGGGTAGGGCGATGACCTCTGGTGGAGGACGGCGTCGGATCTCACCGTGTGACCAAATACGAAAACCGCCACCTCTCGTGAAGACAGCATGCACTACACTTCAGGACTAATGTCCATAGCAGTTGACGCGTGCGGACACATCAATCTCTTCCCTCCACTTCCTTCAGCTTCACTCATCCCTTCATCACGAACTCTCGCCTCCTCTTCCTCTCTCATCATTCCAATTCTCATAATATTTCTTCTTTGATCATCAAGTCATCACATGCATCCTCAATAGCATTGGCCCTCATCAACTTCCACCTCACTCTAACGGTGAATATTCTAATATCTTCCGCATTCCTCTTTTCGTTCTTTAAACTCCTCTTCGTCACGTGCATCCCGTCCTCCTCTCCCTGGCGGGGCCTCGGCCACCGCCGTCGCAGCCTCCGCGCAGCACCTTCGCCCAGGGGTCGATGCCCCGCCCCGCTCATTAGCAACCCGTTCCCCCCGCGCGCTATCTGGCGGACGCCCCGACGATTTCTTACTTCCGGCCAGCGGTGCTTCCTTCCGCCCCCGCCCCGCCCCACCCCACCATTTTCACGCGTACAATGCCAGAAATTTCCTTTCGGCGCCCTCTTCTTTGCACACGAATGCTGCTTAATTTTCTACGCGCGCCTCGCGACCGACTCGCGAAGCAGGGGCAGAAGGCGCTGGTGTGCCTGCCGACTCCCAGTTGCAAGTTCGACTCTCGAGGTTCCCAGGAACCCTCCGGGCTGCGGACAGATGGAGTTCCTTCTTACGCTTGGCGCAACTCTGAAATCTGCGTGTTTCTGGTATTCAAAGTGTGCGCAACACTGGTGATTCGTAGTCATCCATCAACGTACATTAACGCTGCGAAAACTACGACCTTTCCGTTCCCGACAATCGCAGTCTCCTCACTTAATGCAGGTCCCACGGATAACGCCAGGCAACGTCTCTCTCGAATGTTTTGGAATTTGGACTTTGAATATGTTGCTCAGTGCAATACAAAAATATAGAGCACTAGGAAATTATTAGTAATATCCATCGGTTTCACTTACACCTTGCTCATCTATTACTGATGAGAAATGCAAAATCACTAAATGAATCATGGTCAAGAACATACTCGCGTGAATGACAGTCTATTCAATCCAACCAGCGAGCAAGAGTACTAGAATCAGCTCTTGCCTTCTGTGGCCACTTCTGATCGCATTAAGCCAATGCGAATGCTGCCGGTGAGGCGCTCTCGCGTGACGTCACATTTAGCAAGCCAAGAAACCCGAGAATCAATTGGTCTAGCATACAGACCTTGACGCTTATTCAGACACACTTAAGACAAATCTAAGAGAATTAAATAGTTTCACTAGGCAATGAGGACCTCGAATATCCAATTTTACCCGAAAATATATAAACTCAAACTTCCGAACTTTAAATCTCGAGAGATACTTTGAAGAAGTTTAGATTACTTTAATTTACCAATATTAAGTTTGAACTGCACAGTTAAATCTGAAGCATATGTATTTCTAGTTTTTAGTTCCTATTGTAAAATTTAGGGAGACGGAGTTATGATAGTTTTCATTGCCTAGTTACTACTTAATGGGGCTAAAGGATAAACTCGCAATGTTATCACCATGCAGTTCAATAAAGGTAGAACAGTGCACGGATCGTTACAGAAAAAAAACATACAAACGTTAAGGTTCTTTAGTTCTATGAAAGGTTGATCAATTATTGATGACTAGAAATGTATTAAGACACATCTACATAAAAGTATGTATAACATTTAGCATCGTCAACATAGGTATAATTCAAATTACAAAACTTAATCATCATCAATTATTTAGAGCTACAATGTGCAGAGTATAGCCAAGCAATGGAGATAACTAATCCTTTTAAGTGTGACAATTCAAGAAGGCTACTTGCGCCAAGGCCTGGAGTATAGATGGTACTGATGAACGTCCCGTTTTTCTAGTGCCCTTTTTTCACTAAATGCAAGAGAAGTATATGTTAGTTATTTAAACGCCGGGGCAATCACATCGCACCTGTTTCTTGTTTGTGATGGAAATTGTGACTGCAATTGTAGTGAAACAATTTCTGGAAGTCAGAATTCGTGAACAACGCCTGATGCTATCTTTTTTCTGAATTCAAGTAGTGTTGGCAAACTAGTAGCGGTAGAGATCGCAGGGGTGAAGAAAAATTGGGCGAACAATGGTAATATTTTGTGACTTTGAATCTACCAACATCAATAGTTCACTATTGAAGAATTTCTTGTCACCTCACTATATTTACGTACCTGTAATTTTTCATAATGAAATGGAGAAATATCCAAACTTATTCAAGCACGTGTGACACTTAATTTACATAAGTTAGAACATATATTTAATTATCTATTTAGTTAGTACACCTCTCTTCCGTAAAGTTTTTAATGTTTTTAACAGTTGCAATGCCAATATACCGTTGGAAAGAAGTTATTTAGATTAGGATCGAATTGATTTCAATAAGACTCGTTTAGTAAAAGGATAATTATTAAAAATATGAGTTTGTACACCGAAGTGTTCGGCACATTCTCAAATAAGAGACGATCTTCTACAGCTAAAGTTGTGCAAATAACACAAAGGTCATCGATTGGGCTATTGGAATTTGTTCCACGCTAACCGAAGATCTGTACGTGAGGTGAATTTTAACTGCTTTGATTGATTGATTGATTAGCGATTTCGGGCACATCAACTACTAAGATCATTAGTGTAGTGCATGTGTTTTCCTCTGGAGGTGGCGGTGATCTTCCACCGCTGGATGGAGAGCTCCGGCCTCCACTCACACGTCTGCTTGAGGGATTGTTCTCAACCAGGTATCTCCCACCAGCCAGCTTAAAGTTTGGCCCAAGCAGGGGCAAGCTCCAAGCTTCGAAATGGCCTCCCAGCATGTATTGTAGTGTAGTGCATGTAAGTGTGGGTAAATAAGGGGAAATTATAGTACAGGGAAGGAAAGATAGCGTGGAATGCTTGGTCCGTTTGTTAGGGCACTGCTCCGGCATTCGCCTGGTGCTGATGGAAGAAACCACGGAAAACAATTGATCAGAGCTGCCGGCTACTAGAAATTTTCCACCACACAGCGACTGAATTAGACCTAGCTATCAAGTTAATGTCGACAATCCTGCCACAGTCGGGACTCGAACCCTAGGTCCTTCCGGGAAGAAGCACTGCACAGACATCAGTTGAAGCCCTGAACCACCTAAGTTGATGAATCTTCCCAGTGTTTGTTGAAAAGTAACAATGATAAATGCTCAGAATACTTAAACAATGAATTGTCACCACCCTATCACAATTAAGAAATGCCAAATACGTTGTATATGCAGTCCGTGCAGTAAATGTCATACATAGATGTATGCTCTTGTTACACAGTACAGAGTATTGTATTCTCTTGTCGCATAGTAAAAGTGCAAAGTGAGTATTTATTGGAGACGTTAGCTAACAAAACTAACTCACTGAACTCAGTTGTTTTTTGCATTTTTATTAAGATTAAGAGGCATTTCATAATCTCACGAAGCGATAATCTCGTTCAAATCCAGCTTATTACCAAATAAAATTTGTGGAAAATAACGTCTGTTGATCTCAAACCGTGTCTAGACGTCAGATTGTTGTTTTCTTACAAATCTTTAGAATATGTGATGGGTACGTTTACACAAAAAATGTCTCACTGACGAAGTTACTGTAAATTAATTGTGAAACAAAGGTCTATTTTTGTTTATTAAATTACATTATGCTTGAAAAGTACATACGTTGTCTGTAGAGAAATGTGATAGAGAATATTCAATTGAATACTTTTACTTCGTAGGGCGAGAAAGTATAGTCATCGTGAGCCAGATGACGGCACATTTGTAACAGAAAAACTCTTATCGCCGGACCGTGGAAATGAAAAAATCTATGAATTTTCTACATACAGTATATTACTTCCTCTAACACGATGTGTAGTTAAAATCCATATTTGTGGGTCATTGATACTAAAAAATTGATTGACGGCAAAATTTCTAGCCGAAAGCCTGTTAAAAGTTAACATGTCAAAAATACAAAGTTAAAGATAAATATTTTTGCTTTGAACAAAATAACTTCAAAAACATGTACTTCTTAAAAACGATATTATCTATTTTACTGAAAAAGGAGTCGTTTTGAAGTACGTTTTCTTGAAATTAATGCAATTTAAAAAAATTAAATTTTCTTAAAAACAGCTTCGAATGTTTTCTTTATTTTTTCCACAGATAAAAAAACCACGCTTTCAAGAATGGCGCAGCTCTTAATCTCATTGATATCTCTGCTTTTTTAAATTAAAAATTATGCTAGAAAATATGTGATATTGAGACACTAATCGCGACACCGTTCGGTGTCGAAGAGGCGAAACTTCTGTCTTTGAAAATTCATAAGTTTACTTGTCTTATAAAAATTAAAAAAGCTATTTTTATCAAAATTAACACACTCGAGGAACATCAGTTTGACCGCGGGGGCTTCCAAATTCACTAATAGTTATGCAGACTTATTTGTTCCAGCAATGGCTTCAAACAAACTTGTTTTACAAAATAACGAATTCACCAACACAACTTATGGAATTGTACAAACATTCTTTCGGTTTGACAATTCCCAACGCACCTACCCCAACACACACCACACTGCCCTCATTTCTGGAACCTTCATCCGCGCGCAGGCGTCCTCTGGCGGCGCAGGCGATCGTTGGGCGCAAGTGCCAGCCCCAGGTGCGCGCCGCGGGGCAAAGAATATTAACAGCGATAAGCACTCGGCGGAGGAAGCGCGCGCCGCGACACGCCTCTTCAATATCATTCGTATGCAAAGCTGGGCCGGGGGGGGGGGCGCCCTGCGGGGCGGCGATGGGGCGCCCGTGTCGCGTGGAAAAGACAACACCCCGCCGCGCCCGTCGCGCCCGCCTCGCCCCTCCATTCTCGTTCCGTCTCGGCCTTTTTCGCGCGTCTCTCGCCGCCTCTTCGCTGCGCAGCAGCCTCGGCGCTCGGCGTCGCGGCGCCGCGCGTCGGCCTCTCCCTCGGGCGCCCCGGAGGCCATTCGGCAGCGCGACGCTGCAGCTGACTGCTGGCGATGGCGCCGCCGCGTCCTCACAGCTGCCCCCCTCCTCCCGCCATCACTGGCATACACTCTTACTAGATCCGTTCCTCTTCATTTCTGACGCAGGGTCTGCTACAAACGCAATGACGGCCTTTCCATCTCTACCCCATCCATTCTCCTCTACCCCGACTCTCTGGCCCATCTCCAACTTCCTTTTTCTGTATTGTCTAATTTCTCCACCTTCATTCACGCAGATTGTTCATAGTGACCTCCAGCATCGTCCCCTTTTCCTCGCCGTTCATATCCGCGTCCCCAGCGCCCATTACCTTTCTCATTATCACACCAAACGTCGCTTGCACACCTGTCGTAATTGTTCCCATTTTACTCCACACTGCCTCTCCTTCTTGTGGATATCCTTCATCTCCCCCGTCAGAGATAGCCGTCGCCCTGGCGTCGCCCGGCGCTGCCCTCCCCCCATGACCGCCCTGGAGGCTCTGCTTGAGAATCCCCCGCCCTCCTCCGCCTGCCGCGTCAACGCGGCCCTCGAGACCCCGCGCCTCCCCGCCCCTCCCCTCCTCCTCTGCCCCGCCTCGCCGCGGGGGGGGGGGGGGTTGGCGGCGGTGGCGCCTGGCTGCTTTCCCAGATTAGGCGGCCGGCCGCGTCCCGTCTGTAATTGGATCGCCTAATGTGTGTAAATCTGCGCAAGATGGCCTGGGCGGCTGACCGCGGCCCCGCCGCCTCGTCGCCTCGCCGCCCGCCTCCGCGCTTTCCCTTTAAAATATTTACGAGTTTCTAAGTCGCCCCTGGAGGGGCGGCCATAATGGGATTTTCATCTCGACTTACCCGCTCTTTCCGTCCTCCCGTACCTGCCCCGCGTCAGGGATACATTTCACAGCAAAATTCCTTTTCCGGGAAGAGTAAACGAGCCCAAATTTTATTCCCTAACCGAAATAAACTTCGCCTTCTGCGTTGTGGTCGCTCAGGGGGTGTGAGGTTCAAACCGACGTTCGCTTTGTACACAAGTACCTCGCAATCGCCCTGGCGCCCGGCCCCTCCACCTCTGCAGGGGGAGCTTTATCCGGCCCCTTTTATGAGATTTCCTTGGCCCGTCTCGCGCGCCGGATCGGGTGAATTAGTCCTCAGTGCAACTCTGAGACGGCTTAACAGCGGCGCGGGGAAAACCAACAAAGACTCTGAAGAGATGGCTCATAAAGCGGAGTTTCCTACAGACTGCTCCGTACACCCCTTGGTGTGCACGCGCGGCTCCGCACTACAGTAGGCGGAGGTTTGTTTCTAATGGGGCACAATTGTCTTTCATGCCACTCTTACAACAGAACAATTGAAGTGAGTTATGCTTCGGGAGAGCACTTAATTGTAGTTTCGTGTGCGCCGAGCGAAGTGGCTCAGTGCGTAGCGCGCTGACTTCGCAATCGGGAGGCCCGGGGCCCATGTGGGGAAAAGAGGGCAAGGTTGGGGAACGACTCATTGCGCGCCTCGAAGTGAGAGGAAAACTCACGAAAAAGTATTGACCAGAGTCGTCAGAAGTGGAGACCGCGGTTGAAGTCGACCCAGCAATGTGAGAAATCCGCCACCGATTAGCTCGAATCCTAGGTCATCCGAATCAACGATATTGTACAACCTACGAGCCACGATGAACGACAAAGTGCGCACCACGGATCTCATTCAAGGGACAGTCATTTTTACATACTGAAACGTACTAGCCAGCGAACCTCGTGGCAGCTATTTGGGGACGCGCGGTAAGGGATTAGTAACAGGAAATCGCCTCGCCACAGGAAGGAGAGGAGGGTTTTTCCTAAAAGCAAGCAAGTGGCAAAGGGAGACACGAGTCTTTGGGGTCCTCCGGTCTTAGGGAACGGAGACCCAAACTTCAAGGCAAGCAAAAGTGCACTGTGGAGGTGGCGTGACGTAGTAGGTCACGTGAGCCTCGAGTATACAAGGGAGTGCACAGAGTCAGTGGGTGGGTTCTGGAGACAGTGGGGGAACCTCGTGCAGTTGCACAACACTTGGCACCACGACGGTGCAGCGGCGAGCAGGGCTCGCGAGGCAAGTCACGTGTTGACGAGCCTGTGGAGGACTTTGTGTCCTTGGGTGACTGCGGTCACGTGCGAGCGATGCGGTGGGCGTGCTCGGAGGTGAGGAGTGGTTAACTGCCACGACTCGCGGTCGATTCTCAATCGGGTAAGATCGCTCCTGCGGTCGAGACAAAGCATCGGTTGGTACGCCAGTACGGACTTTGTATCCCAGTGTGACGTCCGGTCACGGAAGCTTGGCTTTTTGCGCGCTTCAGAAGTAGGAGTGGCGAGTGCGACAATAGAAAGCGATCATCAGCCGGGTTGGGATCGCTCCCGCGATCGGGGGATAGCAGGTCTACCAGAGCTAGGGTGTAAAGTATAAATTCATTGTAAATATTTGTTGTGTTTTCCTTGTAAATGAATATTTGCTATATGAAAGCTCGTGTCTGTGTCGCTGTGAGTATCATCGTGAGACGTCACAATACATTAATTTATATTGATGCTGAAGTAAATGCTGATGAAACTGCAATAATAAGCATCGTGTAATTTATATGAGAGAATGTTAAATTACTTTTAAAAAATTATTGTCTAAACGATTGTCACTACATTCTACTCCAGGATATTTAACGGGTTTTCGATACACTACTCTTAGGAGATAAACTACATTACATTTACTTGTTTATCATTTTCAAAACACTACGTCTATAATTCACTGGGAAATACATCAAACTCATAAACAGTTTAAAATTTGGTCGTCTAGGTAACTCAGTAATCAGATCAACTGAGCATAATCGAAGAGAACCGGGATAGATTTTGAATAGGAGTGTCTACTGACTGTCATAATTTAAATGGATTGTACAAAATATTTCATTACAAATAATCAATGGATATGTTTAAATCATTATTACTCTGACTGAAAGATCAAATACACTATTTTATGATCCTTAGGAAGGTAACTTACGACTACTGTAGCTATGTAGCACTGCATTGCGTCTACTATAGCGAGCGGTATAATGTTGCTGACCCATAAATTTCGTAAATAATGTTGAGGAAAATAGTGATGCAAACATATGTTCAAATTAAAACGAGGGAAGATAAGGAAGTAGTACTAACAGTATAATAGAGGGAGCAGAACATTTCTTTATAATTTTCATTACGTACAGCAAAAATACTAATTGAAAACTATTTTAGGAAATTGTATGTTATATTTGCGTTTAAATATGTACTTAGCCTCGTCCTTAACTTAGTTGAAACACTCAAGGTCTGAGTGACCTTCCTCAAATACCTGCACGCAAACACTGCCCGCCCCCGCGTCAGCCGCCTGCACCATTTAAGACCGAGCACCATTGGAGCCGACGGCGCCCGTGGATTTGCCGCTTATTCCATTACCGGGCACGGAGTCGATCTTGGGTGGCGCGGGGGCGAGGCGCGTGGGAGGGGCAGGGTGTGCGGGCGGGGAGGGGGGCGGCGCAGAGAAGCGCGCAATCGCCTTAAGCTGTCTTTTGTTGTTTGCGTCGTGCGGGGCGGGGGCGGGGCGGGGACGGGGCGGGGGCGCCGACCGGACGAGTGCCGGCGCCCGCGCCAACGCCAGCGCCGCCGCCTCAGCGCTTTCGGCGCCTGCCGTCAGCCGAACGCTCTGCCCCGCGATTGTTTTGTCGCGTTCGACCACCAGCGCCAGCCGATGGCTCTCCCAAGAGCAATTGCAACTGCAAAAGGAGTTTCGTAACAAATATACAATTTGGAGTGAAAATGGCAAGGGTTGCTCACCAGTTCTCCGATTTCTATTATGACATATATTTTCTAAAAATTTATTTCAGACTATTGGTAACCAAATGACATATTCTACGAAGAAAATGTATTCATGACTTGTGATCATAATTTACACATTATGAAATAATATTTAACATCTGGTCACAATTACAAACTTTATATTCATGCATGTTACTCAGAATTAAGGAGTATCACGAAGTTGATTGATATTAAACGAAGAACTTATCACTTTTATATACTTTACAAACATATTACTGAAATAATTCATATGAAATATATCAGCTTTTTCGAAGGCAGCAAACTACATTTAATTTAATTCTTGTTTTGAGAGTTAACAAAATTGTGTCATCATACAACCAGGCAAACCCACAAAATAGTACAAGACGAAAATGTATTTTCCATTCTTTACAAAGAAAACAAAGTTCGTACCGAACGAAACACAGCTCAGTAAAGCACGGGCCCTAGAAGAAATAATATCGAAGGAACTTCGGTTTTCGGTTGCCACCATCTCGCGCCTGAGCCATCGGCGCCGCATCGTCTCCAGCGACCAGGCGGCGCAAGCAGTGTGATCCCGCCCCGCCCCGCCCCTCCCCGCCCC
Source organism: Gryllus longicercus (assembly GCA_038098605.1). Taxonomy (NCBI): domain Eukaryota; kingdom Metazoa; phylum Arthropoda; class Insecta; order Orthoptera; family Gryllidae; genus Gryllus; species Gryllus longicercus. The sequence continues at coordinate 688,741 of JAZDUA010000379.1, forward strand.
GCCCCGCCCCGCCATTCCAACCGGAGTCCGCTCTACAGCTCCCTTTCGTCGTCTTTCTCCTTCCGGCCCGCTGCCTTCCCGCTCCACCTCGCACAGCCCTCTCAACCTCGATGCGCCCACGTCTCCACATCTCTCCGTCTGCTCATTTCACGCCGCTCTCTGCGTGTCGCCCCCGCTCCGTTGCTCATCACCCTCTCCTCCCCATCCAGCACCCGTCGCTCGCCCGCGCCTCCCACAACCCTGCTGCCTCCGCCCCGCAAGCGTCGAGGCGGCTTCGAAACGAGTCGCCGACGAATTTATCGCCGGCGGCTAACGGTTACTCGCCTGGCGGCGGCCAACGGCGCCGCGCCTTCGAATTTCCCGTCCGCGTATTTCGCCCCAACGACCCCGCCCCCCTCTCACACTCACTGGCTGCGCCGGCCGACGCGCGTCTCCGTCTTCCCGCCGCTGTGGCTAGGAACAGACTCCGACTCCGACTCCGACTCCGCAGCAGAGTGCGCGCACCCGCGCCTCGCCTTCGCTTGCTGGGCCTGATCCAGTCGACTGCCACTGCCACGCGCAATATGAAAATAAAGTGGTCTTTTTCCTACAAGCTAACTTAGAGTCATTCTTCATTCACTAACGTCTATCCCTGACTCCGTGTCCTTTGCCAGAAGCCGCGTCGACATCAGTGTTGTTTGCTTGTGAACGTGCTCTAGTTGATCCATCAGGACATAGCAATACATTTCGTAACTCTCTTGGTAAATATAAGCATTTCATTTCCACTTGTTCTCTGTTTACCCCTACCCTCTAAATAATCTTTATGGAGCAATTATGATTCCAGTGAAAAGCTTGTTCATTTGAATCTACTCCCCCATTATAAACTCTCATCCTTATGTATCTTACCGATTCCATTATCGCTGTTGCAAATATAATTTTAGTTCTTTGTGCTTCTCTGTCTACTAATATAGCCATCGCCTTTTTTCTACACAGTCTATATTTCTGTGTAAACGTCATTTCCGCTTATTACAGTAAAAGAACCCTCGTTTCCACTTCGATTTTGGGTCGAACAACCAGCAATTCCACAAAACAGCGCTTTGCACAATCGCACACAAACACTTTTTCCAAGAAGGTTTTTTCATACAAATTTTTTAACACAAAGATTCTGTAAATACCATAAAAAGAGCGTTTTACACAATGCTTTCAAGGACAGTATTTTTGAATTTTTTTAAAACTTGTAATGTGTATGTAAAAAATTTAACATAAAATTAGCATACTTCCTAAACCGTGTGAAAAACTTTTCTTTTTTCTCGTTTATTTTGAGAGTGAGAAATGCTCATTATTTTTTGTAATAGTCAGAAAGTTACTAAGCGTTTCATTCTTTTCAAAAAATTTCGATGTAACTTGCAGGAATATTATGAAATAACTGTTACAAAATATCACTCAATCTATTTTTCCGCGAGATAAAAATAACTTTAATAGCAGTATTTCATTTTAACAACAATTAGGTGTAAAGGACAGATTGTATAAGTTCACTGATTTATTATTAATTATTAGCTGAAGTACCCTGCTTGCCCGGGTTTTACTTATAATAACCATCAATTAGGTAAAAAAGGAATAAACTCTATGAATTCCCACCCTACCCAGACCTGCCCCGCCCTCACCACCATGACCTGCTCTGCCCTGTCTCTCTGTCAGCTCCACGCTTTCCCTCCTACCTTCCCCACCCGCTTCACCCTTCCCCTTCCCCTCCCCACTCTCCTATTTCCTACTATCATCGTTGCTACAGCCAGCAGTAAAGTGCTGTAATGTGCAGTTTGGATTTCATTTATTTCTTTGTTATGTCGAGTACACATGGTTCACACCTACGCTTTTGTGGGGTTAAACCTATATCGACTCATCAGCTCACAGTACATGAGTCCATAATATGTAATACACTACAAGTCGAAATTTAGTTTCATTTGGCTACGCGTTGCCCGAATCATTTTGACCTGAGGGCTCGCTCCACGAAGCAGCGCTGTCTTCCCTCGCCCCCACTCTCTGGAGCGAGGCTGTAGAGAGAAGCAGTCTATGGCTTGCCACTCGCACTCCTGCTCAGTTCTTCTCTCACTTGCCCCCGGCCCTCTGCGCTCCCCTCCACGCCAACCCGCCCCCTCCCCTCCTCTCTTCTTCCTATCACCCACCCTCCTCCCTACACCTCCCAATCCATCCACCCCTTCTGTCTTCATCCCCTCTCAAGGCATCACCCACCCCACCCCGCCCCCTGCTCTCTTCATTGCCTCTCCACACACCTTCCGCCCATCGTGCTTCTCACACGGCGCGTCGGGCCCACCCCGCCCCGCTACGCGTCGCCTCGCGTCGCCTCGCCTCGTCCCCCGCCGCCCACGCGGCCGACCGCTGTTTCGTCGCGGGGTTATTTTCGATGGCTCCCCCGCGCCCCGGCCGCGACGAACGGCCGCCCGCCGCCAGGCCACCGGGCAGCGCGCTCTTTCCGCCAGTTGGATATAACGACGTTGCAGCTGCGCGTTCTTTTCATTCGGTTGCTGCATATCCATACGCAGCACAATGCGTCTAACGACACAAAAGGTTGCTTGGGGAGAGTTCGTGAATGAGGTTATATTCTACGAGTATTGTCTGACTAGTTCGTGCAACGAAAATATAAACAGCATAGAGGACTCATTAAGAATTAAAACTACTTCAGCGCATTTCCAAGCATATGGAAAAAGGGGAATAAAAGTGGAACTTTTTGTAAACTCAACTGTATATTTTGTAAATAAATTAAAAAAATATAACCAAAGAACGAATACAATACTAACGTTTTTATTAAATTTTTCATTTATTGCAAGTCGTGGCAGGAAGTAATTCATTTGATACGAATTTTAAATTCAACCCAATTTCAATAAAAAAAAACGATATGTAAGCATACTTTATCAACAATCCATTTTATACTTATAAACTAAAGCAAACAAAAATAAACAGGAGAGTAAATTAATATTCAGTAAATTGAAACGAACCCACAGAATAATGCGTCTTTCCTTTCGTAGAAAGTCTCTCTTCAAAGCGCGTAATTAACGTGCGAAGCTACACCTGACACAGCAGCGGGAGTGAACGTTTCGCTTGTTAACGCACTTGCAGCATCTCGTAATGTGAAAATGTTCTTTAATTACGCCACCCACTCTCTAATAATGCTCTTCTTCCTGGAGCATGCCTGTTACCAAGGGTTTTCCTCTGGCTGGAGAGCTGGCATGGCAGTGAATTTGATGAGATTTTGGCGGTGAGTTTCGCCTAACAGTTTCCCGAGCGTGACTTAGCGGGGTCACGCGGAATGGGTCGGGACGGGGGAGAAGGGCGCGAGGGAACAGCGCCTCACTGACGAGGCCGTCGCCTAGTGCCATCGCACTTCTCTGCAAGACTCGGTCGCACACCGCAAAAGGTAGTTCTATTCCCGCAAAGTCTGATTGATGCTTGTTTCCAGGCGCACCAACTGATAAGGTCATTAGTCTCGTAAGTGTTACGAGGTGTCCCTAACCAGGTCTCCCACCAGTGAGTCACCGCCCCGGCCGGGTCAAGCTATACGCTCAGGAAGGATCTACTGGCATGTGTAGTGGTGAAGTGCATGAAAGTGTTGTGTGTGTGTGTACGTAAAGGGTGGTGATAGAACAGGGAAGAGGAAGGAAAGATCGCGCGCTGTAAAAGCCCTACGTGGGCTACAACCGCACACAAATACTTGTTCTACCTGGGGGTACTAGTCTCCGGGATGGGCACCTAACTCTTCGCATTAATCCGCACCCCCCACCGACAGGCTGGCATCCGGAACCCGCCGGCACGCAGTTTGCCCTCACGGTGCCCAACATCCCATACAATGCGTGGGTCAGGCCGCCCTGCCAGCTCAGAGCTTCTAGCTATCCTTGCTTGTGCAGGAGCCGAATCAGTGCACCAGCCACTTGCGCCGAGACAAGTCACTCTTCTTTGCCCTCGAATATCGGGCCACTACCACGACAAATCCAAGAACCCAAAGGGGACGACACGAACTAAGGTCCCGGCGGCTTGGGGCCCACTTCCCGTCTCCTTACTGCCTACACCTTTAGGCTCAAGACGTGAGTATTGCCATTAACCTAGGCAAACTGACGGATGGTTCTGTTTCCAGCCGGACTTCTATGTGTGGATTGCAGAGCATTCCGAAGAACCGCCTTCACCCGATCCTGCCCAATCACACGCCATAGGACCGACTGGTGGGTTAGCGGGCGCGCCTGGCAACTAGGAGCTTCGCATCGCCTACTCAGTCTCCGCAATGAACGACGTGAGTGCCGTCGTGAAACTCAATACGGAAGATTGCGCGCACTCCGTGGCCCGTTTGATAGGGAACTGTTCAAGTCCAAGGACCTTCCGGTCAGAGACTTTGCTTTCCCTAATCAATTTAAATGATCTCAAGGACCTCGGAGATTGAAACGATATTTTGATTTCGAGGGGACGTACTTTACATGAAGCTTCTAGATGTTTTCAGTTTTCTCAAAAATGGCTCCAATTTGTTCACTAAACTTTGTCTTTAGATAGCGTAAAGTAACTTAAGAAAGCGGCGCTGATCTCACTCTTGATAAAATCTTGAATTTTACGAAAATTGCAAAATTTTATTTTTTTCAGCTTCTTTCTACAACTACAATATTGAAGATAGAGTTTTTTATCTGAATGATATATGTTTTTAAAGGCAGATTTTGTAATAAAGCCATATACAACTTTTCGGAAATATGAGTAGTTTTCGGATAATTTTGCATTAAATAAAAATGTAAAGCATTTAAAAAAGGGTTTTTTTACAAACACGGCTCAAATTTTATCTTTAAACTTTCTCCTTGTTTCAATACAAAGACAGTAAACAATTGGTGGTACTATAATTTCAGGCGAACGCCCTGAATTTTCGAAAATAACATAACTTTTAGCATTTCAACATTACAAAATTGAAGACTGAGATTTTTACTCTATGAAAATGTTCTAAAAAATCAACTCCTTGTAAAAAGGTGATGTAGAATTGTTTGAGATAATGAAGAGTTTTTGCGTAATTTGTGCTTGAAATATTTGCAATTTATAAAATTCATTTTCTCTAAAACCGCTCCACATTTTTCTTCAATTCTTTTCCGTGGATGGAAGAAGGAATTCTTAAAAGAAAGGCGCAGGTCTCATTTTTGTTGAACTTGTTTGAATTTTTGGAGGTTGCATATTTATAAATTATGCCAGAAAGTATGTGGTGTAGCACCGTATTTTGATTTAAAATGGTGAATTATCAGTACATCTATAAAGTACTGAATGGAAACAAATTAGCAAAAGTAGGATCATAATGACCTGGTAAGTGCTTAAAACGTTCAGGATATTAAGAATACAAATCACATGTATTTTCGAATGAAACATAACTATTTTGTGTAAGGAAATTTTCATGGGTACATCGTTGAGACTCCTTATAAATACGAGAGATGATGTGAAACAGACATGGAATATACATTGATTGCACGTAATCATTTTGTTAAGTGCACAGTTGGATACATGAATAAAGAAAATATTGAAATAAACGATGAGCCTAAAATACAATTGGAACATGAAAATATTGTTGTGGATTTTGAGATTGTGGATATTTTAATCAAGTATATTTGAAAGTTGCTCGAAGATTCAAAACTTCAAACAGAAACACTCTGAAACATTAACATTTTCCTACGTTTCCAGGAGCACTTTTCCTCTTCTTGAGGAGTCTATTTTGAATATAAAACAAATTCTTATGAGCTAAATTATAATTTTTCTAACTTCTAGGCTTTTAAGGAGAACAAATTAAGTAAAGTAAATTACAATTTTTTCTACCTTCGAACTTATGATTATGGTTTTGAAACAATGCTTCATAAATGGCAACGTAAGTATTATTTTCATTACTGAATGTGGACATTGTTAATTGGATTTCAACTTATCACTCGTTTGTCTGTTGTGTTCCAAGCAAAGATACGGGAATGAAGTATAATTTTTAAACCTTCGTCCCTCGATTGTGTATGGCTGAATGATATTTCTACTCCCTGAGAGACCAACTCAATTCACGGTCGTATAACACATTAATTATTATTATTATTATTATTATTATTATTATTATTATTATTATTATTATTATTATTATTATTATGACTCCCGAACTGTAACGAAACTCCTTGACATCAAATGTCAGCGCCAAGCAATCAACAGCATCCAAAAGAATTCGCTGTTACGTTAAACCACCTGAATATTATTCATGCCTCGATTGTCCTTCATTAAAGAAGTCGTTACGACCAACTTTCTAATGACAAGACGCAACTCGTCGTGGCCCACTGCTACAGTTCAGCACATAATTGCTGCACCTTGTTTCGCTCGCTTTCCGCGCACTTGTTCCGCCCCGCCCGCAAGCACCTGTTCCCCTCCCCCACCCTCCCGCCCATCCGCGCAACTTCAGAAGAGCGCAGAGCGCGGGCGGGCGGGGCTGCGGCCCAACCCCACACCCGACAAGGCGAGGGGCGACTTCACCCGCTTTTGACGTTTTCAGCTGTTTTAAATATGCGCGTGCTTTACCCTGGGATCCTTCGACTGTCGATAAGTTACTGAACGTCAACCTCGCTTAAAAATAGACTCTTATGATTATCCGTGAAAAGAAAGATTTAACGAGCACTCTAGATCTCCATTCACATTGGAATGACAAAGTGGTTAGCGAAATATTATTTTTTTTCACATCAAAATAATCTGTTTGGAGACATTCATCAGTCAAATTGCCTACTTCTCTGCTTACCCATACAAAGGGGTCCTTTTATGTAGTATGCTGAGTTCAACTTGTGTTTCCTGCATCAATTAGATGCTTTGAAGAACGACAAAAATTGGAATTATGAACTTGAAATTAAATGTTATAATTCCTTCAATTTTCAAATTTTGAATTTCATAATTCAATACAAAATAATAATTCAATGAGGCTTAATGTTACGTCGCTGCTTCTCACCCCATGTCCGGAAATTCAGATGCCGCAAAAGAACTAACGCCAAGAATATGCATGAATACACGTCTTCTTGGAGAATTCCAGAAAGAAGCGACTTTAGCAGGCAGCCAAAAGGAAACAACAAATCTAGAACTCCACCATTTCTTAGACGCACACGGAGGAAGAAGATAGATGGAAAGCCTTACTGCGGAGCGCGTCAAAGGTCGTGCGCCAAAAAAAGCATCACAAGAGGCAAAAGAGCAGAGTCCGCTCGCACAGCGTTTACTCCGAGAGTGCACTTAAACAGTAACGGCGCTTTCATCATCCTGTCGAATCCTTTCCAACATTCATTCCGACGTTTCGAAGCTTTCAAACTTCCGAATTAAAACGGATTGAGGTTCCGCCAATTTCCGTAGCTTTGTAGCTGCAACTTTTTGCTCCGGACGCCCGCAGCAAATTGATTTTTCGCGGCGGCGAGCGCGGAGGCTGCTGTTGCGCCGCGTGGGCGGAAACCCACGCGTCACCAATCCACCAAGTAAATGTCAGCGACACTCAGAGACTTTTTGTGTTATGATGCCGCGTGGAAGGGGTTAATCAGCGAAATTACGTTTCTGTACGATGATGTGTACTTCGAGACCAGAAAAAGAGTCAAGGATTATTTGGATCTTAAATGAAGGGCCCCTTTCAACTTGATAATGTAACGCGAGTGCTGAATACCTTCCCCAGTGCGCGGCTCTCACCTGCAACGTTTGTCGTCCTGATGACGCTACCTGCAAATACATCCATTGTCACTTTGCCAGATTTATTGGGGCCGGTTGGTAATATCACAATGTCTAGTTGCAGAAGGTTAACAGTATCATATGCTAAAAGACTTCTACAATAGGATTGACCAGTATAGATACTTTTAGTAAATGTAAAAAAAATTGATTCGACGTGTTATACCATTAGTACAATATTATTATCTTACTGAAACAGAAGTACATTTTACCAGTCTATCAGGGATAGCAGAGAGATATTTTGAAAGAAGAACTCTAGAACGATAATAAAACTATGAATCATCGCTTTAATTTCCGAATAGTTACTTTGTTTTGAGTAGACGTAGTTATGGAATAAGAAAATGTTTTTTACACGCTAATAATCATGAGCATTAGTACTACTTACGTACAATGTTGTTTTCGTACTTTATTTCTCAAGTAAATGTGTGTTGAATGTTACAGATAGTTGTAAAGATACTTTACGCTATTTCACGATTGCGAATAATGAGAAATATTTTTTCACTAGTTTATTCGGTTCGCGAATGCTTTCCTATTAGTAAATCCCACACTCAACAGATTTGCACATTTTGATTCCAGTGTTCTGAATTCAATGTAATGTGGTATGTGGGATTGGATCAGATCAAAACTCGCTAGCTATTCGATTTATATCATTTCTAGTAGCAGTGCATGAAATTCAGTAAATACATTTTCGCCAAACTGGAAAATCCTTCAGAAACAAATATTTCATAGATAATCACAATAACAGAGGAACAAACTGCAGCAAATAAACAAAATTGCTAATATTCCACACGTTTGTGATTAAGGGAAGTAAATGTTCGGAGCATTAAAAATAATTCACGAATGTATACAATTAATTAAGAACACGTTACAAATAATGACAATTAATCATTATTATGTGCGAATATTATTTAATAGATGTGTAGCTTTCTAATAAAATTGTTTCAGTTTGTAGAGCAGTGTGTCGAAAGAAAATATCAGGAACGTCATGTATTATATGTGGTAGGAATACGTCATGCTCCCCATATGTTTCCTTCACACACTCACACACGCGCGCGCGCGCGCGTGCGAAATAAACAAACACACGGCCTAAGGCTGGCAACGCCGCTAGATGGCAAATGTCGGACTAATGCACCACTAAAATGCCAAATCCATAAATTTTAACCCTCAAACCGTAAGGTGAATCGTAATAGACAAGGAGAGAGTGTAGAGCGGAGGCGCCTTGCAGGGCTGGCTGCGGCGCAGGGGCGAGGCCGCGACGGCCCAGCGCGCATCTCTTGCGCCTCCCGCGATTCCGCGACTTTTTAAATAAATTAATTTTTTTCATTTTTAGTTTTGCGACATTTTGGCCAGTTACATTCGGGTTAAGTTCGTAGGGGATTCTTTATGTGCGGTGTTTTTGGTTCAAGAAAAGTCTGCTTCGAAGGAGAGAGGGCATTTGAACTTCACACAGGACAGCAGGTCGTCCTGTGTTACAGCTTAAGTAAGATAATCTTGTTCTTAGTAGTTCTCTTTAAGATTAATTAGTATAATTCTAGTACACGCCCATTAACCATTTTTAGGTTTTATTTCGAACTTTAAAAATTAGTTCGTTAATTACTTAATTGGTCAAAATGTGAAGACGTTAAGTCGCACCATAAACTGATTCTTGTGGTTCCTTTATTTTCTGTTTCAGGAATTTGCTCGTATTGGAGAAGCTTATTCAGCTAATGATTCACGCTACTTTCTCCATCTTTATTCGCCGTAGTCTTCGAAAAGAAACGCGGTGCTTATGCTGTTAGCTAATTTTCCTTTTAAGAAAGAAATATTTCGTATTTCTTTAAACTGTATATTAGTGTTTATTTACATAATCACTGAGTGCAGCATATTAAACAACAGACTGGTATTCACATTTGTTTCAATTTATAATGCCAATAACAAAAGAACTGACAAATGTACAGTTTGGGATCGATGTGCATTAACTAGTTTTCAGACGTGCGCACATTCACATGAACCGTGTATAATGCTTTGTTAAAAAATATTTGTACATAAAAAAGTACAAATAGACGCCAATGACAAGAAGCAAAATGAGGAATTGAATTGAGGAAATCAATCAAATTCGATTCAAAATCAATCATCAAATCCTTCTCTCTCTTCATTTTCTATCCGATACATAAAAAAGAGATATTCACATTAACAAATAAAGTTTTAGATGAATGCAAAATACGACCTAGTTTTTTGTATAGTAGGAATTAAAGATTATAACAAACATCAAAATCGAATAAATCTGTATCCTGTTAACGTTTATCCCAGCTATTTCCCATGTATGATTAGGAATATTTTGGTCATTAGAGATTCTTTCAATTTTTAATAAACATCATTACCATCTCTCCATTTCAGATTAGACAAAATAAGCATCATTGATATGCAAACAGCAAGTTCTTTATAAAGTCGATTTTTAAACTTATACATTTTTGTCACAAAAGAGAAAACTGTGATGGGTTGAAAACAACACATTACACGGCGAAACGGTGTCATACGTGTTGACAGAAATGCGAGTGTAATATGTTACCATTCTGTCAATCGAGTTTTATGGAACGTGGAATATTTTGTCACACAGTTAACAGTTTACGCATAATATTAATTCTGTCACGTTACGATAAATACTTCACAGTTATATGTTTGTCAGCAAACTTCACTCGCGAAAACAAATATCAGCAATGCAACAGACGTGCCTTCCCTTTTAAAAGCTGTCAAGTAGATGAATGGATTTCGCTGTTCTTCATTGACAAAAAGGTGAGTTTCGAAACATTCGGTAATACAAATTGCTCTATACGTTTTATTCAATTACTTCTCTAAAATTAATGTTAGCAGTTCTTTTTAAAATACACCCTTTGTGATGAATTTATATCTTTACATTCAGAACATCTGATTTATCCTTTCTAATATTCAAAGTGTACATGTATTATATAACATTACAAATTATTTTAAAACAAAAGTAAAGCTGTTCCTAAACTAATTATTTTTTATTTAATCCATCGGAAAAATATTTTGATTCAATCTATTAATTCCGAATAAGTAAAATAGACCAGAACTGGTGAAGTCAAATCCATTCGTGAATTCTTCTATTTGTGATAGTGCGATTACACCTGTAACATGCTAATCTCAACCTAAATCAGTTCACATGTGCGTTGGAATTTTCTTAACTGTACTTAAATGAAGAAACATTACCAAGCCTTCAATGTCTCCCCTTAACTTCACGTCGTGACTCACGCGTGGGCGCGTCACGCAGCGTGGTGAACGCGTCGCCCCCGCGCGCGTACGCGCAATATCGCGTTTGGTTATCCGCCGGGCGCCGCCCGCACGCGCGAGCTGCGAGGCCGAAAGCCGAAATCCTCGGCGGCGGCGGCGGCGGAGATGGAGGTAAAGGACGAAGCGAAGGTGGAGGTGGTGGTCAATGTCGAGGCGGAGGCGGTGTTGGAGAGGGAGGCGGAGGCGGAGGCGGAGGCAGGAGGTGAAGGCGGAGGGGACGAAGGTGGAGACGGCAGCAGAGGTGAAGGCGGATGCGGAGGAGGAGCTGGAGCTGGAGGTGGAGGCGAAGTCGGAGGGGGGTGTTGGCGCAAGGGCGTTGGCGCCAGCGCAGGCCTAGGGCGCCGCGGGCGCCGCAAAAGAAATATTGCGACTTATCCGCCGCCGCGGGAGCTCTGGCCTAACCGGATCGGCGGATAAACATACGCCGCCTGCGCCCGCCGCGCCTCCCGTCTTTGGCACTTTCCCCGCTCTCAAGCGGCAGATTTCCTTACTTCCTTTTTGAAAACATCACAGTGAAGGTTTCTCACTTAAAACATATTGAAGACTGTAAAAAAGGTGACAATATTAATCAATTTTTACCATCTATTACGTAGTTTACAGAAATTATTGTTATCCTGCAGTAAAAGGAGCCGATTTTTTTGACAGAAAAACTCCTTTTATTCTGTAATACTCAAAAACAGGTTTTTTGAAATGCTGAAACAAATTTACAATATCGCTTTAGAAGAGCGTAATATTTCTATTAATTTTGAAATAAAAATATAGTATTTAAGAAATAAACGATGTGCAGTAACTCGCCACATATTTGAAAAATATAAGTTTCTTTTCATCATAAAAGGCATGTAATTTTCTCGCTGAATGCCCGTAAGTATTTTTAATCCTTATAAATCTCGTATTTTTGACAGCTTTTTGTATTTTATTTGTTATATAGTTAGTTGAAATCTTGGTTAGCAATCGTGGAGTGCATTGTTACATCCAGCCTGAAACACTGCAATACGTGGATATGATAAGCTATTACAGTGCTAATGCTATTGTAATTTTACTAGCACACTGCTTTCAAACAGGAGTTGACTGGAGTTTAGTCGCATTAACATATTGTGCTCTGAGTGGCATGAAACAACATCGCAAATAGCTCAGGTTTGATATAAAGAAGACTAGATCGAACCCAACTGTCCTTTTCCCTCGATTCTCCTTGGCTTTCTATCTCTCGTGGAGCTGTCGCTCACTTCCTCGGTTTCCGTCGTCTCTCGAATCGTGTTGCGTTCCGCTCTCCTCGAGCAGCTCCTTCCGCCGCCGCCTCGCGTCACTTCAGGTTCCGCTCCTCCCGGGCTCCCTCCTGCGCCCGCATTTACATAGATACGACGGGCGGCGGCCGCGACGATCGGCTACAATGGCGGCATATTGAATCCGGAGATCGGCGGGCGGCGGGCGGCGCAGACATCGCGTGTTTATCCCCCGGGAGTTCATAAAGCGAATCCAATCTCGACCACCCACCCCCTCCCCTCCCCTCCTCGCGATCGCCAGCCACCTCCCCACCCAGCGCCCCGCCCCCTCCCCCGCTTGTTTGAACGCTGTCGCTGCCGAAGGGCAAACGTAATAAGCCGTCCCAGCGCCCCTCCCCCGCCCGCCGCCTGCGCCTCCGGCAATTAGCGGCGGACCTGTCTCTCCTCAGGGCTGCCCGCCCCCGCCCCCTCAGCGGCCCCTCCCCCGCCATCCGTCTCGCGCTCGGCGGAGAGCAAGGGAGCGGTTAAAAGGTCGTCAGTGCGCATCTTTTGTCTGCCGCTCAGCACCACTGCCTTATGATTTTCTATGCTGTTTCCTCTTTGCGTGCCGTTTAATTAACCTAATTTATTCAACGCTCTTCGGTCAGAATTAATTATTATTGTAACTTTCTTACTTTACCTGAATTATGATGCCCAGCTTTCTCATCTAATAAATGCAATATTCAAAACTAAATAAAATCAATGTGATGTTTTGGAATTTGTGAATATACAAACTGTACTTAAAATTAATTAATTCATACTATATACAAACTATACGAAATTCATACTATGTGAAAGGCTTTTCATGTTCTTTCACTTAGGTTATTATTTTCCTACAAGGGGAATAAGTCTCCAATTCCTTTTTTTTTTTTTTACTCATGAAAAGTGAAGAAGGATAAAAATATGTAAGTGTGGTTAACCTAATTCTCTATCTAATATTACTCATATATGATAGATTAATGTGCCCACCAATTAACAATCATATATAGATTTTGACATGTACCGGCTAACTTATCGATTAGGTAACATCGTGAAATCACAACCTAGAGTTCATTATTTTCCTCCTGTTTATAAATAACTAGATCGTTTATTTATCAAGTCTTAGCATCACTTAAACATGAAGAAATTAATTCTATATGTAGTGTCAATTGGAAGCAAATTCCGTTCCATCCCCACCACATCTTCTATGCTCTACCTTAGCCCTCACCGCTCTATCCCGTTCCTCGTTCCGCTCTCCGTGCCCCATGCCAGTCCTCGACCCCAGCTCGTTCCCCTTTCTAATCTACCCCCGACGTCCCCCGCCACACCTCACCAGGTCCTACCCTCATTATGCCCTTCTTTAGACCGCTAATCTACAATCTTTAAATACCTAAATTCATAGGAGTTGTACAAAAAATATATTAATTCGCATTTATTAGTTACATTTAACCTACTTTTTCTAGGTTTCTCAAAATATTTGAGAAAAATTTGGTTGGCATTGCTGTAGAGCTGGCAGTACTACAAACATCCAGTTTGTTTTTAGGATTGATCCTCTTCGGTTACAATTACCGACACATTTTGCTTAATTGATTTTTATTGAAAATAAACACTTTCGATTATTTGAAATTACAAATACAGAATAACAAATTAGAAGTGAATAAATTCAAAACCATGTCAATAAAATTGAATTTTTGAAAAATGGATTTGCAAGAGTCTCCTAAACTGAGAAGAAACAATTCGCTGAAATTAAAAAAAAAAAATGTTCAATCCTTCGATTCAATCGACCTCTAAGGGAAGCCGTATTTCGTGCAGATGAAATTAAAAAACCTAAGCGCAGTTCACTTTCATGTCAGAGATCTTTCCAATTCTCTTCACAAAATGGAACTTGATGCGTACGCTAGGCAACTTTACAATTTCTCCTCTTTTATTATATAATACTGTCGGAAAATTTGCAAAGTATTTCACAGATTTTTTAAATAGCAGAAGAAATTACAAAAGATATAAAACAAAACGTTTTATTGTAGAATTCCAATCTTTATTTAACACTGTTCAATACATAGTTCAAAAATGTAGGAACTTAAATATTGGTGTATTCTCGAAACACAAAAGTTTCTAGTAAAACTTATGTAAAAATAAACATAGACATTTGATTGAAGAAACTGCAATAGACTAATTTTTGTGATCATGGAACTGCAATGAAGAACATTAACAATTGTTTAAGCTCTTTGTTTTGAGCAATGTTTTGAGAATGTAAAAAAATTAATATACAGTCAATTCATAGAACATTAATATTGACATCAAATCTGAATACCAACAATTCTTTTAGAGATAATGAAAACGTTTGCTTGGCTATGTTTGTTCTTCAAAACTGATTTTGAATGTTTAATATCTTGTTTAGGCGTAAGTGGCACATTTCGAAATTATTTGTCAATTTTCTAATAATTATAGTGAATGCAAAGCTAAACACGAAATTTTGCCTGTTAGCATATAATATCAACAACAACAATTCATAATATTAACTACTAAAAAGGTAGGTGTTGTTCTTTAATAATTATAAACATAAACTATTTATATTTTTAATGTACATTTCATTTTTCTTTTCAGTCCCGCAGGTGGCACATTTATAGCGTGCTAGCGTTCTCTAGTGCGACCCCAGGTTCAATAGATCTGTAGCATTCAATAAAATTCTCTCAATTTTAATTGCTGTATATCGAAAAAATATGCTCAGGCAGGCTAATTAAGCAAGGTACAGTGATGAGAAAACTTCACACGTGTCCCTTACCAACAAACGTGATTGCTAAACACTAGTAAAAACAGGGTCCAAGATTATGGCTGGCAAAATGCGGAATATCCGACCCTAAAATGCCAAATACAGACAAAATTTCCTCTTGAATAGTTTTCATAAACTAGCAAAAAGTCACATAAAATCACATCTTATTCCTAACGGGAATTCTGCAGGCGGGAGAATGTAAATGTTGGGTTTGTTGACCAGTTCCCTAACAAGTCAGCCTTTGCCGAGTCCGTGTCTGCCACGAGCAACGCATCACGGTAATTTAATCACCGGCGGCTGCCCTCTGCTTTTGCGCGGGCGGAGCCTGTCGAGGGCGTCGCGGCGCCCGCGGGGTCGGCCTCGCCGCGCTCTCCCGCCGACCGCGTGGGCGCGCGTGTTTGCCGGCGCTCTGTTTGGCCGGCTGCATTGTGCTAGGCGCACGATTCGCCGACCGCGAGTTCGTGCTGACTCGGAATGGAGATGACGGCCGTGTGCGAACTGCGCGAGTGGAGCGCGCGGAGCCGACGCTCCGCAAGACGGACTGGAGATGGATAGTGCTGGCGGCTCTGGTTGTGCGCTTCCACTCCCATCACATTTCCTCTCATTACATCATTATGGCTTAGGGCCCCTTCCCACGTGAAGCGGGTGGCGCGCCACGCAGCAGCGGGCCGCGTAGCAGAGCATTGGTTTGAATGGAGGCCTTCCCACGTGCAGCGGGTGGCGGCTGCTGCGGCAGCAGACGCCGAACTCCGGCCACCAGAAGCGCAGGAGTGGCCGCGCGCCACCGCTAGCAGAACACAGCTTTAAATGGGAGCCTTCTCACTGCGCCGCGGCCGCAGCGTTCTACCTGCTCCGGTCCCTTTGTTCGTCGTCGCCGGAGGGTCGGCGAAACCTACCCCTCCAGACCCCACCCCCTTCCACGGCGGGCGGCGGTGCGGCCGTGACTCCGGCGGTGGCTCCGGCGGTGGCTGCGTCGGAAGAGCTATGCTCCTTGAACGAAGCGCGCGGCGGCTGCGCCGTGTGAAGCGGGCCTTAACGTCTTCATCCTACTTGATGACGTGTATATTTATTGACAAGTGATATGAAATGTTAGCGTTCAAGTAAACTTTATTTCACTTGAATATAACAAAATCTATTATCATCTGGACAGAGAAGTCTACCAGAACCCAAAGCTACACCGCTTTATTAATTTATAAACATTGAAATTCATCGTCCATATATCAAAATAATTTATAACGACCGCTTCTTTAAAAATTGACCGTTTTTAAACATGTTTTCACACTACGTTCATATACGATCAAACTTGCTGTCTCAATATAGGACACAACTGTTCTTTTTATAATTACTAATGTGTTCATTACACGAGTATGTTAGTAATATTATTCAGTAAATAGACGTAAATGCAAAAACTAAATGAGATGAAATTGTTACTTCTTCTAATAAAACTCTATTCTATGTAAGCGGTAAATTTCGAATACTCCCCCGGAACATCTCACTGGGAACTGAAGCCCTACTTCCAGTTCAGTGCATCGCATTTCGTGATAGGTAACGTAAATGCACTCCACGCATGAACACACGGCATGAATTACGGTCGAGGGACATTCTCTCCCCTGTTGTCTCCCTTTCTGGCATGTCTCTTTGCATCCGGGCAGTTACAAGCGTTTCAGCACCGACGAATGTTCACGACTAATTGCACTCCTTGAGCGCAACGCTGCTGGCGCGCTCTAGGCGGCAATGTTGAAAGAGCGTCCCGGACAGCGCTGAGCGACCCCGCTTCCGGCGCCGGCGCTCGCTCGGATCGAACGAACGCCGGACGAAGGGCGACGTTAACGCGCTCTGGCCGGGCAGCGACCGCAAACACAACTTACGCTTTTCGGGCTGAAACTAGATAACATGTAAAAGTATTATCTGTGAAGTCGAAAGAGAAAACATTATTTTAAATGTGCACTGTAATCATTACATCTTAGTGTAAATGGTGTTTTTAAATTTTACTTGATTTTAAATATTGAGGATAAAGAAGTACTCAGGATTGAATATTGCCGTAAAGTTTGCATTTAAAATGCTGACTTATTGTTTTCCGTGGATATTTTGCAGCTACTGCTTCAATCAGTTTTTGAATAGCCATTACTTTATGTGCGAGTTTTATTGTTAGCACTTCTGTTAATTGCATCAGTATATAACAGGAATTAATTACCTGATGGAAAGATATTATACTAAAAAATGTTTCATGATGATAATTGTGTTTCTATTGTTCTCTAGTTGGATAATCATTCTGGAGTTTTCCCGAATATGAAAGTGGGTATGTGAATATTTGTAACATTTATTCCAACAAAGTTCTAAAATTATAATATCTTTAGAATGAATCGGCGATGCTTGAAAGAGAAATATAAAAAATAATGTTGATAAAAGTGTTAAAATAGAAATCCTGAAATACTACTATCAAATCTCTTCATAAAGTTAAGTTGCAAGAATTGCCATATGTAGCTAATTAATCACATTTTATTGAATAATGATATAGCATATTACTTTGAACTTTCTGTTCTAAATTTACAAGAATGTTTGTTTCAATTCATTCTCAAAGAAAAAACTATATTTAAGGAAAAATTAAGACCATTATAACAGCGAAAAAGAGAATTTATAAGTGTCCTTAATATAGCTCCCACTTAGTTCTTCAATTTAGTAAGTTAATATAAGTAAAATAAAATTAGAAGTTTAATGAAAATAAATACGAGAATTTGTAACATTTATTTTATTTTTCAACTTTAAACACCATTTTACTAATATAAAAGTCCATCATCACTTTTTAAATTATGACTCATTAAGAGATTTCTCTAGGATGTTAAAACTCACAAAATTATTTCAAAAGCAAGTAAAATCTATGAAAAATGAAAGTATCTTTGAAGTGCAAACCAAACAGATTTTTTTCATATACAACTTCATAAAAAAGGCATCATGTGAATCAATGCACGTATTCAAAACTACATCAAACTTTTAAAAGTCGTATTGTTTTCTACAGCCCAGACTGTATATCGAAACTTCATAAAAGCTGCTTACAGAAGAATTCTGCCAGGTTTACTCCATATAACTTCTCTTTCAGCGACTTCTATAAAAGATATATGGGTTCCAGTCAGGATTAAAGAGGCCGAATGTATTCCACAAAATGTGACGACGGGCTGTAAGATGGCGGTACGTCACGAGAGCACGAAATTGCCTTGAAGGAATGAAATAGTGCACATGAACCTAGCGATATCACCGCTAGTACGGCAAATCCCAAAAAAATCATTCATTGTATATTAAATTTCACAAAATGGGTATGTGGGTATGTTTCAAAACCCTCAAAGTAAAAACTATATAGCCTATTTCTTGTGAAGCTGTTCAAACTAAACTGAGATTTTATATTTTCACAAGTGATTTTTGGTTTTACGAGCCTCTTATGAAAAACTTCCCAATCGAAGTTACGCAAAATGTTAGTTATTATTTATGTTAGTTATTAGTATTGATGCAAAATGTCCATGTTCGTTGTTAATATTTTTAACCAGCAGCCTGTGTTATTTATTTTAAATGTAACTAAACAGTCTAAAACAACATTGAGGTTACGTGGCTGAATTACCGAAGACACGAAACAGAGCGATTTCCCAGATAGGAAGGATGTAGAATGGAGTCTAGATTATTATTATTATTATTATTATTATTATTATTATTATTATTATTATTATTATTATTATTATTATTATTATTATTATTATTATATATTGTTCTTAAATGCATTGCTTTATTAAATACACAATGTAATCCCATTCAATGTAGTTTTTGTATTGAAGTGTGGTTGACGTGTTGTGAAGTGCAGTTGAAAAGAGTTGTACAAGAGCTTTGAAGTGGAGTGCAGGGTAGTTACAAAGTATGTTTTGCTACTTTTTGATGTATGTGTAAAAAAATTATTTCTATTATTGTTATTACTGCTTTTTTTATTGTTTTTTTATTGATATTATTAATTTAGAATAATATAGTTATATTATAATGTTTGCAAATTGTAGTATTCTGCAGAAATAATAAATAGTTTTTGAGACCTCCCATTTATGAAATTGTTTCCACAGACAATAGTTAATCAAAATATCCGCAGTCTCGTTTTAACAAGAGTTTTACAAGGATATTTCTTTGAGGTATTCATGTAAACAGAGAATAAAACTAATCAGTACACCAATATGATCAATTGACAATATTAGAAATTGTCCTTTTTCCCCCTCACGCACTCTCATCTAATAAAAAAAATAGACCCAGCTAGTAGGCTATGATTGTAGCTATTCAATGAGCATACACTTTATTTATTATTTTCATTTTAAAATATAAATGTTGATTCTTTAGAACCATGGGAGAAAACGCATTTAGAAAATAACCTACAAAAGTTTGAAGTGTGTGAAAATGGGAGACTACGTGAAACTTAATTGAGTTAACAGAATGTAATAATCAAAAAATAAGAAAGTAAATATATAAAGTTCCCTTTGAAATTGCATAGATTCATTACTTAATCACATCTTTGTACGTTCCCGCGAAACTGTTTAAATATATTCTCGTCGTTCCTCTCAAATTCTACGAACCATTTACAAAGCGCTTTCAGCAGAAGCTCCGAGACCGAATGTTCTGTTTGACGGTTCTCAGACGGACAATGATGTAACGAGTTGCCGTGAACCCTCCGCGGGCAGCAACGAAGCCCAAGTTGGGCGACAGGAGCATTTGCTCCGCCGGTACCTGCGGCGCGGCGCCGCGTCGCGTCGGCGCGTCCAAACCGGCGCGCGACTTGGAGTTTTGGAAAATTCGTCGTGGGGCCATTTCCCGCGACGATCAAAGGGGCCCTTCGGGAGACGCCTTTTGCCTTCCTCCGAGGAGCGAGAACAGCGGACAAGCGAATTGAACCAGGGGCAGAAACAAGTAGCCAGCAGGGAAGAGAAAGCAAATGTTCTTCGAAACTATGTACCAATAGGCATACAATTTTATATTCAATATGATCCATTTTCCTCTATTTAACACTGCCATCTTCAAGGCATTCCATTTTATTTCCTACGGAGCATCTCGAATCTCCCCAACAAATTTGTGGGGCGTTACAGTTCTCTTTAGACGTCGGTCCTGTGTCACCGCACTAAGTGAAAAACACAAAACTCTTCACCACAACAACAAATATTGGCTCCAAAGGGTACATTAATGCATCAAGAATACGCAATAATGAGATGTTTCCCGACAATGAGGAATAACAATTTTTTTTCTTTGGCCGTGTTTGTTTTGGATTCCATGAAATGTTTTCATATTTATGAAGTGGTATGGGTGGCATTGTCATAACCCTCATAAGTAAGCCAGAACTATAAATTTAGACATTTGTCAGTCGGAGAATTAACATTTAGCTGCTTTCTGTATTCGTGTTATAGTCTTCTGAAGCTGATTTCAAACATTTAAATCACATTGTTCGTTTTTTTGAAAAAAACTTAAGATTTGGTATTTTTTCATAATGATTACCATTATGTTGCTCTGGCAACTTCATATATTACGTTGTAATGTCTTGAAAATATAAATAATATTTGTGTTCGTGTTTCAGATTGCTATAAAGTAAAACGTTTTACATAGACAGCGACCTAAAGTTTAGTATTTGTCGACTGCGCTTCGATAGATTACAAGTGAAGCTGTAAAACGCACGATTCTGGAAAACCTATTGCATTGTGGACCCACGAAACGTTGTTTCGTGAGAAGCACCGATTTTTTGTCAGTCGAAAAAATGTGTAATGTAAATAATTTATTTAATCATTAATTACGTAATACGTTTCTTACCATTCTAAACAAAATGGTACAAAACAAAAAAAAAATATGCTTTCAGACTATTACATTCAATATAGGATATGGCAGATATGGATGGTGCGAATAGTTTGAATTTAGTACAGCTCCCATTTTGCAAGCTTTTTTGCTAATATACACAAAAATGCACATGAAATATCATCTGTAAGCTTACTTTAATTTTGTGGCAATTCTTACAGTCAGTTTTCTCCATATCTGAAAGTTTCTTAGAATCTTGAAACCGAACCCAAAAACAAATCATCAGTTCTCCTCCAGGATTTACAAATCATTTGTCTCGGTTGATGCGTGGGAAGGGGCCTAACCGTGAATTACGGATCCGCACACACGCATACTCGCAGTTACTCAAATACTATGTAGGGATAGTTGAATGTGGCGTCGTCGACGCTGTAAACTGTTTCAAAAGTATTTATTTTGTACTAATACGTTATAGCTTGTCAATGACTACGATACGGAGTTCGATATGCGCTGCCTAACAGACCTGTATCGAGAGGACCATGGTTACGAGGGAAATATGAAAACAGTTGAATGATGCTACATGTTTGCTTACGAAGGGAATAAGGAGAGAGAATAATGAAAGGGAATTGTGGGAAAGAAATATGAAAGACAAACCGATTCAAGTTAACATCTGGAAAATAGTAAATCTGAATAAATAAAATAAGGAAAACAATACAATTATGAATATACCACGAGCGTTAACTGGTTCCAATTACCTCGGGCGTTTTACAGCGCTCGTTCTTAAGAACCCTCAAAACGCCCTCGGTTCATAAATAACTATTTCATGAGTTAAACATATTTGTTATCCATAGCTTGGTTCAAATAAGTTCATCCAGTCTCTAGCATCCGACATACCAATGTATCGTAGAAGCTAATAATGTTTTACTCATGTTCAAAAGTTTCCCACTTAAAATGGCCTTGAATGTTACCTCCACAGGTTACAAATGATGCTGAGTTGTTAGAATTTAGTATAGATTCGTTTTTATGGATTTTTGCTAATATGCGCAAAAACACATAAAAATTATCTGTAAACTCTCTTCAGCATAATTCTCTAACAAGATCATTCTCAATTAGTTACAAAAAATCTGTCGCAAAATAATCTACTACATTTTATTATTCCGCGGGATTGCTTAACACTTTCATATTTTTGATCCATAACTTTTTAAGAGATGATAACTCCACAGTCAGTGTAATTGTCATCACTTCTAATTCTGCAATTGCTCTAATTGTCGTTTTTAGGCAAATCTATATAAAAATTAAAAGGCGACTGTTTTGTATGTGTATGTGAATAAGGAGATTATTAAATAAGAAAAGTTGTTAGTTCATTCATTTCAAAATCGGTATTTGGACGATTAAGAATGTAAATGTGAGACGTCGAACGTAAGAACGTAAATGTGCTTCCGTATCATTACTCACAGTTTGGTTTTCTCCGTATTTACCTCAAGTTCAAGTTGAATCAGGTCCAAAACAATATTTTTCGTAGGTTTTCGCAAATGTATTTCTAAAAATACGTTAATGCGAATGCAAATTAAATGAAATCTTCCGCGCGGCGGCTCACTTGTCGCATACAACGTGACCTACATAGATCTATTTGGGTGGCGTTGGTTTCATTTCGACATACTCACTAAGATGGCAGCGTTAAAATACGCTAGAACACGTTTTTGAAAACTTTTTAGAATCTTCGGCACGGCTCTGAAAACAAATTATCAGTTCCCCACCAGGAGACCGAGACGCGTCAAATAATATCTGAGACGTTTCGATTGGTGCTCGGGAAGAGATCGATTCGTGAGTGAAGGATCCGTACTCATGCACTCACGCACACTCACAGTTACTCAAATACTGTATAGGGATTTCCCCCCTCAAAACACAGAAAAAAGTAAATATTTTATAATATAAATTTGAAGAGCCGCGAATTGAAATGTGTAAATATGTTGTTTCTTTAATTTGTCCCAACATGGCGGGGGGGCAGTTGCCCCGAATCCAACAATATAAACAAATCGCTGGAAATGTGCATATTAACGGCGAGAGAGATAGTTCAAAGAAAATACAATTGCGTATTTAAAAACAAACAAACAAAAGAATACTGCATATCGATTTCTTTAGCATGGTTCTGCCTCACGTCCAAGAATTAACTTCTCCCACGAATCCGGCGCGCGCGGGTGCGTGAGGGAGAGGGCTCGTGGACTAACTGCGCGCCCTCGCTGCTGGTGGGCGGGGCACCGGCGCGCCGGCGGAGGCAGAGGCAGGCGCGGGAGACATCATGGGAGGAAGATTGTGGAGATTGTGGGCAAGTGTGAAAGAGATGGTGGCAAAGCAGATCGTGAGTGAGGAGGTTAAGGACTACCAGAAGGACGAGGGAGGCGGTTGATGGGAAGGTTAGTGGATGGTGAAGATTGTGGAAAGGAAAAAATTGGAACTGCGTGTGAAAGCGAGTGCGCGGCGAGAGACAGACGCGGCAGGCCCGCCAAGAGGACGCCGCGGCGCCCACAGGGCGACCGGGCGTAAGGCTGCCTCGTAAAACAGCGTGGGGGAGGGGGAGGGGAGGGGGGGGGGTGACGGGCCGACGCTGTTAGCGCTGCGCGGACGATCCGTCAGCGCGTTGCGAATTCAGGAGGCGCGTCGTCGGCCGCCCCCGCGGGACCCCTGGCCCGCGCTGCCCCCTCGCGCTGCCCCGCCTGCGCCTGGCCTGGCTGGCCGGACGGGCGACCGCCGCCCCGCGCCGCCCCGCGCCGCCCCGCGCTTATTTCTGTGCGAGCGCCTCACACGCGCGGGAGACCCGATGAACTGCATTGCCCACAGTACTCAGAGGCGAGGACTTTGATTCTCATTCGTTTGGCCAATTAATAGTTTTACAATGGGCTAAATTACTGTCATATTACACATACCACAAATAATTACTGCTTTATTCTCCTTGAATTTACCAATAGAAACCTCAATTAGCAAAACCTAACAGTGAATATTGTTTTCATGGGAGGAAATTGTAATAGAGTTATTCATTTTCTGAGTTAATAGTTTAACAATAGAGTATATAACCATTATGTTACATATACCTCAATATAATTACTACTTCATTCTGCTTGAGTTAACGAATAGAAAGGCCAATTAACAAATTCTAACAGTAAATAATGTTTTCACAGAAGGAAATTGGAAAACATTGTTTTTTTCTTTGTCAAAACAAAATAGTGTAAAAATCAAATCGAATATATATTTTAAGAAACAAAGTATTTTGGTGAAGTCCTCAATAAATAATTTTAAAATGTTTACATACATAAACATTCATAATTTTTATCAATAAATTCCGTGTTATTCGCCTACTTCAAAATATACATCAATATTATGTTGATATATATTTTCCACAATGTAACAAAGTTGTTTTAAATATAAATTATATAAATAAAATAAAGTTAAATAAAAAATAAAGAAGTTATTTATTTCGAATTCCATTCTAATATTCAGAGTCTGGTCAAAATGAAGCCTCACGAAGTACAAACATGAAAAATTAATTCAAAGCAATTCCGATTAATTATTTATTTCTCATTGGTCATATTCAGATATAAAAAATTGAAAATTTCATGTGAATGAAGAATTTAATTCAGGAGAATTTAATAAAAGATTTAATTGTGAGTTGACCGCATGGAAAAAAATCCTGTTTTCTGGACAATATACTTAAGTTTGTACAATATACTTTATGTATGTATAAACAAACTTTTCTAACTCAAATATAATTTGTAATATGTAACTAATACTACGTACTATCATACATATGACTAAAAGGGAACAAAAATATAAAGTCATAGCTTCAGTTTTTAATTTGTATCAAAATTACAACTGTGAGTACAGTGCAAGGGAGTTTCCTTTCAGAGAAAGACGTAAGAACATAAAACATTAAACTTCAAAAATATTTGGGTCTATTTACTTCTAGTAGTGCACATTCTTGACTCTAAGAAAACGTATTACTCAGAGAAACAGAGGGGTCGTTACAATCAATTGGGATTTTTTTACCTGAAGAAATTCGTTGCGAACATAGCCAAACAAACCACATCAAACAACTCCTAAAAGGCTTGTAAACAGTTGCTCTCTACCTACATTTCACATCAGTGCAGCAGTTTACCCCAACATAGCTCGCTCCGTGAGGCGTGAAGAAGTAAACGTGGAAAGTCCGCTGCAAATAGGAGTACTCTTGTGTCTTTGGAGCACTTCGTGGAGTAAACCTCTTGTTTTACAGCCGCCGCCGCCGCCGAGAAGCCGGAGAGCGGCGCCGGAGTAACTTGTTGCTGAGGCGGCGGCGCCGTCGACGGCGCTGAGTGGCAGCCTCGGCGTAGGAGGCGTCGACGGAGGCGTCGGCGGCGGCCGCCATTGTCCATTGTTGGCCAAAGACAGCTCGACAGCCGCGCAGCGAGGCGCCTGCTGCGCTGCCTCCGGCGCGGGCGATCGAAAGGAAGCGCAGGTCGATAGCCCGTTGTCGACGCGCCGCGCCGCGCGAGGCACCATCAGGAGGCACATCAACAAATCACGCCCTCCGCGCTACTGAAGAGCTGCTGTTTTTCTTTGGCTGACACGCTCACACGCTCCAGTGTGCGCAACCCAAAAGGGAGGGTAAAGAAGGGGGGAAATAAAGAAAGTAAGTAAAAGGCATAGAAATGGAATGGGCCAAAAAGGATTAAAATCACTTATCGATAAAGAAATATACACCATTTCTTGTTACAAAATAGTATAATCTACGTATCGCTTCACCTAACAACTTCAAAAATATTTCATTCGTTTATTCTTTTAATTTCTATAAAATTGTAATGAAGAAAACGAATCCCTATTGTCTCAACTACAGAAACGGTTTTTGCTAAAAACGATAGTTGAAACAACAAACACCTCTCTGTGTACAATACCCCGACCTAAAAAGCAAGTTGAAGATATGTTCAGTATGACAAAGGGGCACTCGAGGAAATGCACTGTCAACACAGAAGGGCCGCGGAAGAGTGTGCTTCCTGGAGAGATTGCGTTGCCTTCGGTAGCCGATTTCCGATCCTCCGGAGGGAACGAAGTGCAGGGATTAGACGGGCAGCTTTTCCGGCCGCTCCGCCTGCGAGCGCGAGGGCGACGCGCCCAATTAGAGGCGCACCTGGAGGAGCAGCCAGCGCCTTCCGGCTCAGCCTACGACGTCTCTGTGGCGCGGGTTTTCTCGGCGCCGTTCCCTCCTCCCGGGGTGTCGCATAGGCGAGTTATTGCCCAGGGGTTCGTCACCGCTTCCTTCGCTTGATACAGGAGCCCCGCCCCCTCCTCGACGTCTCCGGGGCTCCGCATTGTTCGAGGGGCGCACAAAAGGTCGAGAGGCGGCGTGGGCGGGAGAAGTGCCAGACGGGCTGTGGAAATACGGGTGATGGGAGGCAGGAGCTGGAAGGATGAAGACCGTGATGAGAGCAGGGAAAGAGCGCTGGGAGTGAGGGAGGGCAGGGGTAGGGATGAGGTGGACGGGCAGAGACAGGTACGGGGTCGGTATAGGGGTCGGGCTTTAGTAGCGAGGACACGTCAACAGATGACAGGCGCATAATGGGCAGCGACGGGGCTCGGGGCAGCCGGAGCGAGGGAGAGGGGAAATAGACGCGGGAGCACGGGGGAGGGCTCGAGCGGGGGCGGCATGGAAGTGCAGGTGAGGTAGAGGTCTGAGACGCGCACGCGGAGACGGCACGAATGTGCAGGCGGAGGCGGTGGGTGAGGAGCAGGGGAGGCGATGAAGACAGCGGCCGCGAGGAACGCCGTGCCTGATAAAAGGAGCGCGGGGCGAGGGCGGCGCATGGCAAGAGAAGAGGGGCGAACGCGGGGTGAGGACGCGAGCGAGGCTGGGGTCGGGGTCGGGGTCGGGGTCAGGTGGGGCCGTATCAAGCCGCGCGACACAAAGGCAGCCCTCGTCGCGGTTTGAATATCGAGCGGGCGTACGTTAATTACTCAGATTCCTGCGGCCACTTAAAGCGCCCGATCTCGATGCCGGGCCGCCGGTGCGGGGGCGGGCGGGGGCGAAGGCGAGCGGAGCCTCTTAAACGGCCCGCCCGCCGCCAGGGACCATAATGCGCGCTTCTCGACGACCTGTTCTCTAGAGCGGACGAAGGAGACGAGGGGAAATATCTGCGAAGGAAAATGGATTTCCTCCCCGGGATATCTCGGCGTTTCTCGCAGCATTTTGTGAACTTTTGCCAGCGGTTTCATGTGCGTGCAGTAATTTTTTAATATTTTCCTATATCTACAATGTGCATTTAATTTACGTGACTGTCGAATACGTCAAGATTTAATGTGACTTAAATGGAAACAATAATAACCAACCTCAAAGAATAATATCACATTTTTAATTAGTTGTTTACAATAAAGCATTGTATTTACTCATTAGTCATAGTAATCCAATCATATCATTGATATTTGGAAGTATATAGGATACTTTAAATTACTTCTAAACAAAACTATCATAAATATTAGATCTATCATTTTCCTCTAAATACGTTTGTTTGTTTTAGTTCGGCTGCCTGAAATGCGTAGTATAACTTCTTGAAAATAGTAATAATTAAATATTTTAAATTATCCCCGTTGTAGAAAGTTGCAAATTTCTTAGTTAAATGAAATGTAAGGTACAAAAATTATTGCTTCATGGATTAACGAAAATAAAATTTAAGTTTGTAGTGAATGTTAACACTTAATTTGTAATGTACATACTTATATTGGACCGAAATACCATATTGTTTACGTCAGCAATTTTTGCATTTTTAAAATGCTCTAGAACCTATTACCGTAGTATTTGACACTCACTAGTGTTTTGCACCTAGTGTACAGCGTTTAGCCACTTTGTCACACAGGCGAATGCCCCAACACATCCGAACGGAAATGAAATGGATGCAAGCGCTTGGCGCCCTGGGATGGCACAGGACACTCATGCGGCCGTTTACAGCTCGGAGACGCTGTAGGCTCCCTTCCCGAAGGGGGAGGGGCACGCCCCACGTAATGCACGGAGAGGCGCACGTTGCCGCTGCTCTTTGTCCCGTCGGCGGCGCTGGCTGCAGCAAGGGCAAGGGCAAGGGCAAGGGCGAAGGCGTAGATTCGGGTGAAGGCGAAGGAGACATAGCCTAACACCGAGTGGGCCAAGCATTCGGACAAGTATTCGTTTGGAGTCGGAGGTGAAGGTGAAGGTGATGGCGGGGTGTGGGACGTCGCCTTCACCTGCGAAATGTTCGGAAATCGATGCATCGGAGCGCGCCCGCCGCCGGGGGTGTCGCGCGGCGCGTGGAACGCCGCCCTCTTTCATTAGCCCCCCTCCCCCCTCCGCCCCCGCGGGCGCATACCGCCTACCGCGAGGTGCAGCGGCGGCGCCGAGAGAGGTTGGTGCCGTTCGGAGTCAGGCAACTCAACCATTTGTGCACAGAAAGGAGTACATGCTTTATTAAAGAAGTTGGTATGATGTTACTAAAGCTGCAAAATTGATATGGTAGCGGAACGTTTGACTTCAAATTACTTCTTGGATCGAGCTGCTTTTTTGCTGTACGCTAAAGCGATGATTGACGTTGTCGACGAAATTCATTTTAATGTCACTGTTACAATCGAAATGAAACACGCAGTTGCATGTAAGTAATGCCCCATACATTATAGTGTCAAAAATGTAATCAGAATAATAGGAGGGTTGAAGATACACCTTATACTCTCGAAACTTGTCACCGTAATGATATGAAATATCTAAATGGGAAATGTCTTCATTGAGCAAAAACGTATTAGAGGGCATATCTAATATATATTAAAAGCAAGGACCGATTTTTCTTATTTTCTTACTGTGTTTTGCAACACTCATAGAGTACAATATAAAGGCTTAGCATATCATTTTCAAAAACGGTACTCATTGCATAAATTTTAGTATTCTTCGTTCTTCTTGTATATCTCATACGATTGAAGTATTATTTCCGTAGTCATTATGAGTCATTTGCCGTACCGGTACTAGTCAGTACTACAAAATGACAATAAAAATTTGAACAGTATTATATTTAACAAATCAAGCAACAGAAATACATAAGTTAATGGAGAGTATATTTCATATAATTGTCCCCTTTCTCTTCATCTTGTTGGACACGATTTCGCTCGGAGAATATGTTCTGCAGTCGCAAAGAATTAAAATTGCGACCAAGTTACTGAGAACAATGCATTTTAATATTTAAATTTGTTCAAAGAATTGGTCACCCTCATCGGGATTTGAACCCGGGTCACTGGCTTACGTCCAGAAGCTCTAACCACTAAGCTACCGAGACAACCAACCCTTTGAACAATTTTCACGAGCGCAATTATCGCTCCACAATGAAATGTACCTAAAAGGAGCGATAATTGCCGTCGTGAAAAATGTTCTAGGAGTCAGAATCACGAATGAGAATGTGCAATTCGAACAGTAGCGCGTGCATTGAAAGAGTAATCTGGGAGAATTTGACAAGTTGTTACATAAATTCAAGTAAAAGTAGGCAAATGTTTGTCTGAAAACATTTTAGAGGAATTAGGAAGGTAAAATAAAGGGAGGCATGAGACGTGCAGGTACTCAATGTATGCGCCGCGTACGGTGTCCGGCTACTCCACTCTCCGCAAAGCTGCCTACCCCCACTACTTGCACTTTCGCTGCTCTCACGGGCAGACGTCTGGTTCTGGAAAGCAGAAGCCCTCGGAAGCAGGCGTCGTGCTGGTCTGCGCTAGTTTTTCGAAAATGTGAATAAATACATTGTATGTACATAAGGAAATAGAATTCGAAACTTGCTCTAAATGGCAAAAATGAATAATGAAACTTATCTTGGATATTTCAAGGTCGTAGACAAAATTAAGTCTCTTAATCGCGCATAATTACTCTTATTCACCCGTAGAAATTACGACACTAGCTCCTACATCGTTCTTGTTATTAACATCAACTGATGATTAATATCCAACATTATACGCTCATTGAAGAATATACGAAAAGAAATATATAAGAAATGATATAGAAGATACGAATATACTCAAGATGGCATTTTTTAAATTCTCTTAATGACTTCATGATACGAGATTTATTAAAGAATTATCTAATTTAAGGTGTACTTTCTAGTAAACACAAATCGTGCTTGTACTTTGTTGCAGGGGAAACCGAGTATAAAACATCTCAATTCTTAATCTTCATCTATTATATGTAGTTATAACTTAGTAAAGAACGGGTTGAACAAAGTGAGTGAAAATGTGACTGTAAACAAAAGGACAGCACGAGTTGGTGCATTAAGGAGCAGAGCAAGAACTGGGTGAGAATCAGAATACGAGTGTGAGGCGGAGAGCGAAGAATTTGAGGAACATGTGAGATGGAAAAATCAATTCAAGCGGAAGAAGGCGGCTGAGATGCCGATGCAATATAAGGCGGCAGAGGCGGTCGGGGCCATCAAGGACAATTTGCAAGGCAAGAAACTAGTGTGCGCAAGCCCAAACTTGAGAACCAACACTGCAAAAGGCACGGCGTAATGAGAATGAGATACGAGACTAGGAGAAGTGCGGGAATGGGTCGATAGGCGGAAATACCATCAGACCCAAGAGAAGAATTTGGACTAACAGACGCCAGTGAAATTGACTGGAATGCTGGAACGGACAGAGCAAGGCGTACGCAGCAAAGCAGGACGGCGCGAGCAGTGCGAGATGAAGTGGGACCGCTGCAAGCGAAACACAGGCAGAGAACGGGAGCGAGTAGGGGTGGTGCCGGTGCCGCTGCAGCGACTGCCCGTCGGAAGAAGTTCCGCCGTTTAATTTTGTAAGCTTGTTAGCGGAGTAAGCCAGTTACTGCAAGTCTAATCGCGTTATAATCACCTTACGGGGCGGCGCAGGCGGGGTCCCCTCCCCCCCCCCCCGTCTCCCGCGCCGCGCACTCCCGCGCCGCGCACTGACGGCGCGGCCGATGCCGCCGGCCGCCCGATGCCCCCCCCCCCCCACGCGCTGACGGGGCGTCGCGACGGCGGCGTGCAATCCAGCGCCCCCACAGCCCTGCGCTCCTCACAGCAACTGCCACAGCGCTCTTCCCTGGAGGGCAGGTCACATAGGAACCGCTGGCACTGTGTATCAAGTTTCTTGACAGAATTGGATAGTTGGTTGGTTGGTTGTTAGTGATTCCGGGCGAGACGGCTAACGAAGTCACTAGACCAGTAAGTGTAGTACATGTTTATATTCCTCAGGAGGTGGCGGTGATCTCCACTGGATGACGCAATCCGACGCCGACCTACCGTCGGCTAGCGGGTGTCTCCAACTAGGTATCTCCCACTAGTGGGGCACGGATCCAGCCGACAAGCTCTAAGCTCCCGACCGCTCTCCTGGCATGGGTGCTGGTGCAGTGCACGTAAGTGTAAGTGTGTGTGTCTGAGGGACAGGGCAAGGAAGAAGAAGGAAACAGCCCGCGGTCCGTTTGTTAGGGTACTGCTCAGGCATTTGCCTGCTGATAATCGGAGAAACCACGCAAAACCACCGATCAGAGCAGCCACCATCTAGAATTCCTCTCCAGACAACGACTGGATTCGGTCTATCTGACAAGCCAGTGTCGAAAATCTCGCACCTTGAAAACTTGAAGAAGATTGAGAGCTGCATATGTATGCAATAATAACACAAATAAAATAAATAAAAGACATGTGTTGTGAGGTACAAAGAAAATCGTTAATAAAACGTGATGTTACTAAACAAACCGTATTTCATCGTAAGAGAAATCAGTAATGATTAAAAAACATCTAACCCAGAATGTGTTTTTTATAGTAGCGACAACTGGAAAAATTATAAAATGAGAAAAACATCATGACATACTCTTCGACCCTCTTCAGAACAGTATCTCTCGTGAAAGCTGGAACTGGCGTTTTCAGTAGCAAAGTTCACTCAAAGACAATTTTTTAATCGCAAGTTGATAACATTCTTCTACAGGATGCATTAGTAACTTCTGTCGCTATCCAATTGCGCGCCAAATTTTCAAATAATGATATTCGTAATTTTTCCCCACCAGTCACTCTCTTCAGTGTTGTGGCGTTATTCATTGATCGCTAGAGTGTGGAATGAAATTCACTCTTACCACATATGACTATATTCACTTTCATAAATATATTTAACAACGCTTGTTAGCATAAATTAATTCTTCTGGCTCTACATTACTTTGTGAAAACTCTCAGTATTAATGAGAAAGTAAGCTCTAATTTTTGAAGAAAAAAATCGTACTTCGATAAGGATATATGAGTATAAGTGCCTCAGGCTGGCAAAAAAAAATATAATTACGCTATGGCTTCCTATTGCCTACGATACAGAGTTCGACATACTACGTAACTTACCTGGATCAAGAGGACCGTGGTTATGAGAGACTTATGAAAACAGCAGAATGATGCTACTCATTTCCTTGCGGAGGGCATTATGAAAGGAAGGATTATGCGCAGGAAATATGAAAAGACAAATCTAGCCAACTTAATACTAAATTAATTAAAAAATAAATGTGAATTAATAAAATTAGGTAAAGAATAAAGGGCGTTCACTTGTACTGACCTCGAGCGACAAAGCACCCTTGTGGAGTAAGTAACTATTGTGGATTTCTCCGAATACGAATCTCCAATAAAAACTTATTTTCAATGCCTTTCCCAATTCACTGAATTCTTACACTATCATTTCATCACTTTTTGTTATCTCCTTCTTCGTGGCTCACTCCTCACAATATTCCTTCTATTTGAATTCCCCGGGCGGAATCACTGGTGCATTGTGACTCGCCGACAATCTCCCTGCAACTTGTAAAAATCCACTCAGCGCGTCTCAGCCCTCTTCCCCTCCTTCCCTGGCGGGGGCGGCGGCGCCCTCCGCCTCTCTACTCCCAAGGGCAGCGCGCGGCCGCTCTTCTACAGCCACTCCCGCCCCCGCCGCCTCTCCCACGCACACCCAGCACCAGCTAACCACCCGCCCCGTCACCCTCAGCCGCCTTCACTCTCCCGCCACTCACTCTGCCGCTCCCTCTGCTATTCCCTCTACCCACTCCCGGCCCCCGCCGCCTCTCCCACGCACACCCAGCACCAGCTAACCACCCGCCCCGTCACCCTCAGCCGCCTTCACTCTCCCGCCACTCACTCTGCCGCTCCCTCTGCTATTCCCTCTACCCACTCCCGGCCCCCGCCGCCTCTCCCACGCACACCCAGCACCAGCTAACCACCCGCCCCGTCACCCTCAGCCGCCTTCACTCTCCCGCCACTCACTCTGCCGCTCCCTCTGCTATTCCCTCCGCCGTTCCCCACCCGCTCAACGCCGCCACCCACCCATGCACGTCCTTTGTAGAGACTGCGTAACCCTCTCCTCTCAGGCCCCCTCCGCCCACTCCATCGTCTCCGCCTCCACAGTGGAGGCACCACCCTTCGCTTCTCGCCCCGCCTCCACCCCGGTCCCCGTCGCGCGGAATTAAAACCGCCGGTCGCGGCGGCGGCGGCGGCAAAAGTGCGCCAAGTATCGGCGCGGCGCTGTTTGATTAAGCAGCAATCTTCGCCGTGTTTGCGCAGCAATCCGCCCGCCCCCCTCTCTCTCCGCCCGAGCCGCCTCTCCGGCGAACGACTCTTGGCGCTGTTTGCAGGCGGTGCGCTTATTGGCCGCCCCCCGCCCCCGCTCTTCAGCCTCCGACAACTTCCTCGCGGACGGCGCCGCCGCAAGAGCGAGCGGGGTGGCCCGGGGGGGGGGGGGGGGGCGACGCATCAATCTCTGTCGCCCGATCCGCACCTGCCGGGGCGGAAGGAAAGCCCAGGCTGAAAGAGGCGCGGCTCAACGAGGAAATAGGATGTGACCTGGGAGCGGAGTGTCAATTGATGATGGAAGCCTTCGAAAAAATTCAATGGGAGTGTGGTGTGTCAAGGTCAAGTCCACCTGACAGCAGTAAGCGTAGTAATTTAAACTCATGTTTGAGTCAGTGCGGCACCATGTTAGTGTTAAAGCTCTCTATTCTGATAGTGATCTGCTCGTGAAATCAATCAGTATTTAATAGATATTTATATTGAAATAAATAAATACATGCAAGTATGGGAAATATGATTAGGTACATTTCTCTTTTAGGTACACAACCTGGATACATGCATTTTATCGTGTTGTAATTTTCCATATCGGTGTGCAAACGAATTTCGCATATTCATAAAGACACTGAAAATACGATGTGTCAATGAATACTGTTGACAATTTAAATACTCTAATGCTGTTTCATAAGACATCAGCACTCCAGTGGACTGAAATTTTATCTAAGAAGTTCCATAAATACCAAACAATGTAATGTGTTTACTACTCGCATCATCAGAATTTCAATAACGAAATAATTTAGGAAAGAAAGGTGCATGTCAATGGATAATATCTTCCACTTTTGAACTATTACATGAATGAAGCCCAAATGAGTGGTTTATCTCCATTGTTCAGACTAAAATGCCAATTGAGCTGGATTTGAGAACATAATTTATCTGCGCTTCCGGGAGTTCCGAACGACAAACGAAAATGAGTGCAACGGGCGATCGCAATCGAACAACTTGTGTTCGGGTCACTGGCGATCGTTAGTCAAATGTTTCTTTCGAGAACAAATTACTTCTCGAATCGCTTCCGCTATAAGCAAGCGTCACTTTTTATTTCCTTTTTCCGCCGCTGTCGCAAGTCAGAAGGTATATGCCTTTTGATTCAAGAAGAAACATTTCTGTCACGCATAGCTTATTGTCATTAATCTCTCGACAGTGTTTACTTATGGGCGTCTTTACGAGCGCAAACCGTACTATAACCACCACAGCTAATGATGTGGGTCAGAATTGTTAACCTGAATGCCAACTTTATTATTAAGTATGGCACATTATGCAAAATGCGAAAAGTAACAACTGCAAAAAACAATTTGCTCTTTCTCTGGGCGCGAGATAATCGACAGTGACGGGTCAATCAAACATGAAATGGAGAAAGTGTGCTCTTCGTCGAATGCTCGACCGCATCAAGCACAAGGAACCAATACATTAATTAGTCATTTGCAACATTGGGGACATATTTCATTGACTTAGTTAAATGCATTCATTGACATATTTCATTGATTTAATATTGAATTGAATTGAATTGATGTCTTATTTTACGTGCCGAGACTCCGGCCATCAGGCCCGCTCTTCCGTCTGACCACGCAAATTTCGCTACGCTCCTTTCACCAACTAGCAGAGAAAGGAGGTATTTCTTGGGCGACGAACAGGCGATTTTGAATTTAGGTCAGAGGCGTCATTTAGGCTTGAGGATCTTTTACATGCAAGTAAATTCACTAACATGGGACAGTTGGCTTTACTTCCCCTCCGCAGGAAAGCGTACGAAGGATTTTTTCGCCCTTAAAAATCCACGGCTTCGATCAGGTTTGAACCCGCCAACTTGTAACGCTAACCGTTACACCATCGCCGCCGACATAATAGGTTATTTGCAAATCATTAAAGATGAAATAATACGCAAAATGGCATACAACTACAAATCACGTCGAAAATGAATTACCCCAACACAGGATAAATTGCATCCTCAATGTAGGTCCGTACCGTAAGCCAACAGCCTTATCCTTTTTCGCTTTCATTGCTGTGGTTGTTGTGGACGGTGATGCTGTTCGTGGCGAAGATCAAAAAATTCTATTTTGTAAAGAAAATATCAATATTTAACTTTATCAAATGATTGAAGAAGCAGCGATCCGAAGCCCCTTAGTGCTACTAGCGCTGTCTGGCGGAGGTTCGGGCGAGCGCTCGTAACTCTCTTTTGTCAGTCGAGAGGCAATAAATCCGCCGCCGCACTCGATTGGGCTGCGCCGCATCCGTCATGGCGCCGCCTCCATGTTTGTTTACTGTCACACGCGGCCGAGCACCAACACGCGGGAGGGAACACACACCTACGCGTTCTTATTACTGCGCTTGTATTATACGGAACTGGAATTTAAACATCGCGACGGTGATTTTTTTGCACAAAACATAAAGCGCTGTGAGTGTAATGAGTGGTTAATGTTTTCTCACATTTCGAACTGTACCAAGAGCATAAAATCTGTTCCCAAATGAAAATTAAACATGGGATTTAACACCGAAAGTAATGATAAGGTGGATGGTTTACGAGAACACTTGCTTTGCAGACTTATTCTACTTTTAAACAATGTTCTCTCCGAGTTAGTCCACTCCTCAAGAACAATTCTTAGCAAAGAGAATATTAGATTGGATACTCGATAATTTGGTGGCCCAGCAACGATACAAAACTCATAAAAGGAAGAAAAACATTTAAAGAGAACCAGTAATGAAATGAAGAGACGAATTATTGAGTTCTAAAATGTACATATCAAGGATGCTGTATTTCTGTACAATTATAGATTACACCAAAGTAGAATTAGAGCACATTTGAGTCACTAAAACATACAATAAATCAATAATAAAACGTGTTATGTACTATTTCCACTGCAAACAACTGAAGACTTTTATTGGACGTGCCAATTCCGTTGCGTATACTTTCGCGTTCTTTTCTGCCGAGGAAAGACTCTTTGAACCCCTCTCGAATTGTAAGGTTTGCGTCTAAATGAAAGAGAGCACTACGTAAATTCACCAACACAACTGCATAGAATGATCGCAGAAGGTCGTGAACAGATATGTAAAGATTTGATGAGTGCTGAAGAAAATAAGTGGTTGTAATTTATGGCGTATAAGAATATACACTTTCTACCATCACAAGTCTCCAAAGCAAAAACCTTCACTAAAATTATAATAGGTACCACAAATTATTATTGAAAGTTGCATTACACTTGTATTTAAAAGTATTAATTCTAAATTCAAGCCTTTAAATAGTCGAGAAACCGAAAACCAAGTTGGCAGGTATTATCAAAAAACCAGGAAGTTCAATTTAATGTAGATAATCAATCAAACAATAACCAAAATAAAATCATTGCAACTAAACTACAGCAACAAAGGAAAAATGCATGTAAGACTTCTCGAACGAATAGGTGAACGAATCTAAGAGCTGGTACAGACAAAAGTCAAGCATTTAAAGTTGACGAAGATGCTATCGATGATGACAACACAAACACATTAATTCGCAAGGATCCCAACCTCTCTCATTCATCGACGCCTTTTACCAGAATTGTTGGTTCTATCGACCTCATGTTATTCTTTATCATATACTATCTCATCAACAGTTTCGTCGCGTCTACATCCCGCCCACACGTCTCGTCCTGCTCGACGGCAACACCCAGCAACAGTGAAGCCCAAGTGGAACCCAAGAGGATTTGGGAATTGCATTTGAATGAAGCACCGTCTAGAGAAGATTTACAACAAAGAGAATAGCATAAAATCCTTCATTAAAAAAACAAAAAAACACTTAGATCTGCCAAGTTTCATGGAGACCGGTCATACGGCGTCGGAGTGTCTCGATCTCGTACATACCAATATTCATTTTTAATATCCGCGATATACATCATTCATAATCATAGCACAAACACTCGCACATCTAACGATGTGCAATGTCTTAATAATCCTCTTCAATATTTCATTTTCTAATCTTCATTGCTGAGCAATGGTTACAAATGCAATGTTACTTAGCAATGTTTTTCAGCTGTTCATAACA
This sequence comes from Gryllus longicercus, assembly GCA_038098605.1. Lineage (NCBI taxonomy): Eukaryota > Metazoa > Arthropoda > Insecta > Orthoptera > Gryllidae > Gryllus > Gryllus longicercus. The sequence continues at coordinate 726,169 of JAZDUA010000379.1, forward strand.
TCTTTCGGCGCAGGGAATATTGTCTTCCACAATATAATAACATTGTGAATACACAGTTATAATTTATTGAGTTCCCTAAACATCCTAAGGAGTTGCGTAGCTACGTTTACAGAAAAATTGTTTTCCTGCAATTCACTTAAAATTACGTTTTAAATCTAATTGGTATTATAATGTTACAGATGCAATGTAGAAAATGAGCCTGAAGTGCAATCCTTTGCGTATATCTTTCTGCGGCGGTCCTTACTCAGAGCCCACCACTTCGGAGAATAGGGTGGTGCCCCGGTTGCACCAACCTAGCTGCACCCCTGGTTCTGGTTCTAAGATGAAAGGCAACTTCGAAAGAAAAGGAGTAAATTTGTGTATATTTTGTTGCTCTTTATCAGATGATTAAATGTAAATTGCATTTAATATTTTTGCAAGCAATGGGATCTTGGCTATTCCTGTCAATCGCCGGATTATATTCGTCTATACATTCCCAATCGACTCCTTGATGTTTGGTTGGGCGTTAATGATTCCGGGCGGGTCAACTGACGAGGCCATTTGTCCCGTAAATGTAGTGTACAATTTCCTTCTGAGGATGAGGATGAGGAGGAGGAGGAGGAGGAGGAGGATGAGGAGGAGGAGGATGAGGAGGAGGATGAGGAGGAGGATGAGGAGGAGGATGAGGAGGAGGATGAGGAGGAGGATGAGGAGGAGGATGAGGAGGATGATGATGAGGAGGAGGAGGAGGAGGAGGATGAGGAGGATGATGATGAGGAGGATGAGGAGGAGGAGGATGAGGAGGAGGAGGATGAGGAGGAGGATGAGGAGGAGGATGAGGAGGAGGAGGATGAGGAGGAGGATGAGGAGGAGGATGAGGAGGAGGAGGATGAGGAGGAGGATGAGGAGGAGGATGAGGAGGAGGAGGATGAGGAGGAGGATGAGGAGGAGGAGGAGGATGAGGAGGATGAGGATGAGGATGAGGAGGAGGAGGAGGATGAGGAGGAGGATGAGGATGAGGAGGAGGATGAGGAGGAGGATGAGGAGGAGGAGGATGAGGATGAGGATGAGGATGAGGATGAGGATGAGGATGAGGAGGATGAGGATGAGGATGAGGATGAGGATGAGGATGAGGATGAGGATGAGGAGGAGGAGGAGGAGGAGGAGGAGGAGGAGGAGGAGGATGAGGATGAGGAGGAGGAGGATGAGGAGGAGGATGAGATGATGAGGATGAGGATGAGATGATGAGGATGAGGAGGAGGATGTGGAAGAGGATGATGAGGAGGAGGATGAGGATGAGGAGGAGGACGAGGAGGACGAGGTGGTGGTGGTGGTGGTGGTGGTGGTGGTGGTGGTGGTGGTGGTGGTGGTGGTGGTGGCGGTGGTGGGGGGGTGGTTATCGTCCTCCGTTGGATGGCGAGATCTTGCGCCGACCTACTGGCGGCTAGCAGGGTTTCCGCCAACCAGGTATCTCCCACCAGGGGGGCACCGCCCTAGCCGGGACACGCTCTAATGCCCCGACCTATCACCTGGCCTTTGTGATAGTGTAGTGCGCGTAAGTGGAGGGGTGTGTAAGTAAGGGATGAGGATAGGACAAGGAAGAGGAAGGAAAGATCGCACGCAGTCCGTGGCCCGATTCTTAGGGTACTGCTCCGGCATTCACCTGATAGACTTCTTGATCATCGCTGACCCCTTCAACAAATTCGTCCACCCCCAGGGAGTTTATAGCAACCCCGTTGGGCACCCCTGACTTAGGCGATTGCGACGCGCATCTGTCGCCCCCATTGATTGCGCAGGACGCGAAGGCGGAGGCGGAGGCGGAGGCGGCCTTGTGCCAGGCAGCGACCTCGTCTCTGCGCTGGCCGCCGCGCGGGCGGGTGCCATCTTATTAACATCCCCGGCCAAGCTGGTGCCGCTTCGGTACGCGCCGTGGGACCTCGGAGAAGGCAAATAATTAATTGAATTTGGTGTACTGAAGCAAAAACAGGCGTTCGTTAGGCGGCACAGAGCAGCAATCGATAAGGCGACGCCTGGCGGCGGCGCCGGGCGACGCACAAAAGGCAATGCGCGACGCCGCCGTCGCTTAACGAGCGCGTCAAAGGCGCCGCGACGCCGGCGCTCCTGGCGGACATCCGCATCACTTGTGCTCCTAAACATTACCTTACTCGTTACGGGTGTTATCTGTCTGACGATTTCTTCCAGGAAGCGGCCGGAGTTGTCTCTCGGATGCCGGAGGTTCCCGAAGTTTCGTTGAAGGTTTCGCGATAACATCGGTGAATGGCGTTCAAGACTGCTTCAGGATCATTCCTACTACTACTTCTTCTTCTTCTCCTTTGGATAATTATTTCATCATTGCGATACATAGTCTTGCGGAAATTTTAACCTACAGGTATAATTTATTTATTACAAATGCTGAGGATTTGAATTTTGTTTTTCAAAAAGTTGAAATTGGCACAATGTCAGAATTTCGTTTTCGATTTACTTGTTCTCTTTCTTCTTGCTTCTTTTTATATTACTTTTAATTAAGCTTATTTAATGTTCTTTTTTGATCCTAAAATGCATTACTTTTTAAACGAAAAAGTTCTTGCGCTACTAATTATTACGCTGCTCGCTACAGAGTCTCATTTGTATGTCAATTCTTTTGCAGGAAGCGCTGCCCAGAATTTTATCTGAAAAACATTAATTCACCAAAGGGTTCAAGACACAATTTTCTGCACACTTATTTGTATAATTCATACTAACTATATTTTTTTTTTCAGAGAATTTCTTCCTTACTGTGCTAATACCTAACGTGTGTTACAAATACATCGGATTCCATTCTTTGAATTTGGAACGCATCAGAAACGCTGACAGAGTTGTTTTCATGACCTTTTAATAAAATATTCAATTTCTTCTTTAAAATGGCATCTGTACTCATATATATTTAGGAACCAATCAGAGTTTGATTCTGAAATGTAAGGTCAACATTTCACTTCGAAACAATATCTCGTTGGTTACAAAATGCAGTGTGATTATTTTTTGGAAGAAAGAGTGACATTTTTTGTTTCGGGAAAGAGGAATATTCGGAGTCTCGTTAAAAGAATTTTAAAATGTTTGTTGGTTGACACAAGCGTTCAGAAGCTTGGGCAAATCAATATCATTAGTTTCTTCAGAAGTTGGGAAATTAGTTAACGCCTTCCTGCAGTACTTTACTGAGATGATAAAAACTAATGTGCCAGGTTCAACTACAAAACTATGTTGGTGAATATATCTTTGAAAAGCAAGTACGTGTGGTTTGGGCGGTCAGAACAAAACACTGCATCTACATAAAATATTCACTCATCATACGTAAGCACATCAAGTAAATCATTAAAGAATATTAATTTTTTGTTTAAAAAATTAATTTCATCTTGTTTAGAAAGTATATCGTTTTCGTTGAAAGATGACACTGAAGATTACGTTTTGTCCACCAAAAAATATAAATTGGAGTCATTAAATTTGCACAAATAAATCAATAAGATAATATTAATATAATGATTCGATAAATATATGGATGCATAATTTAAAGGTAGTTCAGGTGCATAAATCAGGTACTCCGTGATTATGGTGTTCTTCGAAAAAGGGAGAAAGGAGGCAAAAAGTAATGGAAACAGAGCAATCCCTTGGTAATTAAACGGTGGGCCATTCTTTTTTCTCATTCCATGTAAAAAGATGTTTTACCTCTCATATTACAAATAACATTTTCAATTACTTTTAACAATGAATTTCTTGTGATACCCATTTCTAAACTCCTTTAACACGATAAAAACAAACAAAAAATAGTTTTACCTCAAACTTCTGTTTATATTCACAATAATCTGGTGTATTCCAATGGTTCTTAAATACTCTTTGATAGATGATTATAAAAATTTAAAATTACTAGCAATTAGTTAAATAAATATTATGTTATTAGGAAATTCGTCTGTAATATAAAAATCGTGTACCTATCATGTTGGATTTAATTTTTTTTTATGTGAACAGTACATCTATTTGATCTTTTTAGTCGTTTCATTCTCTGACATTATTAAAACGTTCTTTGTGAGGTTTCACTTTCACTCACCGCTAGAGCAGGTCTCATTAAACAAATGTCACTGCGAAAACAGTGAAGTTCTTCATTCCCACATTTGCGCTAAGTATGTAAATGCTGCGAGTCCAACTAAAGAAGCACAATCTATTCGGATTTAGTGGTCATTCGAAAAGACGCCACTTTGCAAGTACGAACCTTAAGAGCGGATGGATATTATACACCAGTTTACATTCCACAGCACCAGACAACGGCAGCGCGCTCTTTGCAGCGGGAGAGGGGGGAACGAGGTTAGCGCCGTCAGGGAATTGACGCGTCGGGAGGTTGGAGGACTGGTAGCGGCTGCCAAGTTAACGCGAGCTAACAATTTGAAGATGCAACCTACAACGATTCTCTGCGTGTTCTGATTCTAAACTTAGAGATGCCTACAATCTTGAATCCGCATCCTTAGAAAGATTAATTTCCAATATCCTGATAAATTCCGTCATATGGTAATACATTACATGTTCGACAAATGTATGTTTTTGTACGAAATTGCCTATTCCATCGCTACAAAGCAACTTTTTGCTAAATGGATACGTTAAAAAATGTATTTTTAAATCATTTATTTTACTGTAAAATTTAATATTGAGCTGTTAAGCGGAATAACATTATTTTATTACTCATTACAACTTACATGTAACTCCATTCCTGTCTTACTAAAATATATTTCAAGTTGATTTACAAATTTCAGAAGATGTTTAAAAACATTAACTTTCTTTTAAAAAACCAGTTTTGGATCTGTGCTGAGATTCTTTCATGATTCATTCCCACATTTCCACGACTCTATAAAACACGGTAAATGATCGAAATTAACTGAGACTACGAAATTCGTCAGCTGATAATGATCCTCAATTTATTTTCTGGTCACCTAAACTAAGTAAGAGTTTCCTATCGCTCTGCATCTTCTTGCACTCTCTATTTTACGCGAAAAGATCAATGCAGGCAACATGCTAGATATGATGATGAAGTACCAAAATAATTATTTCTATTAAAATTCAATATTTTATGGTAATGTCTTAAGACTTCCTATCAAAATGAATGAAATAAGTATTCGCACGTAGTAGCAACATCCTTTGTTCAGCCCTGATCTCTCACCTCGCGATTACTTTGTCTTTATTTCGCTTATGAATATAGTTACAGGAAGCGAATTATCAGAAAGTGACGAGGCCCGAATCGCTATTTCCCCAAATGATTCCACATCGAATAGGGATTCACTCAGGATCATCACACTGAATATTCATAATCTCGTGGGACGCCCGTTTCAACTACAACACAACTACGTATAGTCTGTATGTTGAATACGTGTCACACTTCAATCTGTATGCTTGCCACACTGATAAAAAGGTGTTTATCAAACCGGCAGCATCCAGAATTTTATTTCGAAGATCTTAACACATAATTAGCAGTTTTGTAGCAATGGAAATATTGTTTACATCGACGAATAAGTTGATAACATTACTAAAGAGTACATGCACTCAAAATTAAATTTTCTATAAAAATTGCATTTTTTTGTAAATTGAATCGATTATATTAATTAATTAATTAATATTGTTGAATTTTTAAAGTAACTTTTTTCTCGCATTATTTATTCATTTTTTTACTTATTCTAGCTTGGCCATTGGCCCTCGGCAGCCGCATACGATACAGCTTTTGTCTTTCTAGTAACTTCATAAAGCACATGAACCTTGAAGCCTTCTATTCTGCCTTATTCTTTACGAGACGACCCCGAAGGCCGTCCCCACTGCCCCCTGTGCCCTCCCGCCCTTCGGCCAAGCCACCAGGCCTTGGGCGGGCGCTACTCGGCAGCGAGGGCCGCGGATCGCCCGTCCATTCCGTTTTGTTTCATCCCGCGGCGTCGCAATTATTTAAATTGCAGGCGCGGGCGCTGGCGCCAGCAGCGCACGCGGCGGCCGCAGCGGCGAAGCTCCGGACTCCATTACTTGCCCCGCCGCGCCTCTCCCCTCCCCCGCCCGCCGCGCGCTCCGCCGCTCGCCGAATTACAGCTCAAACGCGATCCGATGAATGCTCCGCGAGCCTGAATACGCTCGCCCGGACCGGCCGCTCTTCAACGATATTTTCAATGCTAAATAGGGAATTTGGTGAATGGGGAACTCGTACAACTGTAAACGATGGACAGCCCGCGCGGCCGCCGAGATGGACAGCGAACAAACGAGCGGCTGCAGCGCCGAAACATCGCAGCGGCGCCGCCACTCGAGGGCGCGGGGGCGGGCGCAGGAGGGGGAGGCGGGGCTGCGGCGGCGAGAGCGAGGCGGCGCGGAAAAAGGGGCGGAGGGGGCTGGCTGGGAGGGGTTGGGGTGGGGGCTGGAAAAGAGGTGAATTGATGGCGGGAACGAGACAAGGGGAGAGAGAGAAATTGGGAGGCCATGGAGGGGCATGGTGAAGCGTGGAGGAATGTGGAGGGTGTGGGGTGCTGGGAGTGTCAGAGTGGCTTGCAGAGGCGTGGAGTGTCATGGAGGGGCATGGACGGGGTGGAGGTGCGTGGTCGGGCGTGGAAGGTCGTGGAGGGGCATGGAGAGGCCTGGGTATGTGTGGATGAATGTGGAGGGATAGTGAGAGGGAGAGGGGCGGGCGGTCATCGAGGAGGCGAGGGCGTCGTTTGTCTGGCGCAGAAGTTAATCAGCGCAAGGACTTACAATGGGTGGGGGAGGGAGAAGTACAATAAAAGGGGGAAAGCATGAGAAGCCAAGACGTAATCCACGTAGGGCTTGTCGAACATGCTCTCGACAGCACGCGCAAGTGCTGACACGTACACTATCTGCTTTATCAAGGCAATATTCATTACATTTGCCGAGATCAATGTTTTCATTCAAACCTAAGACAGGATATTTTTAATAATCGCTCGTACTAAAAGACTTGCGTAAAATTATAAGGATAATTAGTTACAATACCTTAATATTGGTTATAATTAAATATTACATTTTGTAAATCAATCATTTTCTATGAAGGGAAGTTATATGAAATTATTCCTGTTTGTTTATAGTTTGTTAGTATGCTTTAAAAACATTGATTGGTTATAAATGATTTCAACCCAATTATATCCAAGTCAAAAATTGTTCATAATTATATTCATGATTGTCTTTGTAATTATTATAATTATATAATATCTCAAGACCAAGTGAGACCGTAGTAGTATAAACAATAATCACCGAAGAAAAATAAAACATGAATGAGTTATATTACGTTTTGAACTTTACGATTTAACGTTATACAATAACTTGAAACAGTACCATTGCGTGACATAAGGCCCATATTTCCACATGCTAATACTAAGATATTCCTATAAAACTTACAAACCCAAAAATTCTATTAAAGTTTACTGATAGAGTTTTATAGTCAACATATATACAGTCTGTTAAATATTCAGACATATCACCTATTTAAGAAATAATATTTTACAACCGAAGAAGCAAAAACACCCGCAAGTGACCTTCAATTACGAAGCAAAAGTACCACACATTTGTACGAACTCAACGTAGCGTGACAGCAGCGAAAGATGCGCGCGTTCGTTATGTTTCACCGGCGGTCCCCCCGCCCCTCCCCCCCTCCCCCCCTCAGCTCGGCCCTCACCGCCGCGGACGCCTCCACTGGGCGGAACAAACTGCGACCGGCTGCCGGAGGCGCCCCCCGCCCCCGCCCCGCCCCGCCCCCGCCCCCGCCCCGCCCCGCCCCGCCCCCGCCCCCGCCCCCGCCCCCGCCCACGCCCCGCCCCGACCCCGCCCCGCCCCCGCCAGACGCCGCGTCTTAACCTCCGCTCAGCGGCTCAGTGGTGTCGACAACCTCGGAACCCAATTTTCCCACTCTGTTATTGTGGACGGGTCAAAATCAAATTGTGCATATTAAACAACCGAGCCAAATGTGTAAGTTTGTTTCCTATAGGAATAATGTCATGTATGTATATTTTTTTAAAAGCCCTCGTCTTACCACTCACACCCTTCTAAAAACCAAAAACGTGTTTTTTAAATTCTTTTTTTTATTTTTTACGTCAAGTTATACTTCTTACCCTAACACTATTTGATCTCACTGAAAAATTGAAAAAACACGTACATAATTTATACGATCAGAATTTTTTTTATATCTTATATGAGGAAATAAATGTGGTTGATAACTATGGGGAAATAATTTGTCGCTGATATTTGTGGCTGATGTTTGTCGCCCATGAATCCTTCATCTGTACCCGAATTAGTGTCTCATAAACTGCCGAAAACCATATTTTCTTAGTGTATGATATACAAAGGAGTATAAAGCTTTAAAAACGTGATAATTTTTATCTATATTTCAAGGTAAAAATATTACTGGGTGCTACAATGTATACAAAGGTATTCTGTACAAATGCATACAAACACTAAAATAAATGCACGGAACTGTCGCAGTCATTTTCATGGTGTAAGAAGAATAAAGTCAAGGGAATTTAAAGGCTGTAAAGGTGAAAATTGTTTTTATTTTTTAACTAAACCCGAACAGTCGAACAAAAAGTTTTTTAAAAAAAGCAGAATTTGTGATGAGAGAAATGTTTGAGATCTTTTCAAGCATGTTCCAGGGTTGTAAGACTCAATAAAAATAATTTTTTGTATTTTTTTTAATTACGATTGAATTTGGCGCTCAGAAAATGTTAAAAAATTGTTTTGACCTTTCAAAAATCATCTTGTTTTTGTTAGAATTATACTATAACTGTTCATAGGTCATTTGTTTTATGATAACTTTTTACCATCGTATCCGGGGGTATACTTTGATGCTTGACATTAGTTGTATTTTTTAAAGCTAAATAGAACTACCAGACATCATTTAGCCAGTGCGCACTCCATTCGGAAAGTTATTTCTCTCGTATCGCGTCGAAAAGCTGGAGTGGAAATTTCTGTAGCGCTGCTTGTAAAGCATACCTAACGGATTAACTTCCACAAATTAAATATTTTTTAATATCATTATTTAGCAGCTTTTAGACCACTCACATCTATCTCTCAGTGATCCCTAATAGGAACAAAATGTTTGGTTTTAGTGAATGCATTTTTACATGTATTATTAACTTGGTGCGGCGAACAACTCTAGTGCATTTACGAGAAAAAAGCTTGTCGAGCGTCAGTTGATTCCATTATGAATTTGAGTGCCATTCACGTATTAGCGTTTAACATCAAAGCTTGCTTAAAGGTTCTCGTAATGTTCTACATCAATAAAATCTGCACAAATTCAGCTAAATGTTTAGACGTCATTATGGAATACATTTTTAATGATTTTGTATTTCATGTATGAATTACTTATATTTCAATTATTAAAAACGAAAAGTTTATATCGATGAAATGTATGTTTGTTTGCAAAACATTAACTTTTAATGTGAATTCCTTGAACATGACAATAATTATTTACTCTTCATTTCAAGAAATATATACGTAGTGACAAATTTCCTCGAAAAATATTGAACTAAGATTTAATTTGCTTTTAATTTTTGAATCATATTTAAAATTTATGATTTTTGTGAATAGATTAGTAATGTTTTTCACCTGATCGCTTACTACTTAGTAATGCGGAAGTTACGTAATACTGCAGCAAAATACCTAGTACATTGATCAGAAAAAGTCGTAAAGTAGATTCTCGATACCGACAGAGTTTAAATACAAAATCATGCAGAGAGACAGAAAATGGACAGCTAAAGGAGTTGAAAATACGCCATTTCACGAATCCACAAGTCAAATCCTGGCAGAGCATCACCTTGAATTTTGTCCGCCTCCAGCGTGTGCACTCCCGCGTGAACCCTCAGCGCAGCTGGCTGCTCCGCGAGCGGCCTGTGAAGATCATCGCCCCGCCCCGCCCCGCCCCGCCCCGCCCCGCCCCGCCCCGCCCCGCCCCGCCCCGCCCCGCCCCGCCCCGCCCCGCCCCGCCCCGCCCCGCCCCGCCCCGCCCCGCCCCGCCCCGCCCGCCCCGCCCGCGCTGCGCGGAGGCTGCAATTAACTCGGGCTGCGGCCGCCCGCTGGCCCTGCCTGTCGGCTTAGAGGGCACAAAGCACGCCACCGCGCGCCCTCCGATTCGCCTTCCGCCGGCCACACCGCACTCCATTTCCGGCGCGGCCTCGCGCGGCGGCCACGACCGCCGGCTATCCGCTCAACAGATGGCACTGCTGCTTCGCAATAAGATTAACAAACAGCTCGCGTATATCTAATTGCGCGTTCAAGCCATAAAAACACTGACACCCCTTTACATGGTGGAGAGGAACAGGAAGCGAAACTAATCATGAATAGTCATTTTGTCAAATAAGTCTCCTCGGAAACTAAAGGAGCTTTGTATTTCTACTGCATACCAGCGAATATTTTGGGATATTTTTATATTATTAACATATTGGATAAAAGAATATTTACATTTTTAAATAACCTCAAGCTTTAAAAGTTAATTATGTAGGCCGAAGAAAATTATAAGAGCAGTTTGATAGCATTTAAATTCTTCAGACATTAAGGTTATGAATAAAAAATTTAAATCTCAAACAACACAATGAACATTTGTTAATATCGGTTGAATGCTCAAAACTTCTCAATAAACTTTTCGATTGAAGTTAATAAATTTTATACAACGAAAATCCGAGTACATTTGAATTCACGATTCAGCTCCTCCTATCTTAACATCAATTTCTTTGGAGCACATTCCGTCTCAAGCGCCTCCTCTGTTCGCCCGCCCTGACGGCGCGCCTCACATCGGCATCCGCGCTTCAGCGGCGACGTCACGGCTTCCGCCCCGCCCCCGCCCCGCCCCCGCCCCCGCGTCGTCCCGGACGCGCCCCTGGAAATGGGGAGGAGATTGAATGCGCGCGCCCGGCGCCATCCGCCGCTGCTCCCCGGCGACCACGCGTCCACCGCGGGGCGGGGCGGGGCGGGGCGGGGCGGGGTGGGGCGGGGCGGCAGAGCGGGGCGGCAGAGCGGGGCGGCAGAGCGGGGCGGGAAGATCTACGAAGAAGGAGTAGCGGGAGAAATATTCAGGGCGTTGTTTGACTATTATTAATGTCGCCATTGCATTTTTCATACTCATTTCTCTATAATGACAAATTACATTTGTATTATTTCAAAGAAATTAACGGATTCCACGAAATGTACAGATAATTTTCATGTATTGAAATGAATATATTCATTATGTCATTTTGGCTTTCATTTCTGCCGTCAATTGTCTTCAATACACATGGTAAAGAATCATCAAATTTCATCTTTTTTTGCAGTCCCCTCACCGACCTAAACTCCGTGTAAATTATTAAAAATTTAATTCGCTGCCCCTCCATCACACTCACGATTCTGTATCCAAATCTGTCGTTTATAGTACTCCCAATGACCTTGATATAATGACTTCTTCTTGGTGTTCCTCTGCTCAATGGCATGCACACCATTTTACTATCAAACTCCGCTTGTCGCCTTTCGCTCCCTTGGTCGGGTCGAGATGTCATTTGTGAATCCGGTTGCACAGTTTACTTTATGTATGAGTGTCACTTCTACGGATTATCTTTCCTTTTCGAGCCAACTGTTGGAAGTGATCCACGGGGATTTGGGTCTCCCGAACGTTCAGTTTGTATGGACGCATATTGGGATATCACGTTCCGAACGCTACAGTCACATTTGACGTAATCAAATAGGAAAGCTGCGCTACGAACACACCAGAGTCAACTTAAATAATAGACGGAGTGATTTTTAATGCACTCTTCGACTCCATTCTTGTCTGCTTCGGTCACAGAGTTTTAAGCGTGAAAAGAATCATTTTTATCTCGTATAGAGATGAAACTTTTTGCGACATGAACCATTTTCCAATATATCAATTCCATTGCCATTTGCAGGATATTTCTGTCAGTTCAAATTTACATTTGTAAGTGAATAAACCAAAATATTTCATTTCCATTTTGAAACAAAGTGTACGATTTACAGTTTCAGTACATTTTAGGACAATTCACCAAACAAATTTTAATATTGTAACATTTTGTGCAAGAAAGCTTAATATTCGTATTGGATTGACTTGCACATAACGCTAAATAGCGCACAGTCCATCACAGTAATATGACGAGAGCGTTCCGAGAGAAAATGCATCGAGGAGAAGAGAAGAGGCAAAAACTAAGTGGTAGTAATGTCGATCTGACGGAGCGAACTTACGGCTTCGACCCGCAACGATGAATAAAACACTGCTGAGCAGGTGATCGCTCTCTTTCTCGCTCTCTGTTCCCTCGGGCACACTGATTTAACAACTCTCCCTTTCTGTATTTCAAATGCTCATGTCAAGTGTTTTATGAATGTATTACAAATGTGGCTTTCCTAGGAGGCTGACATGAACGAGATGGATCGACTGGAAAAGCAACCAGGAAATTCCAGAAGAATATAAAGAAGATGGGAAACTATTGAACTTTATAGGCAAAAGAAAAGATGATGACCTTTCGGTAAGTTTACAAAAAACAGATCAATTATGAAGGTAAGACGTTTTTAAGAAAAATACTATGGATCCCGACCAAAACTAGAGAAAACCAAACATGGTCCTTATGTTAATAAATGTCCATGCAATATGACCTATGTGTTATTGTTTCCATTTGGCCTACGGTTAGAAGATTAGATTTAAACGCTTGAAATCAAATGAGTCCCACATCCCGAAATTGGGGGCAAAAATTGGAAAAAACCTAATTTCGTAGTTTCTTTCTGAAATCACGCATGTAAATACAACTATCGTCGAGAAGTTCAATGGTGCAAAGCAGACGTCAATCTATTAGTTTCGAACCTTTTAAATACGAATGGGAAAGAGGTTTTCCAGAGCATTTCAACCCAGCCGTAGAACGGGATACTTTTGGCTTGACCTCCAGAGGCGCGAGTGGGCTCTTATCTATCGCTTGCTGACGGATGGCAAGCCGCGGTGCTCCGATTCTCACGCATCGGAGCTCCGGCCTACGCAATCAGGCAGGGATGTGTTGATGGAGTACGGTCTCCTCAGATATATCTTGCTTTTACAGTGCGCCGCAGCTCGTGAGACGTACGGGAATATTGATCGCCAGTCAACCTTCGCTTGGAGTCGTCATTCGAATATCATAATAATAATAATAATAATAATAATAATAATAATAATAATTATTATTATTATTATTATTATTATTATTATTATATGACATACCACATTATGAACAGAATAAATGATTAATATTTTCATTTTATAAAGGAATTTGGGTATCGCATGGCATATTCATATAACATCCACTAATTAGTTCTATAATATATTACATTAATTTCATAGGTAATCATTCATTGTGCCAGAAATACATACATAGGAGGTAACAATGGGGTAAACTCATGTTTATAGCAATGCAATAAATCTATTGATTTTATATTTTGTTATGTATTGTTTTGCATTATTTGCAATGTCTTAATAGTTAACCATCGTCCTGGTGCTATACAAATATCTCTTCAGCCTAACAAAACTTCACTTTTGTTAGTGCGCCTTTTTCTTTAGACCCTTGTACTTATGTAACGCTTCACTGTGTACCACCTCCCGTCGCACACCATTGTCCAAACAAATCCGCCTCGGCCCACGCTTCTCATGGGCGATCGCAGTCGCGTTTTGCTTTTGCTAAATATTCTAATTATAAAGGCATTGTTAACATGAAATGCAACGTTGTGCAGACGGGGAGGGTGGCGTAAAGAATGAAATAAAGTACCAAAAAAAAAGAGGATCATTGCCCAAAATAATTCTACTTTATTTTGCAAAGGAAATGTTTATACTGTCTTTATCACTTTATCTCTTTAAATCTCCATCAAGAAGGACTTTCAACACTGGGAGGGTAGCTGTCATCAGTCTCCGAAGTTAAACCTCCACTGGGGTCAAGCAAATTCGTCTATTGAAGAAAGTCCGTACCGCACGGAGTGCAGAAGAAAAAAAACTCCGTAGCTAAAAGGTTGAATTTATTACTAATTCTGAAATAAAGTTTCAGAAATTGGGGGAGAAAACCCTACAGATCTAACGACGAACGAAGAAGATGAATGAGACTTTATTATAATTACCCAAGAAATACATGCATTTCACTACACACTGTACGTTTAAGCAGCATATTAATGCATATTACAGTGCGACCGAAAATTCTCTCCGCACCGAGGCAAATCAGAGACTCCTATTAAAAATTGATTTTATGTTAAAAGCAACTATTTTACTGGTAAACAAGTGAATGCGACAACACTTCCAGCATCTATTACGATGTGGTGAGTATTCAGTTCAAGTTTTCAAGCTGCAGCTCGAGCTACCAACATACTTTCTGTTGCAAGCACACTCACCGGTCAGGCACCACTGCGGAGGGACCTCCCTGGCGCTCTGCACAATCACGGCACCACCCACAATGAGCGATCGTTTATCGGATTATTCCTCCCTCAAACTCCACCCCAAAAGCACAAACAATTCCCTCCTGGACCTTCAAGGAGCACTCTGCTCTGGTTGGCCACCGTTTGCGTCCGCGGGCTCGGCAATTACACTGGCCGTAGCACCGCAAAGAAAAGCAACAGTGTTTGCCTTCCTTGTCATTACGTTTTATTTTTGAGGGGCGTGCCCAGAGCACGTGCGCGGGGCGGCGGAATCGGGCGCCTGCCCTCTAACGACCCGTTTCATGGCCCGTAAGCGGCCGCGAATTCATCGACCCCGCCGCGCCAGTTCGCCGCCGCCGCCCCCGCCCCCTCACCCCCCCCTTTCAGCACAGAGAATGACCACGTGGCGTGGTGGATTAGGATATCAAATAAAGTATCGTCATCAACTGGAAAACGCACTTTTATTTATGCTTACAGGAAAACAATATAATGTCACGCTATTTCGTTTCCTATTCTGTCTCTACCTCGGCTACGTCTTAAGGTGAATTTTATTAGGCTGTCCGCGCGTCTGATTTCCGCTATGTAGATAGTATTTATTATGATACTACCGCTTAAGCCCTGTTGCCATATTTGTAAATAAGTAAATGAAAATATATAATGAATATGACCTGACAAAGATTTTTATACCATCGACATTTTTTTTTCAAAATGCTGTATGTTTGAAATGTGGTTCAATTAATTATGCAATAGATTTTTGAAAGAGATTCAAATAGGGTTGACATGTCACCAATAAAAATTTGTTAAAAAATACTAAGTCTGCTTTATAAAGGTAAAAAACCATTGTAATAAAATAAATTTTAAAAAGTCGTAAATATATTCATTAAGATAAGTAAATGATTTTGACGATGATGATTCTGAAAACAGTTTTAGTATGAGAAAAACGCTTCTAAAGTTTTTACTAGGTATTACCCACCGTATTTGTTGTATTATTTTACTTAAAAACAACCTGTTGCATATTACCAAATTATGCTCTTTATTGCTGATATCTAGAAGCTGTTATTTTGTTAGCCCAAATTTCTGTTATGCACACTCTTAGCATGATCTTTCCATGGAGTTCTGAAATGCTGTGTGCAATCACTTCCATTCCCCTTCTTGTTCCATTGAAACGTGTTTGGCAAAAACCTTTATGATATTCGAGTTTAGTGTTCTTCTTTGCAGCAATTACGCACTCAAAAATATTTGGTCAAAATTTGAATATCCAGGTCTTTCCTTGATTGCTACAATAGCTGCAGGAACTACACCATTCTCAATAAATTGCCTCTTTGTTGCCAGATTCTATCAAAAGCCTTACTTGTATCAGTATTTCCATTTGTTCAATAACAGCCATATCAGTTGTAGCTACCATTGAATCATTTACTACTACAACTACACATATGACATTCCTGAAGAGCTAGACTTTTTGGGGGACTTATGTAAATTCATCTTGCTGCAGTACATGTTGCCAGCCCTTTCTTTCTTACCAAATCATCTTAGTTTTTATATGAATTTCGTCATTTTGCTAAATAGGTTGAACACTTATCTGATGTAAAATAATACTTCTGGTTTTTATAATTGTGCCTCAAACTATTTGACACCTCTTTCACACCAGGTTCTCCCATCAACGTTTACTAGAAGAGACAGAAAATAACACTTCACTCTAAACAAAAAGAAGAACAACACGCCCCCCAAATTGCACAGATAATCAAGAGATGAAACTGCGTAAACCAATTACAACCTTCGAGAATCATTAGTTTCATAACTTTGTATATGTGAAAACATAAAACTTCTGAAATGTCCTCCTGTTTGTGCTCATGCACATTAAAAATGCGATATAATAGACAAAAAACGACAGCTTGTAAATAAATAGCATATCAAAACGTCCAAAACACTGCTACGTTTAATTTAATATAAAAAAATTGTTAAATACGTTGAATCACAACTTAAACCTAACTTGTACATATATTGACCTCAACACGGAGTAAAAGGCATAACATGCATTTAGTGGAACTTCCAAACTTTCAAAAGAATTGAAAAGAAAGAAAACAAGCAAATGCAGAAAGTTATTTATGGAAGAAAAAAATATGAATCATGAATATGTTTCAAATAAATATTAATAGATTTAGTTCGTCGAGTGGAAGTACGCAACAAATGTTGCCCTCTCTGTTGTGATTAATTTTGACTTCTTTTATTTGGCTTGGGATGAAAGGAAAGTAAGTAGGAAAATGCGGACGCGTCGTAGCTCTTCTTACTGCGCCGAGGCAAGAGAAGGCAGATTACCCCTATTTTTGACAAAGCTCTCACAATTAAGTCAACCAAGCACGTAGTGCGGGCTTTTAACGAGCTAGTTCGATCGACTTGTAATGAGACAATGGATATGGGTACCCGAATAGGGAACTGCCTCCTGTTTAATTCCAACAATTTTCGATTATGTGTTCCTCGGGAAGAAATTCAGCATGAGTTAAAGAATGGACAATGGGATGTAAACCATTCCATGGTCGCAGAGTAACAATCCTTTCTCTTCTTTTCAACTCATTTCACTTCAAGTCAACACGTTTTCGTTCTGGCTGAAAAAAAAGTTTTGAAAACTAATAAGAGTTGATGATGATGATGATGATGATGATGATATGATTATGATGATGAGAAACGATTACTATATTTCATGAAAATTGAAAATATATTATAATGTTGTTTGGTTGCAAAACAGTACTATTTAATCTTTTCAGAGTGCTACATTTATATTAAAACCTTAACCAGCGTAGCGATGTGTAATGATTTTTTTCAAACAAAACTTTACCTCATTGAGAACTTTCAGCTTGTTTGCTGAGTGCTAATTTAAATAGTTTTTTTTATTAAGAGGAATAAAGTTAGTGGTGATCACGGTGGCCGCACTACGATGTTTGACTTTGACACTTTTACTTTCAGAATGAAATACGAGCATAGCACCTCTATACAGAAAATGCATAAAGTGATATTACAGTTAATAAAATTTTACAATATATATTTTTTACACATTTTTTACAATATAAATTTATATATATATATATATATATATATATATATATATATATATATATAGAGAGAGAGAGAGAGAGAGAGAGAGAGAGAGAGAATGTAAACTGGCAATATAACAATTTTTGTAATTTTCTTGTCGTAACCCACTAGATACGGCAGGTTTTGAAGAAATCAATTTTCACGAGATTACATTCCTGATAAAAACAACGCAATTGTTCAGTGAACAAATTGAAAGTGTTGCGATTGTGCAGCTAGTACGAATCAGGGTCAATCTTGTTCGTTCAAAATTATAATAATAATAATAAAACGGGCCGTCTCAGTGACCACAGAATGGAGTTTGGGTGACGCATTTATTGTACTGTTGGTTAAGGGTCATGCCATTATCTTGTTTGAATAAAAGAAAATATATTTATGAGGAAGACTGTATTCCTTCAATAAAATTAACACCTCGTCCCGTACGAAGAGGAGAAATACCTTCCAAGCCCCCGAGACCCACTTCGTCTTATCTCCGTCCTCGGGGACGCCGGCGCGTCCTCATTCCTCCGCGGGGCCTCCGGCGGCCACACATTACCTGAGGACGGCGCAGCCCCGACCTACCGCAAGGCGGCGCACGCGAGGCGCCCGACCGCCCTCGGACAGACTCGGCAGGCGGAGCAGCGCGCTTCCGGCGCCCTATCTCCGCAACGCTAGCCTGGGCGAAGCAGGGCGGAGGCAGCACGATAGCCACGCTGACACACGAACTTGTCAGTTTACGCGTTCAGTAGAAACGAGAGCATGTGGGAGAGTAAGAGAGAGAGAGAGAGAGTAAGACAGAGCACTGTAGAGCGAGGGAGGAAAGAATAAAAGGTAAATAATAGAGAAAGAGGAGAACGTGTAAAATAAAGGCGTAGAGAGGGAAAAGAAGAGAGAAAATGAGGCAAAAGAGCACAAATTTAAGTCGATCCAAGTAAAGATTAAAAATGGGTCTTGTAGGGCCTAGACAAATCAATAGCAATAGTTTGCAATGTCAGCTGAATCTGTTGCACGAGGTGCACGAGGTCAAGGCGACGCCCCGGAGCGTGCCGTCGTGGCTTGAGGCGCGCGGCGAGGCCTCGTAAAGCCAGAGGCAAGCGGGGCCGGCGCGGGCCGGCGCCGTGTGCTGAGCGGACGCCGGGCAGGAGGCGCTTCCGGCCTGCGCCCGCGCCGGAGGCCTAGCAGCCCGTATGGAAATGCGGCGAGGAGCTGCGACGACGAGGCGCCGGCTAATGCTGAAATGTGACCGCGAAGGCCTCCGCGCCGCAGGCAAACTCGCGAAAGCCGATCGCCGGTCGCCGAGCTGCAGGCGGCGGCGGAGGGTTGGGGCGGCGGGATTCGAAGCGGCAGCCGAGGCGCCAAGGGCGAAGGCGGTGGCGAGGGCGGTGGTGAGGGCGGGGGCGGCGGTGGAAGTGCCAAAGAAGGAGGGGAAGGAGATGTAGGAGGCGGTGACGGCAACGGCGGCCTCTCCGCCCGAGATTACACAGCTTAGCCCGCAGCATAAATTGTGAGTCGGGCGAGTGGCCGCGGGGCTCCCCGCCGCTGTTTGACTTCCGCAGATGGTGTCGCGTCAGCTGCCCCCGCCCCCCGTCGTCCCCGCTCCGCGCCCGCGGCTTGGGGGAAGCGCAGGGAGCATCGGAGGGGCTCGGGGTCGATCGACTTTTGATTGGGTTCCATTTCGTATTTTCTCATTGAGTGAACAGCGAGTAGGAATTTCTTCCTGAATTCAGAACGAACAATGAAACGGAGAACAATTTATGAAATAGTAGCAATGGCACGAGGAAATAAAACAGTCTTCTGTTGTTGACTACACCTCTTTCAGTTGAGTATGATTAGCATATCTCTCATATTAGAGAAAAATTCAACTCGCCGTCCTGCTTCCTAAGTAATTATATTCCCACAAAAGTAGTCACACGCTATATTTAGGGCAATTGAGGATAAGAAGTCCAAAGCGTTAAGAACTATTACCTTTCCATGGAAAATCTCTTAAACAATGTATTTTATGTTTCTAAAATCGTATAAAGTGGTCGTAAATCATGTCCACAATAAAAATATTAAACAGTCTTCAAACAATAATATTAATTAAGCAAAATTCCTCTACTGGGTAAAATATAAGCTGCCACGAAGGCAGTCGTTAAGTAGCGTAAATAATAAAGTAGTGGGGCAGTAGCACAGTTGTAAAAGGATAGTTCTACAAACTCAAATAAAAAGAACCAGTGAAAATATGAATAATTTGTCACTAAAATTAAGTATGTATAAAGAAAGTTAAACATCTGCACTAATGTTCCATCAACATATTTTTTTATCACGCTTCTGTAACGGTTATGTGTGTAGTTCATTAGTCCCTTAATTTCTTTCTAACATAATTATAAATAATTATTAATAATAATTAATAAGAATTAATTATACGACTACTTTAGAGTGGTTGTAAAGTATTTTCTTATGAAAGATTATTACCCAGACAAATTTTGCTAATGAAAAACATCTTCATTAAAAGCCCCTTTCTATCCCTTCTAATGCTCATAATACGTTAAGGATTTAAAATTGAGGTATGTATTCTGAAATGTATTTGACATAATTCACTCGATTCTACAGTTTCAGAGGGCAACACTGATGATGTAAATATGACACTGAAGAGTTTGTGGACGTTACAAAAGTTAAAACTCACCACGGTTTCTGACGCTCAGTTAAAAAGGCGAGGAAACTGCTGCTTACCTGTAAAAAGACAAATCACGAATTAGAATTTCTCCATTTAATGCAATAAAATAGATAAAAATAATAATACATTAGAAAATCTGATTGTACTGTAATTAACATTGAGCATTAAATACATTTCTACACTGTTATTTTACACACAATTCAATATTTTACGAAGAAAATAAATCAGCAAAAAACGCGTAGCATTTCACAGACTCGTCTTCAACAGTTTATAAGTGACATTAGAAACTTACTTCAGACTGAACTCTCCATTCTTTCACATACACTCACTATCACTCCATATTCGACAAAGAAAGATACTTCCACGCAGAATGAAAATGAAGTACAAGACGATAAGAATGAAGCCATGCATAAGTAAAATCGGAAGCGTCGACCCTCTGCGTGCAATCCACGACGCGGAAAACACGATGTTGCGTGTTAGCAAGTTATTGCCTATACTCCAGAGTTTAACTACGCAAGAAAGAAGAAGTGAACAGGGATTGAAACCATTTTCTCATTCGTGTTGGAATAATTGTACAAAAGTAACTTTAAAAAATTATTCCAAACAGTAACGTTCTGCTCAGAAGTCGTCTTAAACATTTCACTTAGAGATTGTTGCGAGATGCTTAATAATTACAACCTCTAATACTTGAATTTTGTCCGTAGGAGGAATTTTCTCCCTTTCTTCTTAAAAAAATTAATTTGGAATGTCATAACTCTAATCTCAGGACCAAACATTTGATAACAACATTTCCATTCAGAAATTTGAAAGGTCTATTCCGACATTTTTCATGTTTAAAAACAGATAATAAGCGCTTTAAAAACATGTGTTCAGATAAGGTCATTTATTTACTAAAATCTGAATAACATAAAAAGTTGAAATTGTAAGGCTAGTCCTTTTTTCCCTCTCGACTCACCGAAAAAAAACAACACATCCGTTGGAGTATACCAGATCCATGATGCTGTCACAAGGAAACACTTTTTTTCGGTGTAAGAAATAATATTTACACGAAGCATAAAAAGGACCAGTACATCTAAAGAATGACACTTCTTGCACTACCCTTTGTTTCAAGTCATCGCTCCAATGCTGCAAATATTCTCTGATAAAATACTCCTGTGTAAGCTCTGGAAGGCCATTTAAGGACTACAGTCAAATTAGCGCATTAACGCTCCAACCTTTACCCAGCTAACGCTTTAATGCACCTCTACTTTCATGCACCAGAAACTCTATTTCCTCGCATCAGCAGGCGGAAGTGCGGCCTTCTTCCCAGTGCTCGCCTTCAACGCGCGGCCACCTGGCCGCCCCCGCGCCGCCCCCGCGACTGCAGCCGCCCGCCGTTAAATCAAGGCGCGGCGGCGTCGCCGTCGGCGGGCGCTGATAAGTCACGAGTTACGACGACGGCCCCAGTGAGCATGCGCAGCGGCATGCGAGATGTTTATGCTAAGCTAACGGGGCGCACGCTTCGTCTTGCGCAGATAAGCGCCGCGTGCGGCGGCAGATAGACATCGTGCGGGCGCCGCAGCCATCGGCGTAATTAAGAGCGCGTGCGCCCCCGCCGCTCACACCGCCAGACGACGGCGGCGAACCCCCACTCAGGTCTCGGGAGGCTGGCGCTTGTCCCGTCTGGGGAGATACCCCGCTCGGGAAGGTACCTAGAGGAAGAACTCGCCAGCTCGGCGCCACGGATCACGTTTCGCCGGAGGAGAAACACCCCCCCCCCCGTCCTGGGTTATAACACGTACTAGGAACGCACCACCTAAGCCAGGCCTCAAACATCAGCTGCACGAGCTGCATACCCGACTGGGAAATCAGGTGCGCCTGCGAGCACGGGTATCTTCCCCTGACTGCGCTCTCACTTCCCCTTCAAATCCAGAAAGAGGAGGAAACGCTGTACCGGCGTAGTGGCTTCATATGAACTTGTGTTTGCCACATTTCTTTTATCAAACAACCGAGATTTTATTTATGATTCTATTTATTACTATTTCGTGTGCATTTATTTATTTAAAGTAATATACAGAGAGCAATAAATATCTGATGTAGCCCGATTCAAGTCTAATATAAATAATCATATTACATATCACATACCATATAACAGAAAAGTATTATCACAAATTATCAGTGGAAAAAGAATTCGAAGGTTATTAAAGTCCACGCTGCCATTTCTACATTCTCGGATAGAGTATTCTAAGTATCAACAACTCTGTGCTCAGAAAACGTTTGTTTTGTATTCGATTACGCCTAGACTTCATAAGTTTCATACAACGACCTCGTAGCTGCAAATTTTCGGAGTGACGAATAATGTTACCAAGGTCAGTATTGTAATGCCTGTGAAAGGTCTTACAAGTTTCAACCATGTCGCTACGTTGCCTGCTTGTAGGAATCGTTGGAAGTCCACGTCTCAACAGTCGTTCCTCGTCAGCCATATCTATAAGATCAGCGAGTACGAGTATTCACGGGCGATTGTGCGATTTCCATTTTATCTTTAATTACGTACGTGCTACCAATCACAGCACCACATTCATCTATTGGAAGTTCGTCGGTCTTACACTATATTAAGAGAGGAATGCGTTACTTCTTATCGCGTTAAGACAATGCAGTGCCTCTGACCGGGAGGTCGTAGGTCGAGTCCCGACGGTGGCAGGATTTTCGATTCTACCTTGTCAGCTAAGTCGCATTCAGTCTGAAAGACAATTCTAGCGGCGGGCTGCTCTGATCGGTCTGATCCTTGGCCTCTTCAATTAACGCCAAACGAATCCCGGAGCAGTACCCCAACAAACGAGCCACGCACCGCGTGCGATCTTTCCTTCCTCTTCCTTGTCCTGTCACTACCCCATCGTGTCCCAACTCTCCGGAGCGATTTGCACAACCCTTACTTATAAATCTCACACCAGATGTTCTGGACGCAGAGCCTGAGAAGCCTAGTAAAGTAGCCCCCGACCGTGGGTTCGATGCCTGGCCGAAGCAGTCGATGCGCCCGGAAACAAGTAGTCGTGCGGTCGGGGGCGCTCCCTGACGTACGGAGACATGCAAAGCTGGTTTGCAGCCGCCACCACAAACACTGCGCCTGTTAGCTGACCATCTGGTGCCATCCCTTCTGGCTCAGAGTGTCGGTTCGAAACTGCAGCAAGGGCGCTCATTAGTTAATTGTCGAGTTACGATGTTCGGTGCACTGCCATATGCTCCTGTAAACGTCCGCTTATGAGGGACATTTGTTACGCCTGTAGTAAAGATGGAATCTCCGTTGGTGACATGCTCGAATTACGGACCGAGCACCACCCCGGTAATCGCCATCTCAGCGGTTCGCCACTGGGGCAGCTATAAGAGCCGCCTTTGTTAGATTACATAGCAAACCTTTGGAGCTTAGACAGGAGTGAGGCGTTGGCGTCATTGTCAAACGGCTGTGCAGATTATACACACGTTGCTGCCACTCATCTAGCGCATTGACTGTGCCTAGGCGCCGTTTCTTATGCGGCGCAATAAACCGGGTCTCCCCAGAGCGGCACGCGCAGACGCGCTCGCCCCTGCTACGAGTAGGTCGCCGTTATCTGCGATGGAGATGACGAGGGCGCGGACTCCCATGTCATGGCGTGACATCTTTTCATTGAGGCTTTCTAGACGTAGCTAGCTTGTAAATCAATGATCATCACGACATATACGTGATAGAAATGGGCAGTTACGAGTCATTTCTTATCATTTTTGCTAGTTTCAATTTTAGTTCATTTATTACTTTTCCGTCCTTTTTGTAATTTTACCGCATTATACCTAACTTTTATTTAATTTTGTAAAATTCAATGAATAAATATTTTTATTACGTGGCGAGACTCGGGCCATCGGGCCGGTTCTTCCGTCTGACCACGCAAATTTCGCTACGCTCCTTTCACCCACTAGCGGAGAAAGGATGTGTTTATTATTCGGGCGACGAAATGCTATTTGAATGTAGCTCATATGTTTCATTTAGGTTTGAGGGTTCTTTACATGCAGTAAATCTACTAACATGGGCAGCCGGCTTTACTTCCCCTCCGAAGGAAGGTGTACGAAGGATTTTGTCGTCCTTAAAAATCCACAGCTTCGAGCGGGTTTGAATCTGTGAACGTGGGTATAATGTACGATACGCTAATTGTTACACCACCGCCACCGCAAATCGAACATATTCATAAACATTTTTAAGAATTAAAAAACGTTATTTCCTTTTACTTTTAAGCCATTTTATAGGTAATTTTCAAAGAATTTGTAGGTCATCAGATTCCGAGCCCTGCTGATGACTATCATGCGCTAAGTGCAAAAAGTAACGGGCGCTATCTTGCACACGCAGCGCCGTGTGATAATTTACTCTGTTAGTCGACTATGTAAGAACGCCTTCCATGTTTGTGGGATAAGGGCTACTGTCGCACAAAAAGCTAGTGACGGACAAGGTGTAGGTACGTCAATGTGAGTAGGCGTGGAAAAGAATTTGAATGACTTGGTGTTTAGACGTAAATGATAAATTATCTGAGGATTTTTGAGAACACATGTGAATAATGTAGCAATGATCACGAGATTAAATATATGCGTATGGACAAGTTGAAACTAAAATGACTTTACAAAAGTATACGAATGAACGGAAAGGTTTAAAGCGGAGACAACGAAACTCAGAACATTAAAAGTTGTGAACAGATGTTTTCAATTCAAAACCTCGAAAAACCATTTGAACTTTTTGGAGAAACGTGAAGTTGTAAAGGAAACTGATTTTTTGTGTTTCGTTCAAGTCATCTTTTAGTGAATCTAATTAACTTTTTTTTGTTTTTCGTTCAAGTAATTGTCTTAAACAATGGATTTTTTTAATATTCCATTTTAATTTCATTATTACCAGAAGAATAAGAAGATTTATTTACGTGTTTTTTGTCGACAAATGTTTTTGATTCAATCGAAATTTGAATTTGTTTTTATTCAATAACGATATCAGTAAGATTATCGTTTAAACTGACAATGTATATCGTGTCGAATTAGCCCTCCATTTCTCAGTGGCTATTTATTTTCCAATGTGTTTTTTTCTTAAATTTATTTAAGGCATTACTCTAAAAAAATGAAAACTGAATATGGCATACAGAGAAGGAGAAGTATTATTTCTGCACATTTCCTTGAGCCCCCAAATCCTAACATCACTCTTATTCTATACAAAGTTGAACGATGAATGAAAGTATCATCAAAGCGTGGTTAGCAACATTTGAAGAGAATAAATTTTCGCCCCTGGTTAGAAGAGTCGAAACAGTATTACGGAAGCAAGAACATTAACTATTAGTAAGAATAATTAGCTAAGCATAAAAAGCAGCCCACGCAACAGCACCGAGTGGTCTGCATTCGAGCGCGCCGCCTCCCGAGGCGCCAGGGCGCGGCGCCCCTCGCAGGTAGCGTGGCGGGGCGGGGCGCTCGTTGCGCGGCCACATGTCTGGCTTGTTGCGATATTTGCCAGGCGAAAATCTTTCAGATGGGATACAAGAACTGTGATAAATTAATATTTCGAAGACAATTAAACTATTTCCGCGTGTTTGTCCATTATTCTTACTGTTTATTTTGAGTAAATTCTAGAAATAGTGTTTTAACTTATGAAATTATGAAGGGTCAAAAATAACAAATGTACGAAAAGTTTTCCACAGTACTCCAACTATTATATTACCTCCTCGTAATTTCCTCAATATGCCAGAAGTTAAATACAACGACTTACAACGTTATTTTCTAGTTAGTTTTTGCAAGCAACGACTTCCTCAAGTATTATGAAAAGAATCAAAGTATTATTTTTACAAGTAAAAACACGTTTTCTCTTATATCAAAATATATTTTGATGCAATTCGCCAACTATGTTCGTTATTATGTATTTCTAACTAGTTTTATGCGATATTTGTAATCAGAAGAATTGTTACCATAAACATTAAAAATATTTTTTAAATGAGCAGTCCAATATTACACTCAAAATAGTGAACTTTCCAAAAGGTCAAAAAAGTCACGAGTCACAGTATTAACGTATTTATTTCTACAAAAATAAATACGCTTCAATTGTTACGTTCAATTGCATTTTATTACATACAATATTACTCTAAAATATATGGAATAAGAAATTTTGATTTTTCAATTTCTGGAAGCTCATTAGCGCTTCAATGGAAGGAAATTGCAATCGTGAGAATAAAAGTCTTAAACAGTTTTTAGTCAGTGTAGAAGGCAGCAGCTCAGTTGTTAAAGCCAGCCTCCATAAGACTGACAGGTGTATAGAGCGTGTTGTATGTTTTGCCACTTTTCTTGTGTTCGATTTTCCTTTCAAAAGCTTTCTGCGCTGCCGCGTCAGCAAAAATCAATTTGATTAGCAGCCTTTGGGCGCATAGAAGGTAGCTGCGTTCCACGTGACGTAAACGTCGTGCAACTACAAAAAATCTTAAAGGCAACGACCGCAACTTTGAGCCTTTTACGTTCGCAGTTACAGTAGAGCACCCTTTTATCCAAGAAGTCTACACGTTTGTAATTTAATATATACAGTATTTGGTGTCTGTGTGTCTGTTACTTTACCATATATAGTTCATTTTTGGCCAAAGTATTTACAACAGACCAATATATTTCTATAGGAGTATACTAGTTTCATAAATGAAACATCAACATCATTGAATTTTGAAATAACTGTTTTGAAATTTCTCATGTGTTAAGTATTTAGGTCGTTTGGTTTGTAAAACCTTGTTTTTTAGCATAAAGAAAAAATACCCTTAAAACTATTGCAAGGCCAGGATATTAAATTAATACAAATTCACTATTTTACCTTGAAATTCTCACATAATTAACTATATTTATATTCATGAAGGAAACATTATATAGGAACATTATAATATGTTTTTACAGATATTTACACTTTTAAGCTAAAGCATATTCTCAAATTTATACAAATTACCAATTACGACACGACTTCTTGGCTGCCCTGGTGACGCCGCGCAGCAAATTGATAATTTATTACAGACACAGGTGCGAAAAGATTTCCACGCCCATAAGATTACACAATCTCATCCTTTTTCGCTTAAACCAGATACGAATCACCTATATAACAGGTTTCATCCTGTTCGCACAAGTACTGCTCTGTATTATTCAAGCAAATAACTTTGCAACGCCACATGTACGTACGGTCGACCGAAAGGCTTACTTCAAAAAAAGAACGGCGCTGTTTTGGAGTCCAGGCGGTCGTCGAATTGCTTACAAAATGTAGAATCGATCTGAAATCGTTTCACAAGCAGAAAATAAGAGGGGAAAATGGATTATCCATACCGGAACGGAGTGGATGTCTATACCGTCAGCTTTTGGCATTGTGTAGTTCGACAATGCACTGACCTCCGCGCGGGGGTTTCACTTGCACAATGCAGCTGCTTTGACGCGTCTTGCGGCGCTTTGCGTTCGCCGAGAGCAGCAGCTCTTCTCTGACCTTTTAACGCAGTCCCTCGGTCCCTCAGGCGCTCTGTGCAGGACGCACCTGCAAATACGCTCACCCGACACACATTCGGGGAGGGGGGGGGGGTCTTTAAACACGCGCTTCCGCCCCCGCCACAGCCCCCCCCCCCAGCGCAGCCTCCGCCGCCGAAGCGGCGCCCTCTGCAGGCGGATTACGCTTCAATTGCACGCTCCCCGAGCTCAGCTCACAGCGACCCAGCGCTTTAGGCAGGTATTGCACCTGGACTTCCCTTGCAGTAATTATCTTCCAAAGCGCTCGTCAAAAATGTAGAGGTGGGCGTGAAATTTACCGGTCAGAGACAATAAACCTACATGTTACATGCCGTCTCGAGGATTTTTCGCTTAAATGAAGCGTGGAATTCCAACTCTCCGCAACGTTGTCATTTTGAATCGCTAAATCTAAGGCCATTAGACGAGTCTTAGCTGCGATTTTCTTCCCTCATCAGTATTTCTGTTTCAGCTCCCCGTTCGATCCTCCTTGCCCTCTGCCTTTTTGTTTTAACCATAGCTGCTACCACTTTCTTGCTAAATTACCACTTTGTTGTTAGATCATACTTCTAAGCGACTTTTCCGTTGTCGTCACTAACCATTTACTTTAGACTTCACTCCAGAATAAGTGTTTTGTTCGCTGTTGCTACCGCATGTGTCATACATACGATTATTTCTTCCCCACTCTTTGACCTTCTCCACATCTGCCACCGCTTTTTTGTCGTCAAAATATCGTTTTATGTACGGATACTTCCATCTGGAGCACCGTCGTTTCCTATCTCGACGCTCTCAAAAGCCCTCGTCCCACATTTGCTCCGCTAATTCTGTGCACTCTTGTGAAAATATTCTGTCGTCGTCTGACAATTCCCGCCCCCAGGCATCTTCTCTTCCTCTCCATTCCATCTGACGGTGCTGCCACCTGGATCCTAATGCGTAGTACCCTCATCTTTAGTCACATCGGTGGCACCGTTTCCGCCACCTCTTTTAGCCGCCCCCGCCGTCCCCCGTGGCCGCGTCTTCTTCTATACTTCCGAAGCGCCGCCCCCCCCCCTTCTCACTGGCGCTGCCTCCGCCACCGCGGCCCGCGCCCTCAGCGGCGCCCGCGAGTAGCTAATTAAGGTGGCGCCCGTCGCTGCGCTTGTTACAATAATTGCCTTCGTTTAACGAGCGCGAGGACGAAAGCCGAGACGCGGCGCTCGCCGCGGGCGCGTGCCGCCGCCGCCGCCGCCCCCGCCGCGGGCCCCGCCCCCGCGCCGCCGCTTTCTCAGCATCGCTCACTGTGCCCCTCCCCGCTGCGAGGCTTTTGCCTTCCGCTCGCCGCCACTTGCACCCCCTCGCTTCCTCACCCGCTCCGCTCGTTTCCCCGCCTCTGCCCCTCGCCCCTGTTTCTGAAACCACAGCCCGCTACGTACCTCAGCCCCGCTTACCTTCCCTCTCTCCCTCCACCTGACTCTCTCTTCCCAGCACCTGCACCCACCCTGCACCGTTCAGCCCCCCTGCCCTACCACCGCCAGTTTCTTATTCCTTTCTCAAACACTGCACCATTACATTTGTCCGGATATTCTTTCCGTATATACCGTTTCTCTTCTCCGTTGCTTCTGCCCGTCTTTCCGTTCCGTTCCGTTCCTACATCTCCTTCCCCTTATCCGTTCTCGTTCCCCGTCTTCCTTCCCATTCGTCTTCCCCGTTCTTCCACGTTCCCCTGCCGTTTCCCCAGTGTGTTAAATTTTTCGCCGAGGCCCTTCCCGCCCCGATGCGCCCAGGGGCGGGGGCGGAGGGCGCCGGCGACTGGAGACGGTCGCCGCTCGCCCAGACGCTCTCGCTGCCGCCGCGCCGCGCCACGCCGCGCCGCGGTTTCCGCCAGAATTAGTTCCAAGAGGCGCGCTCAGACAGCGCTGAGAGCGACGATTGCTCTTGCCAAGATCTCTCTCTCCTACTCAAGACGCGAGCTCTGATATGCGGCAATCGATTTCTCCGCTCAGTGCGTGACGAGCTTCAGAGAAGAGAACCCCATGCTGCTGTTATGACAAAGTCGTTTAGACCGCAATTCGAAAATAAATAACATGTGCAACTTGCAATTTTATTTCATTATTTAGTTGTAGTAAAACTTATTTAAAAGTTATGCATCAACCCTTTTTCCACTTTGTCATTTTTCGGTCCATAGGTGTATAGCTAAAATTTATATACGAGTATATTACTTATGGTTTAGGACTTGTGCAACTAAAAACTAACAATCTAGCGCAATAGAATGAGAAACAGAGTCTTTAACAGAGTCTTAATTTGTACTTAAGCCTGAAAATGTTTTGAGAAATGAATTTAGAATTTTTTTTTCTATGTTCTTGTTGAGAAGTTTTCATTTTTGTCAGGTTTGAGAGATGGGTTATTTTTATATCTTTTCGTAAATTTTGGAGGATAGGTATTCTATGTGGTATGAGAGGTTGAATGTTTTTGTTGTTATGTTATTGTTTATTTCTTATTAATCTCTGGTGTTTGTAATAGTTTTCATGTATTATTTGCAGTTTTCCCGTTCATTGTGACTGTCCTAATCCATCTAGAGCATACATAAAGGAGGTGAAAGATTTTGATTATTAACAAATAGTTTTTAAAAGTATTAATTGTAGTTCGTTATTCCTGTTAATAAAAGGTTTTAATTCAGCTTTTTAGGTTCTTACATAATTGTGACATATATGTGAAGTTTTCACTTTAGTTTAGCGCTCATCGTTTGTATCGTCATCAATGAATTTTATTTTAAAGGGTATCATATCACTGATTCATTATTTATAGTTATTGATGTAGATTAATGAGTACGGAAATGGTGGTGTGTATTTTCTAACCGGAAATGTTTTAGGACCTCATTGGTTAAGTTTTAGTTTTATTTTTCAAATATCTGTCCAGCTATTTACATCTAAGAATACGCAAGTATTCATTTCCCATAGCGATGCATGTTTACATATAGAATTTTCACGGACATATTGATCTTTCATTATGAAGTTACTTATAATAGCGTATTGTTCCTTTATAATTAGGAAGCAATTCCTTCTGAATCGGACAGTGCGATATCACGAAGTAAAGTAAGTGGGGCGATTTAATAAGTTAAACAGTATGAAAAGTATAAACGAAACTCCTCTACAGTTACGAAAAAGAGATGTCCATCCAAGCACAACATATGAAATTAAACACACAAAGTCATACAAATGTTTAATAAATGAAATCAAATAAATATGAATATTATCAGAAGTGTATAAGAATGTTTAGGATTATTAGATCTGTTTTAATCGAGATCTTCTTAATTTAAGAAAAATATTTTATTTTCAAGAAATTAAAAAAAATAATGCAATAAAATATCAAAATTGAAATATGGTTCAATAATTTAAAGATAAGATTTTTATTGTTTTCAGATACTAAATTAATATTGTAATAAAAAACTGTATTTCTTTCTTTTATCTGTACTTTCACCTGTTTCTTATTTATACATCAATATATTAATTGAGATTTTGAATACTAATCATGAAGAATCTATTTATCCAAATACTGATTCGCACGAAAACACTAAATTATTTACATTACAACGAATATTGTCTTTCCTATTTGGAGTAATAAGGGGTACACATATCGATTACCGTTTTCTCAGAACAAGTCCAGACAAATTCACGTGGGAGTTCTAATTTCCGTTATGGCTGTCACGTGACTACGGGTTTGTCGACGGGTGAGAAAGGTTTCCGTGAATTACAAGGGTCTGAAAAGTGCAACAAGCATTGTTCCGACTACTCCAATAAGTTAGCCTTGCCCTCTTAGATGAAAAGATAACCATTGAATACGAAATGAGAACACTCATTATCTCCCCTCTATCTCATTTGCATTCGTTTCTCGAAAGACACTCCGTGTCACGTATGCGATACGTGATGAATCTGACGCGATTGTATCGGCAATGTATGAAGTTCTCCATCCCAGATTGCGACGTAATTGTGTTAAATCCATTACATATAAGGAAAGCTATTGTTAGAGTCATTTTAAAACCTTCAATTCCTGTAATTTCATTGTCATTCTAAATGCATTTTTCTTACTAGTTCCATTCATTATCCGCCTCCCGAATGGTTTATATCTTTATGCATGTTACTTCCTTTCACCGAAGGATTGAAGTTCTAACCCTTGTCGCGTCCTGAGAAGCGTATCATATTTTCATGATGTCCCCCCGATATCCAGGAGGGACCCCAAAACCTCGATTCCGTTTCCAGAAAATCCGCGGCTCGAAAAGAGCCGGGAATCTTACCAGAAGTAAATTCGACGCAAATGGACGGGCAGGCCAGGGGCCTGTCGTTCGAAGAAGTACGTATCGACCGAAGGCTTCGGGGAATCGATTTCGGGCCCATCGATTACTTCGCGATTTACGCGGAAGAATAGACGGCGGTGGCGGGCGGGGTGAAGTGGAGTGAAGAGGCACGCAGTGGAGGGGAGAGGAATCGACAGGAGGTGAGGAGCAGGGGATCCGTGGGCTCGCGTGCTGGGCCCACACGTATGGGCCGCCCCCTCCGGCCGCTCGACCAGAGCCCGGGCCGGAAACCCGACCCACGCCGCCGACTTCCTTATTTTTATACACAATTTTCTGGGATATTTAAGTTTATGTTTTCTTTGGGGCGGAATCGATGGAGGGGGAGCACGCACGCGATCGGACACTTTCGCCCGGCGGGGGCGGCGGCGGGGGCGGAGGCGGGGGCGGGGCGGGGCGGGGGCGGGCCAGTGGCGGCGGCGAGGGCGGACCACCGAGGCTCGCCGCCGCGGGGCGCCGTAGTCACGTGACCCGTGCAATTTACACGCGACGTGATGAGAGCGGCGCGGGGGGCGGAGCGGGCGGTCACGCCACGCGTCACGCGGCGGCGGCGGCGAGCCCCCGCTAGCGCCGCGCGCGCGCGCCGACCCTCCGCCGCCGCCCGCGCCGCCGCCCGCGCCCTAATTGCCGACATGCCATCCAATTACAGCGCTAATAAGATGGGCCCCGTCACTCAAAGAGCGCCTAGGCACGAGCGTTCATTCAGCGGAGCGGCGCCGCTCCACGCGGGGGGGGGGGAGATGAAAGGGGCGGAGGCTATGGAAGCGGGGACGAGAAAGAGGAAGACGGGCGGATGCAGGACGGGGAGCAGACGCGGCGAATGGAGCAGCGAATGAACCAGACGGGTCGTGGACGCAGGAATGACTGGGCGACGTGAACAAATGCGAGGAAGCTGTGTTGGAGGAGAGAGAGTCTCCTGGTGAATAACGTAAAGAAAAGGGGAATAAATAACTAATGTTTTGAAACAACAAAAGAGCGAACTAATGAAAGGAAAAGAGAAACGGAAATGAGGTGATTAAAGCAGTCGAAGGGAAACACGAAGTCGTGACGAGGGAGTCATAACGCGAGCGAGAGAATTGAAAAGGCGGTGGTGAAAGATGAGAGTAGGGGGAAATGAAAGTAAAAGTAAAATTAAAATCCTAATTCAGAAGGAAAGCGAGGGAGAAAGGTGCCTAGAGCGTAGCGCAGTTCGTGACTCACCTCCGCCCAGTTTGGCAAACAGTCAATTCTCGCCTTGGCCGGATTTAGT
This sequence comes from Gryllus longicercus, assembly GCA_038098605.1. Lineage (NCBI taxonomy): Eukaryota > Metazoa > Arthropoda > Insecta > Orthoptera > Gryllidae > Gryllus > Gryllus longicercus. Next base: position 759,313 of record JAZDUA010000379.1, read on the forward strand.
GCTTCGTTGATCGAACGGCCGTGTGTCCTGTCACGAAACGGCTTCAGACTCTGAAGTTTGGCGTTTCCAAGTGACAAAGCTGTCACGCCAGCTTCTACCAAAAAGTGTTCGGCGGTGATAGATCCATTATGATTATCATAATGGCTTAAATTCTAATACTTTGTTAACTAGCCTAGTATATGCAGTAAAACTCAATAAATGTTAGACTGCTATTTTATATAACTTTTAGACTGATAATGTATTTAAAATGATGTTTTGGAGACCTAATTGAAAAATAAATTTTTCATACAATGCCCTAAAAAATTAGAAATCAATGTGTATAAAGAAACAAAATTTTCATTTTATAAAAGCACATTCAAAGAGTATTTAGAGGCTTTAGAAACTATTTAAATACATACATTTTATCTAACATTCAGCCTTATTTTTTTCACATTTACGCATTGTAATTTTTAAATTAACGTTTGTAAATTCTACATTTCATATTTTTTATAATAATTTATTTCAAAACATTTATGTTGTTAGAGTTAATCTAAATTAAATCCACATTATGCTGGATCATTATATGGATAAATACATTACTACGATATAATATTCCGAGATATTTTCGGGAACACATTTATATCAAGTGAAGTTTGTTCATGCATGAAAAAGAAAATCAGTGCCTCTTAATAAAATCAATTTAATTCTAATATTTCATTATATTTGTACATAAGGAAGTTAAACAATTTTTTTTCATAGACTACAATAATAATTTATTTATTGGGAAAATTACCTACAGATGTGGCCAAATTTTTTGACTACAATTATTGAATAAAAATGTATATTCGACTGTAGATATTGACACACTGTGTGTACAGAGTTCTGTTTTATAAACATTTCATAATAGCATACTTGATCAGAAGAATTTTGAAAATCGATTTTTAATCCATTCTTTCAGTTTGAGTGTCATTTTGTGAGATGAAATTATTGTTCCATGAGCTGGTTTTTATGGCATTTCCTTGAGTTTCTTTTGACTATAAAACGAACATTTTCGATGAGATTCAAGTCAGGGCTATTTGCAGCTCATTGAAACCCAGACTGATAAATGTCTTTAAGAAGTTTTACAACGTTCTTTTCTGTTGTGACATGGAGCATAGTCATTGTTTGTTTCAAACAATTCATTGATGTGAGGAAACCATTAGTTCGTTAGGACCTCTAAGTATTGGCCGTACCTCATTGTATCATGAACTGCGTATACATTTCCAACAACTTCACAAAGATTACACTTGAACCAGCCACTTTTGTCAAATCCCTCTCAGGACTCATAATCCATTAAGTTAAATAAAAAATATTTAGTCTAATAATTTGGACGCCTCTTGGTATTCATCCCTCTAACCGTTTGAAGCAGAAGACTAATCTGTATCCTGGAGTAATTCTTTGAGCATTCCCGTACCACATTTCACCTGTATTGTTCTTGCGAGGTCATTCATGAAACACAGTTTAGAAAAACGTGTACCTTGAAGACACTGTAAAAGTAAGTAGAAAGTGCACGTATTTCCCCCCAACGTTTCGTTCACTTCTCGCAGCCATCGCCCTCAATGAAGCGGTGCGCTCGCTCCAGCCGCAGCGACGGCGGCGGCGGCGGCGGCGGCGGCGGCGGGGGCGGGCGACAATGAGGCCGACAGAGACGCGGAGCTGGAGCGGCAGACAGCGGGTGAGCTGGGGGCGACGGCGGCGGGGCCGGGTGGGGCAGGTGCCACGGAGGCAAAGGTGGCGTAGCGGGGTGTGTGCAGGTTGAGGTTGAGTCGGAGATATCACACGGGTGGCGGAGGTAGGAGTGCGGGAGGCACAGGCGGCGGCAGTGGGCGCGGGAAGCGGAGGAAGGAGTGGGGGCGACGGAGCGGCCGTGGGTGCGGGGGCGGCGAGAGCGACGGGGAGCCCTGTGGGACGGGAAGGGTGGGCGGTGCGGCCGTGGCTACGAGGGTGGCAGAGCGGGGTGTGGAGCGGAGGAGGAAGGCCAGGGGGAGCGGCGGGGAGGCCGTGTGTTCGGGCGGGGTGGGGTGGGTGCAGGGGCGGCGAGAGCGACGAGGAGCTCTGTGGGACGGGAAGGGTGGGCGGTGCGGCCGTGGCTACGAGGGGGGCAGAGCGGGGTGTGGAGCGGAGGAGGAAGGCCAGGGGGAGCGGCGGGGAGGCCGTGTGTTCGGGCGGGGTGGGGTGGGTGCAGGGGCGGCGAGAGCGACGAGGAGCTCTGTGGGACGGGAAGGGTGGGCGGTGCGGCCGTGGCTACGAGGGAGGCCAGGGGGTGGCCGTGTGGCCGGGGGGAGCGTGGCGTCTGGGCTGCGGGTTGCGGGTGGCCTCCATAGCGGCGGCGGCTCAGCCTCCCCTAAACACGCTAATTGCTGTTTATGCGATCCTCCGCAGCCGCGCTACCTGCTGGAGGGCGCGGAGGGTGAGGTGCAGCCAGTCTGACACCGCCGCCTTAGGACTCGCCCTTCTCGCAAGCCCTTGCTGTCGCCCGCAACTCCTGTGTGTCGTCGGGGCCAACGCAACACCCTTGTCGGCGCCGAAAGGAGTTTGTAACTGGAGAAATGCAGCGTCAGCGCTAGTTAGAGGTTTGTATAGTGCGTCTCGGCTCCGTGATACATGCTTAATCTAATTACTTCATAAAAGGTATACCGAAAGAGTAGCTAAATGAATAAGTGAATTTATTTAATATTGTTTACTTCGTCATACGCTTTGCGTTTTATAAACGCGTGCATATAAACACAGCTTTTTTATTGACAAACATTTCAAACATTTAACTTTAACAGAAAATAAAAGTATGTTTCAATTTCATTGCAGCAGTTCTACTGTTTGCAAGTAAAGTAACGTTGTTCGTTTTCTTTTTAAAATAATTGTTTAGTCGTGAAATGATTCTGAAGGTCATCCCACGTATGTTGAGTAATTTGCATTTCGCACGAAACTAATGTCCCAGAGGGAGTTTGCTATTAATACAAAACGTATAATCTCCGCAAGGAAAGTGAATTGCAGATGATCCCGTCGATGCATTGCGAAGCGGCCGAGGGGCGTAAACGGATCGCAGACGTTGGTTCATCAGGGAGATCTCCCGTGGCAGGTAGCCGCGCGGAGGGGCGGGCGAATCGGATATGAAGGCGATCGTGGGCGGCGGGCGGCGCAGGGCGGCGGCGGGGCGACCCCCTGGACCGCGTTGGGGGCCGGGGCGGGGCGGTGCGGGGCGGGGGCCGGGGGCGCGCGGACATATTGGCCGGAAATTGAAGCGCGCCCGCGGGCGACGGAAGCCGCCCCTGGCCGGCCCTTCCGCCCCTACATATGGAACAAACGGCCAGCGGCCCCCGCCCGGCGCTTTGTCCCTCGCCCTTCCACTTGTTTTTCTTGGCAGGTGGATGGTAACTATTGACGTTCGGCCCTAAGCCGCCATCCTCATTGGGGGTTTTCTGGGTTTGCTCTGGGATCGTCAAAGGTGTACGTTGGGGTGCACCCCTAGACGTAACCGCACAGCTTGCCCCCTCGTGAATGTTACACCTTTCAAGTGGGGAAGTGAAAGGCAGGTACTATGACCTGAGCCCCGCAAGTATTGAATGCATTTTGTTACATTATTTTATTATTATTATGTTTGTTATTATTACTATTATTAGTATTATTATTAGTGCGTAGATTTGTTCCAATCCCTAACAAGTGAGTATATAATGTCTCTGGGCGTGACTATTTCTATGTTCAATAGCGACGTGAGTGTAGTACGAGTCGTGGCCGGGAGGAAGCGTTGTTCCTGTGCTTGAACGTAATATTTTTCGCAGACTTACACGTGCGCTTGCAGGCTTTCCCCCACCGAGGGGCACCGCAAGCTCCGAGCTCCCGACCTGTTGACCGATGTATGAGGGAGTGTAGCGCATGTGTGTTTGCAAGAGGAGAGGAGAAGAAAGGATGAGGAAGAAAACATCGCGCGCTATCCGTGAACCGTTTCTTATTACACTGCTCCGACATTAGCCTGGTAATTATCGAAGAAAAAAACTATATATGATACTGGTGCAGCCAACTAGTTGAAATATCCCTCAAGTCGCCACTGAATTTGAACGACGAAGCTCGTGTCGAAAATCTGCTGCTGAGGGGACTCGCGCTCTAGGATCACGTGATCACCCGATTAGGGACTTCGCTTAGGGACAATCCGTTGCTACTGCAATCTGATCTGTTGTTCTTATCTCTTGACGAATCCGTGTTTTAAATCAGCTTTCTGTATTGACACAATGAAAATGCTTGACTTTTCGACAAAATAAAAATACCACATCTTGAAATCATTTATTTCGTTTTTAATCACCATGAGAGTGTTCCCCAACTTAAACAGCATTTTAAGCTACAGCGCCTGCAATGAGTCATAGGAATCGTGTCTCAGTAATTATATTCGTATTTCGTGGCTGATGTGTTTCTAATTGTGATAATAACAAAGCCGAATTTATTTTTTTTATTCCACTTGACATACTTTGAAGAAAAATGATTACTACTGTCCATATTGACTATACAATCATTTCTCAGAAATTCAATGTCTTCAAGCTATACCAAAGGAATAAATTCTTTTTTTTCCCTGAATTTAGCAAATTGACTATCATTTTCATCCTGACGCGTAAAAGATTATAAGGAATTCAAACGGCATTACTAACATGCCTAAACATTATTTGTTAAGCGAACCTGAATATTCAATTATTTACGATTTCCAGTGTAATAAATATTTTATTTTTTACTGATACGTTATTGCTTCTTATTTCTTAATGTATATCAATCGAGAGAATCATGGTTACGAGGTAAATTTGAAAACAGTTGAATAATGGCACGTGATATCCCGATCATTAGAAACTTTATAATGCCTATGCTGCATAAATGACTATATTTCGGAATTAACATTATATCATAATAATACTTTACCTGAACATGGGACGAATTAAAAACATAAATATATTCTTCAATACTTTATTAGGTATTAAAATTAATTTCCGACACTTTTTTCTAATTGCCATTTCAAAAAAGTTTTTAAATGATGGAATCGATGAATTCAATATTTCATGTTATTTTATAATTAATAGCTATTAAATGTAACCTAATAGGTCTCGGTTATCATTAGTTCTCATGATACCGTGCGTTCATTTCGTTTGCAGATGCAAAGGAAACGCTGAGATATTTTTTTCTCTAAATAACCTTGTAAGGTTCCAATTGCTCCAACTTTACTGATAATATAAATAAATACAGTGAGTGATCTGTAAAGACTAGCACTTTTAGAAATAGGTGTAACAATGTTAAGATCATAACTTGCTCAAATAATTGAAAGTCAGAAAATTCAACTCTAACCATAATCTAGATAAGATCATCATCCAAGTTGTAAACAGTTCTCTAAACGCAAATAAAACCAAGTTTTTCTGTGTACATCCAGATCTTTCAAGCTATAGTTCGGTTACATCTACCCAATAGAGTATTATTATAACTATTAGCACCAGAACAAAGAATTTATGTAAAATATTTGTATTTTGAAGTTTGAACCAAAAAATATCTATATGCTTTCCTGCCACACATTGCGGTGGTATGATAAAATTTCTACACACGCTAAACAAATTCCCGGGATTACCACTGACCGGATTTATATTTTTCGTGCTGCTAAAATGTCAGAACCAAGCCATCTAGTACCAGAGGCATTTTTCATGACTCATACGCGTTAACACTTGAAATTGATACATTTCCGATGAGATTCAACGAATACATCGTATTGCGCAGACAGTTGCAGAGTGTTTACGAGCTGAACGAGGGAAAGCAACAAACGCAAGCCATCTGCTTGATGTAGACTCCTATATTCATACATCTCCGCATTCCAGGGAAAACGCCAACTGTGAGCGAAGGGCGCGCTCTCACAACGCGAAGGCGGTGGGGGCACGCGCGCCAACATTTCCATTCGCCCCAACGCTTCCTCCCTCGAGTTTTTTTCGTGACACTATCTGATGCGGCGTTCAATGAAGACCAGTTCTCAAAACCCCTCCCCGGCGACCGTTGATTTAAACGGAATCGTTACACCAGCCTATAAATCGGTGTCGGCGATTTATTCTTCGATGCGTTCGAGCGCCGTTTTTTCAAAGCGCCGAGCGAGTTAATGTAAATAAAACACGCGTCCTTATGATACACTCGCAGCAGATTTGTATTTCGCCACTCCGCCGAGCGCGTGCGTGTAATTGGCCTCGGAGCGCACGCCGGGCGACAGGTCAGCGGGGGGGGGGGGGTCCGTACGTGCCAACAGCCACATGGCGCGACACAGCGCGCTGGCGAGGGGGGAGGCACGCGCCAACGCACAACGCGATTCCGGAGGCCGGTGCGCGGGTGGGTGATGGCGGGGAGGGGCCGGTGCGCGGGCGAGTGGCTGTTAGCAGGTCGAACCTGGGAATGCTGGAGGTAAATATGGTTGTTCGAATGACAGGTTAAATGTTAGATGAATGTGACGAAAAACATTCAGTTGGGTGTGGATAAAGAAATATCGGGATGAGGCGGGGATACAGTCAACAATGCAGTTGTGAAACGAGAAACGTGATGCGTGAATCGTGAATGTACGTAACGGGAGCATGTGGTTCGTAAGGTAATCAGTGTAATCAACAAAAGATATTTTTGAAAGACGGAATGGAAGAGAAAACTGAAGTAGAAATGGAGCTGTATAAATTACAGAGAGAAATGTGTCAACGTGGAAAATAATAATGACACAAATTGCAGCAGGATGTTATTTCAAAGTGTATAATCCAGGCATAGAGAGTAAAGGGATGTATATCATAAGAGTGGTGTATCGTAGGCCTAGTAGCTGTATATAGTTGCACAGGGCAGGGAGGCGGGCGAGGAGCTGCAGTTCATGGTCGTGCTGAAGCCAGTAGAGTGAAGGGCTTGAGAGCGGCCGGGGGAGTTGGAGGGGGCGGTCTGCGCTCGCGGAGGCAACGACGGGCGGGGCGGGGCGGGGCGGGGCGGGGCGGCTGGTGCTGGCGTGGCGTCGTTCCGGATGAGGAACTCTGCGCGTGTGTACCGAGTTCCAATGTCTATATGCCGATCCGGCGACCGTGGAAACAAGCGAAGGCGATGGAGCGGAGTCCGCCGCCGTCGCGTCGCGTCGCGTCGCGGCTGCCGATCGCCCGCCGATGCAGCGCTGCGCCCCCGCCCCGCCCCGCCCCGCCCCGGCGCCCGTCCCCGCTCCCGCCTCGGACGCCACGCAGCGCCGCCACTGGGCGTTATGGCGAGAATGGAAAGTTGTCGGATGCAGCGGAGATGGGACGGCGCCGACTCCGTTTCGGCGCTGAGAAACGCCGCGCTGCTCTTCGCAGCGAAAGCAAAGACGATCGCCTTTGGAATTTATACATCCAGTGCTCATGTGGGTGCGAGGGTTTCAATTGGAATATTCGATGGCCACAGAGTTCGATACCTTACTTATCAAATAATGTGTTTTTAGTTTAATTGAAAAAAAACATTGTAAGGTTTTAATTAAACTTTCAAAAATAAATCATAATATTAGGTCCACTGACTAAATAATAAATGGCTTGTATTGTGTTTTTTAGTGCCTGTGACATGGATCAAGTAAAAAAAATGAAAATTGTGGATTGAAGTTTTTTTTAAATTTTTGACCGGAAAGTGGTTATTAGACGGGAATGAAGTTAGAAGTTGCATCTAGTTTGTTTTTCTGTTTCAAACAATGTTCTAAATAGAATACCGGTAAAACATTTTAACAAATACCGTAGAATTTGGTCACTGTATATAATTTCAAACAAAAATGTGGTTATTCGTTTAATTATGTATTACACGAAAGAATAGTTATTTACGTAACAAGCAGAACATAAAGTGAGTCTTTGCAGTTTGGGTGAAAAGTTGATGGACGAGGGAACGGTGGGAGCCGAGTTGGGGGGAATGGTGCCACAATCACTTTCGTATGAGTTACGTATAGTACGTACTCGAGAAAACTTACAAGCCATGATGATTCATATCGCCCCAGTGCTTTGTTTACTTTAAGTTCCCAGGTTTTTTAAATGGCCATGATTTCTTTGCGGTTTGCGTACTGCAAATTAACACTTGACAATCAAAAATAGTTTCCATAATTGAACTATGATTTAAAATGTTTCCCCATATTTATTTATAAACATTCTCTTGTAAAATATCATTATTGAGATTATTTGTGGGAACAGGAATGTTGAAGTACAACACAGAATTCTGCAAATAATGATATTAGTCGTGAAAATTATGATTAACAAATATGTTTATTTTTTAATATAACAAGAGATAATCACATCATATCCTGTGTTAGACTGCGGGTTCGTATTACGGATACGGCAAATATGCTTTCATCTACTGATAGAAATGTAGTGAGTCAAAGCAAACCATCGAGTATCTCGTATGACTACTAAATCTTATCGTAGTGGCCTGAAATAGAGAAGAAACCATTTTCCGTGCTGGATGGCTGATATTACATTACAAACAAAGCGCTAGAAGTAGTTTTTTTTCTGCGTAGCATATAAGAAATTTTAGAAATATTCCACTTTTGGCTAAATAATTGGAATTCAAGAGCTTCTCGAAATTTCTACAAAAAAATGGTATGCGCGTCAGAATCCAAGGATCTCCGCAGTATTTTGCGTCGCTGAGCTTCCCACGCGAGGAAACCCCCGCGGCTCGCAGCGAGGCGGAATCTTTTTCGGGCGGCAATTCTCCACGAACGCGCCGCGCCGGCCTTTCCCGGAAGCGCAGCGGGGCCGTCAACGCAGGCACGGGGTTGCGGGGGGGGGGGCACGCCCCCGCGGCGCCGATGGCCGCTCGGGGACAAGCACGCCGCGGCGTTAGTCAAGATCTCGCGATAGGGTGCGGCCGCCTGCGCCGGCGCGGGGGTGGATTCTGGGGTAATCAACTTGATTGATACGTGGCGCCTGCGGCGGCTTGTGCTTTCTTGTCAAAGAGGAGCCGCCGGTTGCTGCGCGTTTGTTTTTTCGGTTCGGCCCTCATTTCTTCGCGGGTCATTCCCGCGCTAATGTCGGCGCCGAAGGGCGGCAGGGAAACGTGCGAACGCGGAGGGGAGGGGGAGGGGGAGGGGGAAAAGTTGGCAGGTATCAGGTTGGGAACACAAGGGTAAATCACAGAGGAGAGAGCACATTCTGAGGGTTCGTAATAACAGCGCGACGGTGTGTTTGCTGAGAATATTGCAGTCGTGATGAATCACGTACGAGAGTTATATTTACTGTTGTTGAGATGGAGATGGGTGATATAGAGAAGAGATGTAACTACAAAAGAACCGGAGTCGTCAAAAAAATGTAACTTTTTTAAAAAATCATTGTACCTGAACAGATGATAAAACACTTCACATGTTTATTTTATTTATTTATTTTATTTACGTCAAAAGCAATCAAAAAACTCTGTGTGACATGGTATGCGGAGAAGTTAAATTGAAAATACACATATGTTTAGAAACAAAACAAGGGGTCATCTCAGCATTTGCTCAAGGATAAGGGAAACTGGACGAAAACCTGATCGAGATGGGGGTCATTGACCCTGAAGCTGAAGTACAAATACTTCTTACAGGTTATTTACAATTATACAATCCAAAAGATATACAATACATTAAATTTCATTGTTAAAATAATAGTACTTTCTTTTTGGATGCTCAATATAGTCTCCGATTGTGTAGAAACAGTTGTGCAGGAGAAAGGACTTTACTTGGGACTTCAACTTTTGTATCGAATTTAAATGTTTAATGTCATCTAGCAAGGTGTTGTAAAATAATGTACATGTATTATATGTGAATTTTTTGAAGTGAGCTGTTGATACTGTTATTCGTACCTGATGAATATGATTTCTACGTCGAGTGTTGTAGTTATAGACAACGGCGTTTGCTGAAAATATATTCCCGCCCTTAAGTAAGTAATTTTTGACGAAACCCACTGATTCATATATTAAGAGAGAAGGTAATGGTAAAATACCTAGATTAATAAAGACAGGCTTACAAGAATCACGTGGGTGGGATTTGCTTATTATTCGTACAATTCTTTTTTGTAATGTGAAAGTCTGGGAGCTATAAGATGTTTTTCCCCAGAATATTATGCCATAACTCAGGCGGGAATGAACATTCGCGAAATATACACAATGAGAAGTGTGAAGAACCGAAATAGTTTGAAACAGGAAGAGTTTCCAACAATGAAAAAAACAAAATTTGCCGAAACAAATTAAAATTGCCACCCTAGTTGATGCGATGCATTGCGGAGAAGAGAGTGACCATGCCAACACGTGCTTCGAGGAAGAGAAGGAGACGGAGGCGGACCTTCCCTAGGGGAGAGTCGTGGACGAGGCGGCAATCGCGCGGTGTCGTATTGTGGTTATCGGGGTCAGAGACCGCCGCTGCGATCAGCGACAGAGGTCCCGGGGCGTTGCGGCGAGGGCTTTGAGGAAGTGCGCGCGGCGGATTATAGAGTCCGTTTGGGCGGTAACGACGCCGCCCGCGGCCCAGCGCCCTTATCGCCCATCGCGCGCCACCCCTGATTAGTGTCGCGTGATTAATGTCTCGATGGTGTGACAGGGCGGCGTCAGCGCCCTCCGTCCCAAATCGCCTCTCTCTTCCGGCGTCTCTCCGCGCACGGCCGCTTGCTTTTCTTCTCAGTCCACCTTCCTCTCCCGGGACAAAAATATTCAAGTGAGTGAGAGAATGTATTGTTCCCGAGCGTGTTAACTATTTAGGTGAACAGTTCAGAGAATGTTGTGAGTGTTAGAGGAGATCGAGCGAACTCCGTAACGTGAGAGCCGGCGCCGACCTCCAAGTGGGTTTGAGAGAGATTTTCCTCCTCCAGGTACCATCCCCAGCGGGCCACCGTCCCAACTCTAAGCTTCTCACATGTGTGGCTGTTCACGAGCGCAGTCCGCGCGCATTTGCTGGGGTCCGCTCTGCCTTTCGCCTGCTTTTTAGTCGGAGAAACCTCGAGAAACTACCGCTCAGAGAAACCGGCCGATACAATTCACCTCCAAATAATAGATAAATTCGACACAAAGTTATCGGATGCGGAGGACGGATGCATACGGGGGACGAAAAAAAGGAGCTGCCTATAGTGCTTTCGATATTTGTATGCAATTATTAAATTTGTAGAATTAAAAATTAAATGCAACATTTCGTGTTTTTTAACATCATAGGTTGCCGTGCCTAAGGCCGTTTGGTGCGCATAAGTACCGTCATACGTCGTAGGGGCAGCACCTGATCCAGCCACAAAGATCTTGAAGGTTTCTTTCAATTGGCATTCTTTGAGGGCAGTTTAAAGTACTTACCGCATACTTAGTAAGTCTTAAACTGTGTAGATAACGTCGCTCGTACTGGCATTGGACTTTCTGAGGCCTGCGAGCACCTCTCGCTGGTCCAAGACGTAAAAACGAGCACAAGCAAACTACTTTAACCTTGAGTGCCTGGAGCACTCAATACAAGCTATGATAATTTAACGGAATGGTTATAAAAAGGCTAGGTCCATTAGAAATTGTTTAAGTTCGTTCCTAACTACACTGATATTTTCTTGAAGAATTCAATTGAGTGTCGTTACCTTGTCTCGGCTTACTTTATAGCTATTTAATTGTCATAACTCAATCTCTCAAGCAGATTGTTTTACTTATATTGTGTTCATGTTTATTACAAAACAGATTGGTTTTGCGTTTGATTCAACAAATATAGCATGATTGTGGTAATTAAAGGTATGGGCAACGGTTACAACTTTATTATCAACCCCCAATCGACCATATTCTTGGCAGAAATTGAAGAAACGTATGAAACATCAGCGAGAGATAGATGGCTACATTTTTTTCGAATTCAAGAAACAGACATTTCACATGGCCCCAAGATGTAAGCGCAAACCACGTGTAATTTACCGCTCCTCATTCGTTCGCTATTCAGTCACACACGTTTACCTGAAATACTTGCATGCATTTCTTCTAATCTGACCAGTCAGCAGGCGACTTGCTGTTTGTTTCAAACTAATTCAGTGCTGTGGCACTCTCAGACTGCCACGCGTAGTGTGCAAAAGGGTCTGGAGATCCATTCAAATATTCGAGGAAAGATACAAAGTGATCCCATTAATTTAATTTAATTCCGCTTCCATTAGAGAATGAATTATAAGTTGTAATGCCTTCATATCTTCTAGTGAGCGGTTTTGAATGCAATCCAGGTCGGTGAACTTTTGAAATATGGAAAGGATAGAATGTGATGAAACATGTAATATGTAATAATCATGGAAACGACAATTCAGCTATGTTTGCAATAGTTTGAAATAACATATGTTAAATTATGAAGTTATATCAGAGAGTACATCGTATTTTGTAACCAAAATCTGATAAATATTTCTGAGATAGATGTACTTCTGGCGAATATTGGAACAGAATAAATAGTCTAGTGTATCAAATTTGTTGAAACTGACCTGGAACAAATCATTTGGAGTACGATTCAAAGCAATTTTTTCATGTACAATAGAAAAATAAGTGAAATGCATTTACTTAAGATCATTCACAAAAATCAATAAGATTCAAAACTTACATTAAATGTCTATGTATTTTACATTGAGAGCTACATTTCTTTTTTCCTTCGATACGGAATAGTGTGTTTTAATTTTTGACGAAATTAATATTTTATTACGTCTTTATAAGATATAAATGTATCACTTTAGCATAACAGAACGAATGCTGCACTGTTCGACAAGCGATCTGCCAGGGCAATTGCCATCAAATACTCGCCCGAATCGCAAGCCTGAGACACGCTGCGTGTGTCGGGCGGATGGGCGATCCCTTGAGAGGGATTGCAGCTTATCCATCCGGCGCTATTGCCCCCACGGGGATTCGGGTTAGCCTTGAGGGCGCAGAGCGGCGCGTGGACTAATTCGGCTCCGCGCGGGTGGCAGGCGACGAGACACTCGCGGAACGGACGCGGCGCGGCGCGCGCTTCGACAATCAATTCTCTTGAAAGATACAAACGCGGCCTTGCTGCTTCCATACCTCAAATTCATTGCGCTTCATACCACTACATGCACTGGCACTTTATTACGAGGCAACATGCGTGTATGAGATTCATTATTACCATCACATTAGTTACAGATAAAGTAATCGTAGTTGTCTACTTCGTCAAGTACAAACATACAAAGGTATAGTAGACTTCACATGACGATAAATGGTTTTATATTGCGAATCCATGAAAAGTATTGCCTACAGATAACAAAATATTTTTAGAAATGTTCGCCAAAACATATTGGCTTTTGCCTCGGATTCAGTAGCGTCGTATTTGCACCAACAAATTTTAACAAGACAGAAACAATAAAACATTCAAAGGAAAACGAACAAAACAAAATTTTTATATACGGAATAAAATTCTAAGTATTTTATTATGCACTGTCCGATACATAGAGTTAGTTATTTTTCGTCAATGTACTAAGATCTGGAACCACAAAGAAAAACCGTGAATAGAAATGAAAAAAAATACTATAAGGGACAGAAAATAATTATTTAAATAGTTGATGACTAATAGATGAAAAATACTACTTTATTTATTGATTTTCAAGGTGACGAATACCCAAATAATTTTATAGACAGACAATTGCATAACTTTTCTTTATATCAAGGGTCTCATCATGATTTGCTACAGTTTCGGGAAAGGGATGTCGCAATCATTAGGCCATATAAAATTATTTGGGAACTCCTCACCTTCAAGATATTTCAAACAGATAGGCTAATTACAATTTTTGAAGTAGACTTATTGATACCTTTTTTAATGTAAGAAATAATGTATATATACAATTTTTTACTGTTGAAAAAGCTCACTAATAACTCTTATCGTCGAAAAAGTTCGTTAAACATAGACTGAATTATATCACATAAATCGCACATAATAACTGTTTGGCATTATTTTGTATAGATGCAAATTAAACATACTAAACTCAAATAAACAAATTTCAATTGAATGTGAAATTGATTTATGACGTGCTCGATCTTTTAAGTTCGTACGTCACATTTTTCCAAAAAATCTGTTCTCCCTCGAGTTAATAAGCCCGCTTACAAAACAAACGAAAGGAGCAGCCAGAGGCCTGCGCCAAAAGTCCGCCGGCGGCCGACGCGACGCAACCCTATCCTGCGTGGCCCCGGAGCCGACCGCGTGCACTTGACATGCGGGCCGTATTTACGACCCAGCGCGCGACGCGGCGGCGGCGGCGGGGGCGGCGGCGGGGGCGGCGTGGGCGAGGGGCGCAATCGCCGACGCCATCGTGCCATCGCCCGGGGCGGGGCGAGCGGGCGGGCGATTATCGCCCCCGATGGCATCGACAGCGCCCTCCGGACGGCGCCCGCGCCGCGGGATGCGCGACCCCGCCCACCGCGGGCGCCGATAGTGCGAGCGCACGCCACCGCCACGCCACCGCCACGCCCCGCCACGCCACGCGGCAGCGCTCTGCTCCTTCCACGCACCACACAACGCGACAACGCGAACGGCCGTTATGCCAATAGAGTGTTCTTGTTAGCTGCACGCTCTTCAAGTTTGCAAACCGAAGCGATACGATAGGTTGATAACCAAGTCCGCTTTTGTCACAACGGCTGCGTGTTGTTCAATACTTCTCGAGAATCACTTTCTCATGAAAAGATTCGTATAAATAACAAATAAGATTGTTTTGGAAAATGAGAAATCGTGCGTTGTCTTTTAAAATGATTCATGTTAAGCTGTTAAGAATGGCATTTTATCCCAGAATATTTTCTGTCGTTTGTCTATATAACAATACAGTATTACGAAATATAATTTTACATTAAACACGGTTAATGTGTAAGTAATGCAGTAATAAACATAGAATAAATATATTAGAATGATTAGCAAAGGATATGTGATATAAAGTCATATATAGATATGTAGTAGGTATTGAATGATAAAGTCACATTGTAAAACATGTATTCTTCGTATTTGCTGTACAATGTAAACCTCATTTCCCCGTTAGGAACGAAGTATTCTGTACGACGAGTGCTTTGGTTCTGTAGATCTGTTAAAAAATAAGTGTGACTGTATATGATAAAATTGGGCTCCGAATCTTTATTGGGAATTAATATAGTTAAATAATAATGCGACTCACATAATAAACACTTGTTGCTCTATTAAAATATTTTGGGTCATATTTAACTTTCTTTTTTATCAGTTTCAGAAGTAAACGTTAACGAATTTCCATATTCCAGATAGATTTTATATTTCACTTGGGATAGGAAATATGTTTTCTAAATAGCAATTACAAAGTCACAGAGATGCCAATTCAACCCATCATTTTAATTCTCACTTCGTTATTTGCCAAACTTGCTACATAAATCGTGTTTAATATCACAACGCTTGAGAGAAGGGATTGGAATGTCATCAGGTAATAGAAGTAATCGGATTTTTTCCTTTATCGATGTGAATTGTTTCATTCGTTCAATGGCCTATTCATTTGACGCGAGGTTAATTACGTGGATTGTCGATGTAAATATAAATTTACCAAATATGTTCCCTTAACTCCTCCATACGTATCGCTTTACAGAATATGTTACCATATAAGCTATTCAGTATGTTCACATTTATACACAGCCAATAGGGAACGTTAAATCCGAAAACAATGTGGACAAGAAAATATCGACACACAACTGTTTGCTATTTCATTTTTGCCCCTTCAATTGCCAACAACAATACGCCCAGTTCCAACGCAATTGCATTATTTGAGAACATTGTTTGCGAAAAACAATACTTATACATTTATTTCAACCGTACATTTCAAGAACAAATGGTCCACCCGAATTTTATCGCTCAGTATTTCCTGGTCGTTATAAAAATCTGCACAGGCCCGCGCCTCGCGCAGGCATTGGGCTCGCTCGCAAGAGAGATCACAAAACGTCAACATCTCGCATTTAAATTAGCGACAAAGCTCAGAGCGAATGCGTGGGCACCGCCTCCACAGACGCCGACGCCGCCCCCACTCGCACTCCACTCCCTGCAAGTGAAGCCCCGACTCGCTGCCACCCACTGCCTCCACCCCCTCTCGCTGCCGCCATCTCCACCCTTCCGGAACACTCCCAACCGCCGTCACAGCCACTGCCACTGCCGCCGGGGCGCCCAAATTGGCCCGTAAATGAAACATACGCGAGTGCGTTTATTTGGGAGATCCCCGTATAGATTTCCAATGGCACGCGGCGCGGTGCAGTGATGGCGGGCGGGCGCCACCGGCCTCGTATGTCGCCTTTCAGCCGCGCAGTAAAACGCTGCGCCCGATTTACGGCGTCGGCGTCCATCGACCACTGCCCCCCCCCCCGGGGGCCCCGGGGCCCCGGAGCCCCGGCCCACTAGCCGCAGCCACCTGCGCCCCCTCGCCCTTCGATCGGCTGCGAGTTTCTTCCACTGGAATTTTGGTGGTTCGGTTTTCTTCCCTTTGTTCCGCGTCTGGGTGATTTGTATGTTGGCTCCTTCCTTGTCCTCATCACGTTCACGCAATCATGTCTCTTGTGTACGAGGTGACTGCTGCTCATTTCGGTGTTTCTGTTATGCAGCGCGCCAGGAAATTCTATCTCCAGTGGTGTTTGCAACGAACATTATATTGGGAGCTGCTTGTAACAAAAGAACACGTAAATAAGCGCTCAGTATAATCATAACAGATGCTGGAAGTGTCGTCCCTTTAACTTGTATCCCAGAGATCTCTTTGCTACTGATTTAAATTCCATTTTTAATAGGAGGCCCTGACTCGGGCGAGTACGGAGAGACTTTCCGGAAGCAGTATCTGTTATGACGATATTTTGAATAAGGTTAATGTCTTTTATTCCAAGCTCGTGAGCGGTTAAAATATGCCCTTTATTCTTTAAATGTTCTACAACGTTTTACTTCCATAACGACATCAAATTAATTATCTTTCCCTTCTCTCTTGAAACTTTGTTTTGAAATTTACTTCCCACTGACCTCATTTAAGTATTTATAAACTCATCAATACTTATTCCTTTTCTAATGTTGACAATCTTCGCAAATACTTTACAAATAGTGGTTCTTCCTCTGAAAATAAGGTTGAGAGGCAAAGTAAATACGCAGAAAACAAAATTGGCTTGTAAACAATTTCTTGCCATCCTACTTCATTTTATCTCATTTCCCTCACCAATACCAATACCAAAAAATAGGAATCAACCTTTAAGTTACATCATCATACTTTATAATTTGGTTGGATCAAAATTCTGTGTAATCATATCTTAACTTACACTGTTAACTCTGTGGCTCATACGGAGATATTGTCATGCGCCACGTGATCCGTTACTTTTTGTTATACTTTCAGTTCAAAAACATTCAATAATCTTTTCCATTCCAACAAGTACATTTCGGCCCGCCATTCCTGTCTCTTCTCCGTAGCTTGCTGCAAGCGCCCTCCTCTTTCGTGCCCCATGGCTCGTCTAGTAAGCCCGTTTTTCCCACTTCGTTTCTCACAAAGAATATTACGCTTCATAGATCCTTGTGTATAATAGGTCTATGAAATCTACCTCTCCAAATGCCTTCCTCTTAACTCCAGGCACTTCGCTTTGTTAACTCATAGCTCGATGTTGTGGCAATTCTGCCAACGCAACACTTAGTTCTAACGGACTACCTGAATATTCGCAATCTCTCGCCTAACTCAACTTCCATATTGTTTAGTTTCTGGCAGTTAAACTGGAATTGCAGCTCATTCGGCACGTTAGACGCGGCACTCCTATTAATCCAACAGAGCGCTCAATATCAGCAGTAGAGCTCGTAATGAGAAATACTGAATATTGCATATTTCACTTTTTGTCTTCATTACTTTCTACTCAACAAAATATTTTAATCAACAAATACTGAACCCTTACATTGCAAACCATAAATTACACAACGATTGAAAAATAAACAGAATGTGTTAGTTTCTAAACATTCAATAAGCAATATCATAATCACTTGTAATTCGCGTATCAGTTGTCTACAACATCGCATAAAATTAAATATATATATATATATATATTTGAAAAGAGTGGTTTTTAAACTGTTAAATTGTTGGTCATCAATTCACTTTTGTATTCAATGAACTATAATTTAGATATCAATATGATAAAATTAGTTTGTAAAGTTCATGCTCATCAACGTTTACAATTGATATATCAGTTTCGTGTATTTTGAATTAGGTAAGTCAATTCATAAGTTTAATATTGCTTTACTTGAACATGGTCTGTTTGCAAAAGTTAAATGTTCAAAGTTTCATCATTCTTTTTCATAATCAACATCACGAAATGTTTATAATCCTGTTTCGAAGAGATCAGACTATGTACTAATTAATTTTATTACAATTAATTTAATAAATGTTCATTACGACAGGGTGGCATGTGTAATTCCAACATGTAAGAAATATTGGTTTGAAAACGAAATACCATTTTCAATTTTGCTCAGAAAGGTTTTGTAGATTTCAGGTTCTTCTACTTTTTGTAAATGAAGTACACGGGTCAAAATGAGGTCTTATGCTTTGCTTGTGGACGTCGCTCCCGGCCACCCCGCGACAATGAGGCGGCAGCAGACATTGGAAAAAGCGCAGGCATGCAAACTTCCTTTCTAAGGAAAGATATTTAAGTTTATGTAGCAGAATGTAAGACACATTGGAGACATTAATCCTTTATTTTAAACTGCTAATGACATATAATTATAATTCAACTACACGTTTTAAATGAGCACTCGTTATTTGCTGGAAAATGAATTACATTCCGGTGCACATGTGGACCGTGTGACGACCTGAGCGAAAGTCTCCATCTCAAGCGCTTCCACTTGCCTGTGTGACGTGTCTCTGGCGCCGTTGCAGTGGCGAGCATGCTCCTTCCGCAACTGCCATCTGGCCTGCACATCGCACGCCAAGGGCCTCGTGGCCATCTCCCACCTCCGCCAACTTACCATTCTGCCCACTCTGCCGTTTTTCTTGCTGCGGATTTTTTTCTTTCCTTCGCCATATGTTTTCCTGTTTTTCCGCCCTTCTCGCGTGTCTTTGTTCTGTCCCGTCCTCTTAAAGGCTGTAACTTTCCCTCGCACCGTGTGCTGCGGAATATTAAGGGTGATAGGTCAGCCTGCCTGACCCCGGTGCGCAGAGTAATTTCTGGAATACTGTGTAAAGACCGTATTTTTTATTGCTTTTTATGACTGGGCTATTGTAGTTTGCATTTACTTTTTGCGACTCCTGGTAGTCATTTTATTGTGGCATGCTATTGTGTGTTATCATAGTTGTTAGTTTGACAAAACAAATTAGCTAGCTCCATATTTCCAAAAGGGAACGTAAATAAACTGTAACTACTCAGTAATTTTCAGCAGTATTATAAATAAAATTATTGTTTTGTTAGATTTATAAAAGTTTCAACTCACGTACTCTCTGGGTTGCCAATCTTATTCATAACTACTGTAATTCTTAAAAATGTCACGAAATTATGCCAACATCGAAGTAAATTTTCTTTTGTTTTTCTTGGAGGCATGGAATGTACAGCTATAATCAGAATTCAGAAACATCTGTGTACAAAATGTATACTATTTTATAAACGGCTACCATTGCACCAGAGACTCAGGAGTTCAATGAGAAAATTTAACTGCTCCTCGCCAGAAGGTGACAAAACGTTTGGAGCGAGATCTACGACAGAGTTAATAAAAAATGATTGACTCGCCACTAAGTGGGCGGGGGCGGGCGTGGGCGGGCGGGGGCGGGCGGGAGCGGGTGAGGCCGAGCGGGAGTGGTCGGGGAGGCAGGTGGGGAGATGGAGGATGGTACAAACCCGGCGGCATTACGCTGGGTGTGGGCAGGCCATAAGAAGGAAGCACAGTAAGACTCTGCATCGGCGGGAAATCGACTAGTTTAAACATTAGTGCGTAAATACATTTTTAACCACCAGTAGGAAAAACGGGGTTTTCTTGCGGGGTTTGAGTAGGGTGCTAAACGTTTGCATTTCGAAGTGAGACAATACTCAATTGTTCTGATAAATCTGCGAATGCAACGAAGAAAACAGAAAACCTATCGCCCCACCACATCAAACACTGCCCTTAATGTACCATTAAATGATGTGTGTGCTTAAATTAAAATGAAGTGAGTCACTAAGGCTGTCTGAAAGACCATGTATAACAAACCCCGTAAAAGTGACTATTTTTGCTGGTATGATTGCGCCACGGCCTGATGACGCTGTGCAGCAACATTTCCTACTTACAAAATAAAACGTCAGTTTTACCACTTTTATCATAAATAACTATGCAGAGGTAATCATTTTTTTCTTTTTGCTCGAGGATTGACTAATTCTATATTTTATGAATATTTTACCTAATTAAAAACATAGAACTTTGATATGCAAAATAATCACTTGCTTACAATGACGAGTTCAATATCAACATGACACTAGGAATTGGGGGCATGACGAATAATCGCAGACATATTCTAAGTATTTGACATTGTAGTGAACTTTCCGTATCAATTTATCATTTTACTGGTATGGTACATTTTAAATGAATATTAAGTGATGAAAAATGTGTGTTAGAAAGAACTAGCTTCCAAACTATGAATGAAGTAACAATTTATAATTAAATTTACGAATTAGAATTTGCAAGAATTTAAAAGAATTCAGAATGTAACGAAGAAGTGGGAAACACAAAAGAGGCACAATTGAAAAACTTGGAACTTTTGCTACCACTAGACTCGTAAGGGAAGAACTTCGTTCTCAGACATTCTTAGTAACGGGAGAACTCGCACATTTAGAGGGCTTGAGTTGCCTTCGACCGTTCTGCTCTCGCTCCCTGCCTTCTCTAAAAACTAATGCAGTAGAGCCTATGTGGAATATATTTATTTCTTTTTTGAACGAAATAGAAATATGCTTTAAGAAACTGTACTATGTTTACCCTGTATATAATGTATTACAGTGATCCTTTCTATATTACAAGTTGAATAACAATTTTGTTATTACCTTGTTTGGAAATAAATTCGTATTTTTCTTAACACTAAGGGAATACCATTCCACACAATGCAGGTGAGTAATTTCCATACAACAAACAGATTACCAAAAACCAACAGACATGGTAACAAATGCGCTGCGCGTTAATCGGGAAAACAACGATAAAACTGAACTGCGCGGCGCGGGGCGGGGCGGCGTCCGCATCGAAGACATATCCCCGGGGCCACGCGAAGCGCGGCGGGAAATCCCCGACGTGGAGCCGCAATTCGCAGCCGCGCATTTGAGAGCCATTGCAGCCCTTTCCGGCCTATTTGGTCGCGCGTATCACCACTGGCAGCGGGTCGCCGTTCGCGGCCCGGATCGAAAGCGTGTATTTACTGAATCGAAACGGGCCATGTCGACCGAACACGGCGAGAGAATCAACGGTGGTGGGGTGGGGGTGGGGGTGGTGACGGTACTGACATTTGTAATGAGAGAGTAATCGACAACGACGGATGCGGTGATAGTGTCAACGTTGCGATTATTATGACTATTATATTACTGTGAGGATAGAAATGGTGTTGTAATGACTTGCCACGGTGATAATGGCAGGATGATGGTGTAATGATGAAAGACGTTATTGGAATCTGCGATAATACTGAAAACACCAGTGTGGGAAGCGCTGATAATGATGCAACTGTAAATATTATGCCGCCAATGGTGTGAGGATGGTAGTGTAAGGGTTGAAAATGGCGGAAATCATTGGCGCAAAATACCAACCATTAGGGTTGGCCAAAATGTAATGATGATCGGGTGACATTTTGTGGCATCATCGCTGACAAAAGTATGGACAATCAACACACGCGAGATTATGCCATGAGCAAGACACGTCGAATCCAAAAAAGGGGCTTCGCAGATTACTAAGCGCTTCAGAGGCGCCAAATACGTCGGCCGCGCGTCCCGGCGCGTGCAGCGGGGGGAGGGGGGAGGGGGAGCGGAGGGCGGAGAGCAGCTGCGACGATGGCGCGCAGATAGCGCGCGCGCGCGCCCAATAACAATTATCAAGGACACGCGATCGGGGCCCAACGCGCGGGGCCCAACGCCCCTGATACGCGCTCCCGCCGATAAAGAATAATCGGGCGCAGCTTTTCCAACGCGGTCGCCTCTGCCCCTAGCGACCTCTGTTTCACTGCGTTGGCAGCTGCAAGCCCCTTCTCCAACTCCGTGGGCGGCTTTCTCCTCTGACGCGCGGAATTTGGGCGTTCCTGACTCGGGGCCAACTCCATTGTATATCGGAAGAGTTGCAATATATTCAGAATAATCGGTCCAAAACACGTTAGAAATTTCCATTTCCAGTCGTTTTGCAGGATTGTTTCCTATACGAGAGTTGTTCTGTCGAAATACGTTCGTAAATAATATTTTTCAAACAAGGATGTTTCCCTTCTAAAGGCAAATGTCAGATGCTACAAAAAGGGTCTTTCACTTGCAGTTTCAAATAAAAAAAGGGATTGGTGTATGTTAATTACACTAAAACATGTGAATGCATGATGGAAATTTGTGGACGTTTTTATTTCGAGTGAAAAAAACTAAGGCAATTTTTTTATATAATCTTAGTTTAGAAATCCAATAAAAAGAAATACGTATTTTATGTATCGGTTCTCGTAATCCTGCATGTCAAGTGGTTGTGCAATTTGCTGAACTCTTGAACCGAAGTTTGTGGTGGGAGTTATTATATTTTCGATACATTTCTAGAATTTCTAGAATTTCTAGGACACTGACGTTTACTGGAACAAAGTGTTCAACACAAAACTCAGCTTTCTTTGCAACTGGTGATGGAATTCCCAAAAAATGTTTTTAAATTTTAATGATATCCAAATAGATAATTTATTATCTTTTTGGGAAAAGTAATGATTGAAATTTATGTAGAGGATGCATTTTAAATTTTGATATAAGGTGTATTTTTACCACAAACAGTGACTGAAAATGGACTGCCTCTTACGCCAGCAAGTATCGACATTTACGAAGGTCATCTCCACTTGCTATATAGTGAATATATTGAGTTGAACTTTCATCACACACGACCACTTTGGCAAAGGATAGTAAAGAAACATTCTCTAGTAAACTCCCTTGGCTTTACTTGCAATAAAACGTTTAACGATGCACTCATCACCTCGGTCAAACCCATCGCACTGAAACTAAGCTTCGTTACTATTATGAAGCAAATTGAACCCTGCACTTCTTGTACAAATAATTTCGGAAATTAAGTAGAACTAAACCGCCGTAAATAGCGCAAACGATTGCGTCGCCAAAACTGTACGCTCTAGAAATAAGTGAACGAATTTCGCGTAGGACACGAATTTGTTGATCCTACAACACTGGAGAAATACGCAATAACACAGAACGTTGTACCCCAATAATCACTTAAATAATTATCAATTTTATAAATTATGACGAGAACCAAGAATAAGGTATTTTAATCCACAAAATCTTCATAATTGTTTAGAATAATGAAGAATGGCTTTTCTGAATTCGATCCCCACATCCTGCGAGGAATTCCTTAAAAGAAAATAAGCGTAGTGAAACAGTTCGTTTCGCGTCCTATGAAGGCCATTAAGGCCATTTGGCCAAGGCCTTCCGCTCCGGATTGCCGTGTGAGTGGCGGCGTGGCGCCGCCAGGCGGGCGACCGAGGAAGCAGAGCCAGCGCAGGCCCCCCGACGCACGGCCTCTCGGGTCCGGCGCGCCGTTCGCCCTCGCTTTGATGTGGTACGAAAGCTCACATCAAGCGCGTTCCGTGAATGGACGCACTAAAGACAGGCTTTTACGCCGCTCGTGAAGTAGGCTTACGGGATATTCATGAGCAGCCGCATGTGTGGATGGGTCCCTCTCCTGGAGGACGCGTCGCGCCTGCGTGACGTCACAAATGCTGCAATTTTAAGGCAGCATTTCACTTTAATTGCTATCTTGACAGTGTCGAATATTTAGTGGCGTAATATTGTTAGACACGTCATTAAGAAGCGACATGTTAAACCTACTTCGTTTTCCCACCATTTAAATTAAACTCGTTTCTGCTGAATACCAATCACGATAGTGCGAGTATGTCAATATAATTTCTGTGGACTAATGGTAGCTCAGCAATACCCGTTGCTTTGCGACCTTCCTGTTGTTTATATTTATATCTTGGTATAGGAGTCACTGATGAATATTAAATTATTCATTGAATCTTGAAAGCATATTTTGCTACAACTTTGCTAAGATTTTTAATTTACGCGAATAGGTCGAAATTAGTGACCCATTTGAGCGCAAGGGACGTATTTGAATTCCATTGACGTTTAGCTATCGAACATAAAAAAAAAACAAGAAAACAGTTTCATGTAGCTTTATTTTCTGAACGACACGAATTACACAGTTTCTATAACATTTTTGGGTTTTTAGATCACAATCACGGCACTCTGTATTAAAAGGTTCAATGAGCCGGACTTTAGGAGGGAATTCATATATTTCGATGCATTGCAATTATAAGACAAGATGTAATCAAACAATCTAACCAAGAATTGTTCTAGTCGTACCAGAATTACGACTCAAGAATGAGCTGAGGAAAACAGATACACGAACGCTGTGAGGGTGCCAACGTTGCTATTGTTTGCACAGTCCCCCGAGACTTACCCGCCCACTGCTATTACGCGCAGCAGCACAGTTGGCCTCTTTCTCGTCGCCCCGTCGCCCTTTTCGGTTTAGCCGCCACGTTGTTGACTGACGGACTGACGTTCGCCGTAAACCAATTTTTCTGTATCAATCACCAAGGAAACATGGATTCTGACTTCACAACACAATATATACGGCGAAGTTACTTTCAAAATCTAGAGGCACAAATTATCCATTTTTATGGTATTAGGGACACTTAATTAGAGTTTATCCCGCCAAAGTCTCTATTTTCCGCTGCGGCATTAAAATGTTTCCTCTATACTACATAAATAGTATGCGAGAAAGTAAATTTAATCGAAATTCGATTTATTTTTTACACGTAAAACAGAAATTCAAGCGTTTGAAATATTTTTCAGGTATGATATTCCCACATATTTTACACATTAAAGAATAATGTGTACTTAGTATACACGTTAACACAATTCCTGGAAAAACATTTGTTAGAAAGCCTCTGCAAAATTGTTTCCATCTCATTATGATCTCCATCTTTCTCCTAGATGCGTGTTTTGACGTCACTAATTACATAACGTTTGTCGGCCATTAGAATAAATAACGCAGAAGAATTAAAAACGTTGACATTTTATGCAGGTGTCCCAAAAACAAAGGCAAGAAATGCAATACCAATACAATTGCTACAGTGTTAATCTTTTGAGACACTATTATCATAACGCTGAAGTATTAGAACTATCAAAGAATATTAACATGCACCCAGATATCATATAAAAATAAGGATAAGTTGCATGGTCAACATCTTTGGGTAGCAAGTCAAGTTCTTGAATTTAAATTAATTTGGATTTAGGTTGGAAAATATATTGGATACGACAATTTCATTTGAATGACACTGACATTATCCTGTATCAAAACATTTTGATGAAAAGTTGACATACATACACATACATTGAATTTACAATACAAATTAATTCGTGAGTAATTTAGTCTTCGAAACTCTAAATAGATAATGATAGGGGCAATTTTTCTGCGGAGAATTAAAATTAAAAATATTACAACGATGCACATAATTTATAATTTTAAATTCATTTAAATCAGTCCATATCAGGCGATACTTAAATTTAAAAATGCCGCTGCCGCTTTAATTATCGTTGGGCCTGAATTTGCAGCCCTCGTCAGTATCTCTACATATCATAAACCAAATGTTTCCTCCCTTGGGTAGTTTCCTCATCAATCATTGCGCGGTGTTTGCAATTTGCAATCAATTTATCCGCTTCGTTCTTACACAACTGATTCCATTCTCGTAATTACTGTGCCAACTGATGTCACAAATATCCTTGCACCTATACCGTGTTTGTCACGGAATTCGGAGGCGCCAGAAATCAGTCCATGCAACCACGTCTCATTTCCATTCCCTTTAATCGCCGTCATTCATCCCTCGGCGTCGCCGTCACGCTTTCAATTGTCCTCATCAAGGTCACCATTCCCATCACGACCAAAGTGATACGTCATCATCGTCACTTAAACCGTCAAACATCTCCATTTATAATCATCAGTCAGTACCTTTGTCATCCTCTCCATCTCCAAACCACATACACTCGTCCCGGACGAAATCAGCATCATGATCCCACCGGACGAGTGTAGCTCAGAGACAGTATTGCCGCGTATCTGCAGCGAACCTGTCCTGAAGGTCCTTGGGTTTGTGTTCAGACGGTGATAGATTTCCGACACTAGCTGCGTAGCAGGAACAGACCCAGCTGTTGTTTGGAGGATACTTCTAGCGGACTGCTGCTGCGATCGGTATGTTTTGCGCATCGAATGCGAAATGAGTACCCTAACAAACGGGCAACGGACCGCGCGCTTCCTCTTCCTTGTCCTATCCTTCCCCGCTACACACACACACACACACACACACACACACACTCACATACCACACCACGAATGTAGGGAGACCAGCCGGAAGCCGAGAGCTCGTCTTGGCGGCGGCGGCGCCCCGCACGGAGGAGGTACCTACAAAGCAAGTGGAGGACAGCATCTCGCCGTCCAAACGGGAAGTACCGCCGCCTCCTCTCCGCTAAAATATTCCCTCCGCCGACGGGGCTAGTGAGCATGGCCGTCGATGAGCCATCACTGCCACTGACCGCCCCCTCCTCGGGCGGGCGGGCGGGCGGGCGGGTGACAGCGCAGTCACGCGAGCGCCGCGCGCGGCTCGGACGGCGCCGCCGCCGCCGCCGCCGCCGCCGCTGGTTTACAACCTTCTTGGAACGCTTTATAAGCGGAGCGCGCTTCCGGCGCTCGGCATGCGAGCGCCCGATCCAGGCACAATTCGCCCCGCGCCCCGCCCCGCGCAGCGCCGCCTATTTTTACCCCGATGGGACCGATGCATGGAAGCGGCCGATACGGCTTTAATGCGCCCCCGCGCGTCCGGCGCAGCCCCAGCCCACTTGGCGCTCTCTTGCCTTCGCGCGGCGCCGCTTTCCGCTGCTTTCGTAACCTACATTGGCATTTTTGGAAGCAAAGAGGTCGTCCCTGCGGAATCGAAGGAGCTTGTCCCTCACATTTCATTACATTGAGTTGGATTTATCCTATTGCTTTTGTGGATTTTTGAAAGTGGTCGTGATTATGCCTTAAGTATCGATGCGGTTACGCAGATTTCATCAGGATAGCATCATGAAACGTGAGGTACGAGAATAAACTATGTTCGATAATGTAGACTGTACATAATGCAATTAACTATTCGTGGATATTGAATAAATGAAGAGTTGTGAGGATAATGAATATTCGAATTAGCGAACATCCACTGACGAGCTAGAGTGTTTGCATATGCTTACAAAATGCATTAAAATACACACACTCTTACAGGGTTTGAATTCTCATTATGCTGAGAAAGTACAACCCGCCTTTGTATCGGTAAATCAGTGAATTATTTATCATTCGGTTATTAATTAAGCACTTATAAATGCATTATACTTCCACTAATTAATTATTCTTATAGTTAATTATCGTTTGTAAATTATTCTAGTTACGTAGTTTACCCATATGCACTTCATCATACAATAATCCACATTGAATAATTTTATTCTAAATACAAAAGTATCACATTTTATTGCTTTGCCGTTAATAATATGGCTGGGCATTTGTGTAGACATAAGGGTTAGAAAACCAGACCGGAATTACGTATCTCGCCTGACCAGCCCTGATGCAACCGGTGAGGTTCATTCAACATCAGAGTGTTGCGGGTTTGCCTATCTACTGGACTTTAGATAGGGAAATACACCACTTGAAAGTTACATCACATCTTTATTTTAATGTTTAACATCACATTAAGCGATATTAATCATATCACAGTGTTCTTAATATCACAGTATCAATTTATTAAATATTTCTTCAGATTAATGAATAATCAGAGAGTCAAATCTAATTCGATGCAATTGAAGAAATAAATAAAGTCTAAGCTTCATTTTTTAAACTTGTAAGATTTCCATAATTTGAAATTAGAAAAAATATTTCAGGATGTCTTGATCTTGCAGAATTAGCACGTTCGATTTCCGAATTGATTGATTCTTACGTGTTTCCAGGACTGTCAAACCTCTATGGCCATTTACCCCGTTACTGTTTTTTTATCACGGAGGTGGTGGTTTTCTCCCCTTCCCCTGAAAGACGAGATCCGGCCGCGACCTTCACCCAAGCAGGAACCTCCCACCGTGGGGCACCGCCCCAGCGGTTCAGCCTTCACGTTCTCTACTGGTCTCCAGACGTGAGTGATAATGCACTGCATGTCAATGTAAATGTGTGAATGTGTATGTGAGTAGCGGGAGAGGGTAGGGCAAAGAAGAGGAAGATCGCGCGCGGTCCTTAGCCCGTTTGTTAGGGCACTGCTAGAGTTCCCTCACAGGCCGTCTGAATTAGACGTAGCTATATAGCAACGCAAATCCTGTCACCGTCGGGACTCGAAGTCGGGATTCCCCAGCCAGAGACAC
This sequence comes from Gryllus longicercus, assembly GCA_038098605.1. NCBI lineage: Eukaryota > Metazoa > Arthropoda > Insecta > Orthoptera > Gryllidae > Gryllus > Gryllus longicercus. The sequence continues at coordinate 787,858 of JAZDUA010000379.1, forward strand.
TGAAGTAACGCCGTTTGACGTTCTGAGCCTCCTCAGCTGGTGTCAACTTCATGAAATCAGATAATCTCTTCGGAAAGTATTTTCTAACGATTTTCGCAAAACGCTTATTAAAGTCAAAGTTGCCCGTTTTGTAACATTAAAACTTTACTATCGTTCCTGGTGTATATGGCCATCAGTTGCGACGATGCGTTCGTTGTTTCATCCACATTCCGACGTCACTTGGAATCCCGCACGGGTGGAGCGGGCGCCGCGTGCGCGCAGCCGCTTCTCGTTGGCTCCTGGAACACGTCCCCGCGCTTTGTCCGCTGCGCTACTCGGCGCTACTCTGCGCGCGGGGGCGGAGGCGGAGGCGGAGGCGGCTGCGACAGCAGCGCGGCTCGCGCGGCACAAAGGGAAGCTCTAGCAGCGACGGCCTTCTGCACAGCTCGCCAACTTAAGAAAGATACTAATATCGTTCCCATTCAGGGGAGACTACATCTTTTTCTGTTTGGCATGTCCCAGCGGAGCAAAACTATTTTTGACGTTTAATTGCCTTTAACGCAACACAGCGGAGCACCCGAGGGAGGAGGTCTCCTAGGGCGTCAGGCCGCTACCCCGAGAAGCCAATGGCACATCTTCGACAACACAGGTTTTACAATTTTCTATACTAACGAAAGTTATTCAATATTATCCTTGTAAAAACTAACTAAAATCAACTATAAAAATACATTTACCATAAATGGAAAAGTATTATGAGAAAACTTCAAGCCTGTAGGAGACTATACATTTCACCCCTTCCATCCAAAAAATCCTGATTGCGCTTCTGAATATACGCTAATCATAACATGTGACCTGTATAGGAGCCAAATCAACATTTTCTATGTGTTTATCTTTCATGAAAGCAAAGTTTATATGATAAAACGTTGGTATTAGTTTTAATCGGCTTGAGAGATTTTAACAAGTTAATAAACACTCGAAACGTTCTTAAATACTTTTATTCACACAGCAATGCCAGGCAACATTGCTGAAGAATATATTCAATGCAAAGCTAAAGCAAAATAAACAAACGTTTGTAGAACTAGGCATGTGGAGCGTAGAATCGTGCTTCTTTACAGCCAAAGCACCATTCAGTATGTTAATCCTTCATCCCTACGTCTCACAATGAATGTTATCTAGAAATCAAGACCAGTCTCAAAATAGAATACACGAATTGAAAACTACAGTAATCCTACAGTAAACGTACAGTAATCCTACAGTAAACGTACAGTAATCCTACAGTAAACGTACAGTAATCGAGTTATCAATTTAGAAATTATGTATTTATATCATAACAGTTCCTATCATTTATTAAATTACACAGAATTCTTTAATTTCATACGCGTTTTAAAAATCTCCTTGTAGTTACACCTTGCAGAAGTTTCGTAGTGAGTATTGCCAAGGAAAACAATTTTGTGCGATAGTCATATAAAGTCTCAAAGATTCCGGATGAGAGTATATTTCAAGTAGTCCTTAAAGCACTTGTTTTTAGCAATAATAATTCCGTGACTGTTCAGAGACAAGAAGACAAGAAAGAAGACAAGAAATCGGATATAAAGTCAATAATGAAATTGATGCGTGATGTAGAGAATTAATTTAAAAAGCCACAATGCATTGCTAATAAAATATTGTAAACAGGAAATAATTACCCATTTTTGTCTGTAACGTTTGACAGAATGGTTTCAATATAATAGATCAACACTACATTTTGCCAGAAACTAAATTACATTGACACTGACATTCGCACCTAGTACGTAGTAAAGAACGGCTTCATATAACTTTCTCTACACACCGTGTTTTTTTTCTCCGTTTTTGCGGCGTTTCTGCAACTATAATATTGAAGATTAGAGTTTTTCTGATTGAAGTATGTTTTCTGTGCTGATTTAGAACTACGAACGCATCTTTTGCGTGACTCACAATTTCACTTCCCTCTCTTCCGTCGCTCTTGTGGAACCTACATTCCTTATCTTGCCGGGCCGTACATAATGTAAGTATTATTATTATTATTATTATTATTATTATTATTATTATTATTATTATTATTATTATTGCTCTTATTAATATGTTGGGAGAGTTATTGGGATCTGGCTCTTTATACAGCCAGATCTACTGTAAATACATTACGATTCGCACTCTATTTCCTTTTGCATTTTATCAAGTTGTATTTTACAAGAGATTCAACAACGCAAACTACCCATAACGTAAGCTATTTCACAGTGATTTTGCATGTTGGTACAGATCAGCCGCATCACTGCTTATTGCTCACTTTACCACTTCCTTACTTCCCTCCAACCAGCCGCAGGTACGCCTACAACGGCAGGTTTATCTTGCCCCGCTATACATCTCGAATGGCGCTTTAGGGGCAGTGGAGGGCCGGCGGCGGCGGCGGCTTTCAAACGGGGGCCGCCGGCTAACGACCCTGGTCCAGGCGCGGCCCACTTTCGCTGGGGCTCTTTCGGAATACGTGATGCGTGCGCTTTGCGGACGGCGACGCGGCGGAGGGCGACAGGCGCGGAGCGGGCGAGGGGGAGGGCGAGGGCGACGGGGACGCCGGCCATTGGTATTTTCCTCGCTAATGACACTCACTAGCACGCTAATCATTCCTGCCTCATACACGTTCTCTTGACCTTTCCAGAAAGTAAATTACGCCGTTATGACGTGTGCTGACGGATATTACGTGTGTAAATGTTAATGGAGGAACAAACAGGACTATGTCAATTTGTGGAAATGTAAAGAAAACTTTGTGAACAATAGTTTTTACAAAAAATTATTTTCTTTGAATACAGACTTCTGTCAGACTCTATTCAAAACGCAACAATGTTGTTATGTTTGACTTTCAACTCTTAACTACAGTGATGCTATGTGAGTCACGAGAATACAGTACTGCGGTCCCTGTTTTCTTTAAGGACAATGAATGCAGAAGTGCGGTTTCTTTGGGATCAAAAGAAAATAACAGTGATTGAGAACTGTCTGAACAAAAACAATAATTATTTTTGTGCTCCAAAAAATTCAATGATCTTATCAGAAATTTAATCATGCAAAACTCCTTCATTTTCTAGAAAAACTGTCGTATCTAGTGGGTAAAAAGCAGATATTGCGATTTTAAGAAAATGACGAACAATAATATTATATTGTATGATTTAAATATAAGCTTTGAACAAAATCAAAAAATATTGCAACAACACATACCTTGAATACATAAATGTTGACATACATGCGTACTGTAACCACTATCATAGACACTGATATGTAATGTATTTGCTTCTAATTGTATCATGCCATTGCATAACAACTATCTTGAAATCGGGTTTTGATAATGAAACACGTCTATGAGTGTTGTGGTCGGATTTAATTGCAAAAGACGAAGTGTCAATCGTCGCCACATACTTTTATTCCTCTAAATAAAAAGATCTACACGTTCTAGCAACCGACGATCAAGTTGAGTAGTCCTCAACAAACAACCTTACAATGAGGCAGATTGGCGTTCCAGAAAGAAATCCTTTATACTTCAGCTTGCAAAGAACAATTTCGAAATTTTTACGATCACAGTAACCACACTATGATCTTTAAGGATTAATACACTATGTATTTATTTAATGCTCTGTGTTGAGAACGACGATTGAAATGTTCGCATTACGTCATGAGTTGGCATCGGTGTACCAACCGTATAAATTTATTAAATACCCTTCAAATGAGATATATCTCCCAGATATTTGTACGAAGTAATGGTTGTGCGTGTTATATGTGTGTATGCACGTGTGTGCGAGTGTAAATGCGAGGTACGAGAATTGCAGTGCGCACGAGACAGCCGCGAGGAGGAGGTTGGTCCCGAGTAGCGTGCCTCCGCATCTGTTCGCTGGCGCGCAGTGCGTGTGAGGGGCGGGGGCGACACGGAACGCTGATGTCGCCGCGCTGCCCCCAGATATCCGCAGATTGGACTTGCATCACGCTGCGATGGGCTGCGATGCCGCTCCTGGATTTCGAAGAGGAGGCCGCAATCCGAACCGCCATCCCGTCATGAAGCCGGCTGAAGCCCCCGCTGTTCCGGGGCCTTCTGATTACGCGGTTTATATCCCCAGGTTGATATTAGATACAAAACCCACATCATCACCAGGTGGATTACAGAAGTAAACCTTTCACTTCCTCTGCAGTCGAAGGTAAATTTGTGAATATTCGCGTAACAATACACAACACCCTCAAAGTGACAAAGTAGACTATTTAACTTCACAATCATTCGTAAACATATGTAATGGAAAGTAAGAAATTCAGTATGTCTGTTGGGTGATATTTTGCACAAAAATTCAAAAATATACTCTTACCATTCACGTTGGTATCACTGAAATGATTGATGAGAGAATTATACTGAATAGTTTTTGTCATTACATAACAGTAACAGAAATTCAATGAAAGAGAAACTAATTAATGTTTCATGTCAAAATATGATTAAATAGGCATTTACATGAATGTCTTCATTTAAACTCTTCATTATTAGACTATTACAATAATAATGAAAAACATTTACATACATTTAAAGTATTGATTTTACTGTGTTTTTAGCAGTCAGTTCAAAATGTTAATTATTTTAAAATTAATTTACATATGTGTAGTGCAACTGCATTAAATGAAATGAAAATAAAAGTTATCTTCGTAGTCTAATATGGAAAACCTCATGAACTCTATCATAATGACTTTTTTTTAATTTCAATGGCTCGTTGTGTTTAGTATAAAATGACATTGAAATTATTGCATAAATGTTATCTATGTGAACATAGACAGTAATTATATACTACAAGTGTATATTTAAAAAAAATTACGGGTTTGAAAGTTTAAATTTTATTGTTTGTACCCTTCTCAATTGCTACTCCTTCAAAAAATTCGTTTGAAATGACATCCTGATTAATTTTAATGCATATCCTTACTTTTAAGACTTTGTTCTTTTCTTGGATAATTAATAATGAGATAAAAAAGAGAACACGAAGTAAAACAGACTCTTAATTCAAAATATCTTCATTATTTCTAGAAAATTCTAAAATAAATTTTATTTTCAGTTGTTTGATAGCGATGAAGAAAACTATCTGTCGTCTTTAGTATCGGGCAAGAATTTATACGTGGTTTTTTCGTCTTTTGAAAATGTGCTTCCTTAAAAAAAGCTTAGGTAACATCGACTTTTGCAAAAACACTTTCCTCCGAAACATTGGTAAAAGTTGAACTGTGGTTCAGTGGTCCAGTGCATGTTTACCATTACTACACCAATGAATCGAATGCACTATGCGTAATTTACGCTTGTACACATGTACAAAACATGTTATCGATCCTGTGGAAATTTAAAATTAAACTCTTCAATGAATTCTAATTCAGCGGCACTATTTATTGAGTATGTAGACCCATCAAATGTATAAATTAAATTTTTCACATATTTTACGCAGCCAGTCCACTTTTTCAATAGCAATCGGGTTATTCAATGGGCGGGGCTACTAAATCATCGCGCGAAGCCGCAGGGCCACGGAGGGCCACGGAGGGCGCGCGGGGCGCCCCAGGGGCAGCGGGCGGGCGGGCGGGCGGGCGGGCGGGCGGGCGGGCGGGCGGGCGGGCGGGCGGGCGGGCGGGCGGGCGGGCGGGCGGGCGGGATGTGGAGGGCCCCGCGGGGCCGCCGGGAGCCCCCGTCCGCCGGGACGCGACCTGCGCTGATCTCGGCCCGTCGGCCCCGACGCCCAGCCCCGGGGGGCGCCTGGCCGGCGGCCGGCCGTTAGGGCTGTTTAAGGCCCGGCGTTTCGTCTTTGTCGGCGGCGGGGGCGGGGGCGGGAGCGCGGGCCCCGGGGGCGGGTCGATGCAGGGCGCGGCCCATTCATTAGCGTACAGCCCGCAGATTTAGTGCCCCGCCGCCCCGCCGGGGACCGCGCCGCTCACCTGTCCGCCGAGGGCGCCCGCCCCGCGCCGCCCCCGCGCCGCCCCCGCCGCCCGCGGCATCCGTCACCGGCCGGTCCGCCCGCCCGCCCGCCCGCTCGTGTAGCTCATCTCGTGACCCCCGGGGCAGCGGTCGCCTAGGGGCCGCCCTCTGATTTTCAGAGGCGCGTGTGCGGTGTGACTGCACAGAACAGGGCGCCCGCCTCGAGTGCTGGGCGGTGTATTGTGTGCCGCAGTCATGAGATTTCTTTTGAACAATATCCGAAGTTAGAGCAAGATAGAACGGCGAAGTTTCTCTTATATTTTCAATATTACAATATCTACAATAATTTCATCATTAAAATGTAGTGTTGTTGAATATTGAAAATTGTATAGACAAGAAACTAAGAATTATAATGCTGTAATGAATACGTGTCTGTATAGACTGAAATTAATATATCTGATCACATTCATAGTTTTTATAATCTCACCATCTCTAAATTTAATTCCAGGCAAGAACGGGCACGAAATTAGTTCGAAGAAAGCACCACATTTTTCATTATTTTGTCTATTTAACGGGAAGAGAAAATTTTTCGAATATTTTCTTACAGGATATCGCGGAAGTAAGAGTCTATAGTTCGTTCATTCATTGAAAACGTGGACGAAAGCAAAATTGAATTTTATATTGTAACCGAACCGATTACCTGTGGAACCGGTAAGGCGACCCTGCCACTAGCTCAGATCGGTGATGGAAGGAACTGTTATGCAGTACAATAGAAACACAAAATAAACAAACACTTGTTCACTGGTAAAATGATTCAATTTATTTCTGGCAAAAATGATAATAAAAAAAAATTGCGCCAGGGAAATTACACTTATAAACTAACAATGGAAAAAAATTAAAAAGATCGATTAATAAAAAAAAATAGAAGGAAAGAACATTAGGCGTTAGTAATCAGTAAAGCTTATGACTAGGAAGAAATCAACTTGTTACAACTAATATTTACATGAGTTACAGGATGACAATTTAACGTGCCTGAGCGCGACACTGCGTTACATAAGTCTTGGAGTTGAATGACCCTCGGGTTGTTCAACCCTGTAGAGTTCTTTGTGAGCCCGGGCGGACCCTCGGCGTCTGGAAGGAGGGCGGCGGCCTTGGGGCAAGGACACGACCACGGCGGTCCCACACACACCCTCTCGGCGCGTGCGTCAGCTGGGCGACCCTCTGGTTATTATGCTACCACTGGCAGCGACGTCTGGGCGAACTGGCAGCGAAGTGCTTGAAGATTGCCGGGATTTTTCTCCCGACCTCAGGCGCGGAGTAAACAACCATGCGTTCTTCTGATTGTTATGACAGTCTTTTACAAGTCCGGTTTCAGAAAATTAAGAAATCCGTCACGAATAATTCAAGAACACGAATTATCAGATTCCAAAAAAAAAGTTCCTCTATTTACTACAGTCTGCTCAATGCTCGAGCTGGTACTGTAAAAAAATTCTAGGTCCGGTAGAGGTGAACTTGCCTCTAACCAAAAAATATTCCCCCCAAGAGAAACTTCTGCTCCGACTGTCCTGTCTAGACTTCAAATCCCTTCTGCCGTTTTCTCCGTCGAAATCGCCCCAGGTTAACTCTTCTCCCCACCCCAATTTCTTATATGTCCTAGTTCCCTTTGATAGCAGTGTCGCTATTGGTTGGAAGTTGTTGCGTAGTGAAATATTTTAACCCAATCGCAGCGTGAGAAGCGAAGGAAATTTCCACTCTTTGTGTGGGCTGCGAGCATGCAGGGTTGTTCTCGAACCTTCTAGAACTCTGGCCCTTGCTTGCGTAGGGGGGGCGCGTTCGATGACGGAAGTATTGCTCTGGGCTCCCCCGAAAGTGGGTGGTCTCGAAATCTGCAGCCGGCTGTGAACACTTGCACAGTGTCTGTCAACGGCAGTCCTCCAAACGGCCTGCTTAATGGGGAGGAGGCGGTAATGGCCTCCCGCGATAAGTGAGACTACGCGTGCATTGCAATCTGTTTAAACTCCCGGTAGAATTCTGGGTGGTCCGAGTTCGTTATATTTAATTTTTCTTGGCATGAATTTCATTTCAAAAAGTATGACGAAATCGGTTTCGCTACAATATTCACTTCACGGGTCAAACAATTTTCATGGCAATAACCTTGTTTTGATAATGACATTGCATAAAGAATCTTACGTATTTGTCGGTTGTAATTATTTCAAAGAACAATCATGACGAATTTGGAGACTATCAAACAAAGCATTTTATCTTGTCTTTCTAATAATTAAATTAACAAATAGACGAGATATCAGTCACTTTACATGAAGATATTTTTTCTTACGGTCAATTATAACAAAGAAATCAGAATAATACTTTAAAGCAAAATCACAACAGAAATGAAAAATCTTGAATATCTTATTGATTAGTAGTATACTAAGTCACTCGTCAAAAAAATTCTGAATCGTTCCTGCCCAAATTCGAATAAAATCAAGCGACATGTTTGGTGTGTTTGCACATTAAACACACTTACAGATAGCCTAAATGTCGAACGATCGTGTTGAAAATGGATCTCACTTTCTTAGGTGAGACATTCTAATTTTCCAAGAACACTAATTCATTATTCAATACATTTTCTTATTTTAAGAGCAAAACTCTGTACGCGTAACATAGTGTTTACGAAGTATTATCTCCATTACGTTCTTAAAGACAATTTTTGTCCAATAGTGTTGTTACGTACTTGAAGGGTGCCATGAAGAAATGAGCATGGAAGGACAAAGAATGTTCTTGTCGCGTCGTCTACATATTTTTTTCGGTAGAGAAATTAATCTAAGGAGAGGGTTAGAAATTCTGTTTGTGAACGTCCTATGCTTTTAGAGAGGCGAAAGACGTTCTAAATAAATAAATAAGGACATACGATACAAAAGGTGAATTTGAATGGATATTTAAAGTGTACTGTAGACATCATGTAAAAGATAAAGACAGAAAATACAAGGAAAACGCTTGGGATGACTACACAATGAACAGAAATTGCATTTAATGAAAAGTCAATTTGTTGCACCTGCAGATGTGTGTTCAATGAGAAAGGAAATGTCAAGCAAATGTTTGCAATTTCCGCCTTTATTCCTCTTTTGCAATATTTTCATTATTGCCTTTACATGATATGCATTACATTAGTGCATATTATTTTAGTTTCCATACAATTATTTTGACAAACTATGTCTGCCAAATTTATGAGGTAAAATGTGGAATTATCATTAACTAATAGTACTAAAACGCAAAGTAAAAGTTTAAATGTAAGTCACAATATCTCACATATCTTTTAATTTCGCGACTACCCTTCATGGAAAGTAGATTAAGAATTTAAAAAAAATATCTTTTTGTACATTAAAAATACCTGAAAATATTAAAAATTATGTTTGCCTTTTCATTATAAAGAAGCGCCATAACATTATTTCTATTTGATCCTCTTCTTTTCATATCGATTCATATTCACAGGAAATAAACACCCCTTAACACAAGTAAAAACGAAAATCGTGTTTACATCACCCAAAAAGCAGCTCCGACACAATAGCTTAAGTAATTGCCATCACAGTGTGTATTGAAAGAACATTTGATTCATTGGTTCGGCGCAAACCGTCCGATGACAATTTAGCTCCAACCGGGGCGCGGAGTATTTTTTACGAGGCCATCGCTTCGGCCCGCGCCGCGCTGAGCCGCGCCGCGCCGCGCTGTGGCAGGGGCAGGCCGAGGGCGGCGTCCGGCGACGCAGGCCGTCTGCGGCGCGGCCTACTGTCAGCGCAGCGCGATTAGCCAAAAATTACGCGCGCGCGCGGCGGCTGATCCGCGGGCGGCGCTGCGCTGACGGACGGCGCCGCGCCTACGCCGCCCCGCCAGCAGATAGCGCTGAGGTACGGCCGCCCGCCGCCCCCGCCCACAGCCTTGCGCCCCTGTCGCGGCGCCTCGTGGTTGGCTTTCCAGCGAGTGGCACGCGAGTGCTGTAGAGTTTTGCGATGTGTCGTAGCGCATGATGCAGAGAAACGTACTCGTTTCAGATAACCGGTTTGGGTTTTGTTGGTAAGGCTAGCACTAACGGATATGCCCTTATTAACCGGTTACAGCTCATCGTATGATCATACGCTAATTTAGGGTCAACTCGAAATTGCTTCTTTTGTAATACTTTGCGAATTTTATTTCTTCAAAAGATGTAGACATCCCAAACGAAGCACGCCAGCAAGTTTTTTTCATTCCCGAAATCCAGACGCCAATGTAGCCGTGATCCCTAAGGCATTATATACTCCTGATCAGGGTGTACACATGACTAGCGTCGGTTCGAATCTTCATTGAAAATCGTCATACAAAGCGCGATGCATCACGATTAACTGCGTAAAATTCTATGATTCAAATAAAAAAATCAAAATTCTCTAAAATATGCTCCATATGTAGATGGTTTGCCGTGTACGCAATTACTTACCATCGACTACAAAAATTGCGTTTTTATTTTGAAATAGGCACGAAAATATTTGAAAAGCTAGTATTAATCTCATTCCATTTTAATTAGATGTATGGCAGGGATGATCCTTTTAGCACAAGTTGCCATAGGATATCTGAATCGTTAATGTTTATCTACTCAATACGCCATGTCTCATCCCAAAAGTCTACAAGCCATTACCTTGACACACATTTTTTTTAGATCGAGCTGTCTCCTTTACTCTCTTCCACTTACTTTTCAATCCATGCCAATCAAGTGTCAGTCACCTGGCAAATCCGTGAATAGGAAACAAACACTTCCAATATCTGATGCCATTTGTTGCTAATTGGGTATTTCCGAGTATAAGATATTTTCTTATTAAAATATCATTTGATTACTTATTAGCATCCCAAATATTTTTTGTTCCTACATTTTCACGTATAAAATGCGGATTTTCACTGTTTAAGGTTTAAGGAACAAAGGCGTACAATAATAAGCACTTACTACCGCAAGCGTGTTTCGGAAATGATTTTGCCCTTTTTCAATAGTGACCCTCATCATCGCTTTCCTCACCGTGACGATGCCGCGTCCTCTTGACTCGGGTGACTTCGCTTCGTGTCGCCTCCCAGCCCCCCCTCCTCTCATTCCACTGTCAAGTGTTTATTTTGACCTTTCCCCGCCCTTCGCTTCTCCCTTCTCTGCCAGGGCAGCGCTTGAGAGAGTACTGCCTACGAGTACCTTCAAACATTAATTTAATTTAATTAAATTTACTTCCGCCGTCTCTAAGCAAGTTTTGTTGAGTTGACCGATGAAAATCATCTACCACCTCCTGTTGATATTTCTACATAATTTTCTTTATTATCATGTTGACGAAACCTCTACACTTCTTCGCTCCAGAGGCCACTTTGTCTCAGTTCCTCAGTTCCGCCGCCTAAGCACTGTTTTTTTAACATATTTACTTCATGGTTAATCATGCGGATTTTGCAGAGTTTTGCAAATTAAGACTTTTAGCTGGGGGTTCGGGCATAGATAGGTGGGAAGTTCATTTTATGTGAAGCGCTCTCAAACATCCAGTGAATTTGACTTGATTAATATTTTTTAAACTATCTATTTTCCATATTAAATAATTACATAATGTATGTTTCCGTTGATGAAAACTGTTTGCTTTATTTTCCGCTAGGCTTAACGGAGTGCTGAGTAGTGGAGTAATGTTTGTAAAATCCGCTGGTATTTTACAATCATATTATGTTCATTTAAAAAAGGTTCTTAGCATGTAGCCGTTAGGGGTATTAGATTATTAGATACAATGAAGATATTTATCGTGTTCTTTGGTTCTTTGGTCATTCTTAAATCGTGCTCTACAAGTGCATGATGCTTTTGCAACCTACAAAATTCAATTTCGTTATTTGTCATGTGACCGTCGAACCATCACCACCCGTCTGTTGGAACACTTTTCCTTTCCCTCCAGTTTTGTGATAGGTACACACACATTTTCCACGTCACGGTTTCCGGCTTACCGTCGATTGCCTCTTCCTTCAGAATTTAAGCAATACATTTCAGGATCCGCCTCCATGATATTCCCTATGATCACATCTCTATCGCCTTCTCGGACCAGATTGCCAGTGCATGAACTCTGTCATTCCTCGTTGTGTAATATTCGGCAACAACTTTTATACGTTTCGAAAATGCATTACTGATTTTCTCATAAATATTTTAACGATTTTAATTTGTCACGTTCTTCACACCTTCATTACACATCATATTTGCATTACTATAGCTAATAACATGTTTAAACATTCATTCCTCTGGCTTCAGTCTAGCTTCCTCATATCTCTTTTTGTTTAACCTACGTATACTTTGATGTCTTCTCTGCAATTTTAATGACTAATTTACTACTTTTTATTGCTAATGCTGCGGACATGCAAACATAAAATCAACTTTCAATGTTCAATCTTTTGTTCGGCTACTCATTTTACCACCCTAATTAAGAATTGGTTTCCCATCACGACCTCCATTTTCCCAACTCCCGCCCAGGATTTCTCTCATCATAGCGCTTCCGCGCGGCCCTGTCCATTCTCTCCGCCCAATTTCTGGCGCTGTCGCCGCCGCCGGGCCAATCGCGCCCGCGTCGCGGTGACAGCCGCGCGAAAAGCCGGCGCCGCCGGCTCAGGGCAAAGCCCCGTCCTGCCGCTGGCCCCGGCTCGTTCCGCGCCTGCAGCGGCGTTGGCGACGCTTCCCACAAAAGAAAGGGGACGTCCTCCAACTATTGCATTCGGAGCGATTATCAAGTTCAATTCTGGCAAGGTTTTAATGTACAGGCGATTACAGGTTTTGACGCAATATTTCTAGTTACGATGCTTATTCATTTCATTTGTATATCTTGGTCTGAACACTTCACACCTTCTTGATATAAACACCTGTCTACACATTTCACCTTGCATCCACTGCTGAGCATTTAAATCTTTTTCTTTAAAACTGTTCAAAAACATTTGTAAATAAACACAGTAATTAAATAACATTACAATTATTCTATTTAGAATATTAAAATTGCAAATCATTGGAAACAATATTGGGTGAAATGTTGATCTATGTGGTAGTTTAAATAAAGTGTATCTCTAAGGATTTTTGTGAAAATTACATCGGTTTTCCAGTGATCTACTTCAATTAATTCTTACACTGAGTTAAAAGCAATAATTAATTATTTTACTATTAATATCCGTGGTAATTATTGAAATTATTTACTAAAATTATGTTTAATTCAAAGTTGGTATAGGTTTACTTCAACACGATATCAACGATATTTTCTGTGTTTTGGGCGGTTGCTTTTGAAAATGTATTTTTCGTTATAGTCTGTTATAACGAATAAAATAAAAAATAGTAACTAAGGCTTTCTTCTTATCGCGGTTCGTCTTTGCATATCAAAAGAAATGTAAACCAACTTTTGATGTCTTACAAAATACACGTACCCTGCTTTCCAATCAGGGAGCATTAAGACGTAACCTTTATATTACTGTTTTAGTAAAAATATGTCAATTACCAGCACTTCGCTTTATATTTATTGTTTATTACTAACCATCAAAAATGAAAATTCTGTGAAGATATCCCAAATTCTCTGCTCAACGTGCATTATTTCCCAAGAACATTTATTTTCACACATTCTACACATTTATTTTCGAGTTGTGGTTACACATTGTAATCGTTCGTTGCTCTGCAACTGATGGAAACTATCTATAGGGAAAACAATTACAAAAACAATTCTACATATAATTTGTGTAAATCATCATATAATATCAGAGAAACAATGAACTTATACAGTGAGAAGTTTCTCAGAGTAAGTCATTCTAATGCATTAAAACTAAAAAATCATTCTCCGTTGTCTGCACTACTATGAATATGATCCGAGAATCAATGAAATTGATTTGTCACTTTGTTAGAGACAGGTTTTCTTCGTCCACGAGTAGTCCCACCACACCCTTCAGCAACGCCTTCGCGCCCTTCCGACGCTTTGTCCACTAAACATTCTTTCCTAGTGTTTAGTTGGCATATTTCTCCATGCCAGTTTTTGACCTTATTTTTGACAAAATAAATGGAATTTTGCATTAATTTTGCTTGCCCATTTTATGCAATGCAACCGCATGAACGTGTGTACTCTTGTTGTTAGCAACCCCCAGGCGGCCGGTTCGGTGGGTCATGAACGCGAGTGAAGGGGGCGGGCGCGGGGGCGGGCGTGTGGTGGGGGCGGGCGCGGAGGCGGGCGCAGGGGCGGGCGCGGGGGCGGGCGCGGGCGCGGGGGCGGGGGCGGGCGCGGGGGCGGGCGCGGTGGCGGGCGCGGGGGCGGGCGCGGGGGCGGGGGCGGGCGCGTGGCGGCGCGTGGGCAGCGGGAACGTGCAACAGCCCGCGATAAGACGCAGCGAGGCAGTAACTCAGGCTCTCATTAAATCGAACAGTGCTCCGCTCTCCTCCTCGCTCGCATAAATCTGCGCGGCGCTGCCCCGTCGCTCGTCGCAGGTGCGCGGGCGCCGCAGATCACGCCCACCCGCCACAGCTCTCGCCGCACTCGCGCCCAGCACTCTTCTTGGCATATATTTGCCATATATTTTAAATATACGAAATAATGAACACGAGAGGTACCTCAAGGCATCAATTGATGTCACCGCAATGCCTCTGACTGGGAGGTACTCGGTTCGAGTTCCGACGGTGGTAGGATTGTCGACACCAGTGAAATAGCTACGTCAAATTCAGACGCTGTCCGAAGGAACATTCCGGCAACCAATTCTGGCGGCCGGCTGCTCTGATCGGTAGTTTTACGTGGTTTCTCTGTTTCCGTGGTTATCTCATCGTTCTATTAAATGTTCCTTGGATTATGTACTATACAGATAGACATTACAGGTCCTCCCCTTTTCCACAACTCAGAAAAAATCAGAAGACTAAATCCTCTTATGAGAGCTGAAGAGGATCAGTTATGTGTCTGAAAATAAGAACAAATACAGAAATTTGATGGTAGTTCTTTCATAAATGAATGATAACTTGACTCCTGTACCGTTCGTTCGAAGTCGGACTCTCCTTATGCTTAACCAATCGAACATGAGAGACCTGGGTAACTGACCGCTATTAGGTGTTGGTTGAACACTTTCTACCATCTGCCACGTAACCATTCAATGTAAAATGTAACTTATAACAGATATCATAAGACATAAACTGCATGAAAATAAACGTAGTTGGTATTAATACATTCGGATGAACTTGTTCGTTCCTCGCCCGTATCTTAATATCACTTCATATTCGTGAATTAAATGCCGTCCATTACATAAATACTTTATAATATAGTCTTGTGTTGATTCAGTAACGAAACTGCGTGGTTGATTACAACAATGTATCTGCTGCCACCTCGAAATTTATACTATTCCGGATTAAATCGAATGTCGGGCTTCGCACGGAGACCTCCGGCGAGAACCGACGGGGAGATACGCGCGAAGCGGCGCCGCTCCTTGCTGCGAAGCGGCGGCGAGCGCGGGCAGGGGCGCGGGGGCGGGGGCGGGGCCCGAATTTATGGCAGGTTTTTAATTAGCGCCCTGGCGGAGGGCGTGGGCGGGGCGGAGTCGGGGGCGGAGGCCTGCGCGGGCAGGTGCAGCGCCGTACGGAGCAAACTCGACTCTCGGCAACTATTCTCCGCTCCTCCGGGATCCCCCTTGCGCCAGCCAATCTGCAACCCGCAGGACACGCACCTGCCACACGCCATGGCTACTTTCGCTGTTTACAGGCATTTGCTCTCTCTGTTGGAAACACGGCTAATGGGAAATATTCTATACGTTTTCACATTGTATGTTGCAGTTGTAAGTCAGTTAACAAGACCCTGTGTTTTAATATTTGACATTCGGTCTACCTTGCATAGTAGAAATTCACGTTAATTTCCAGTAGTGTGAATCCCACATGAAAGTATGTGTTATGATTCATCTCTAGCCATCCCTACCACCTACATCCATTATTCATACATTTCCTCTCGTGTGATTTACATATTAATGTACTAATTCAAGGGGAAACTTAATAACTATCCAAATACATACGTTTTCATACCAAAGCACCAGATAATTTTGATACCTGGTACGTCAGATTCCTGACCCCTATATCTTAATCTCTTTTTGATTTCTTTCTTTCTCTCAACATCCTTTTGCCCTTCTACTGCTTTTACATCCTTCATACGAATCCACGACCCACTTTGTATCCCGTTGCCTTGGGCCTCCTCGCCTCGCCGGCCTCAGCCTTCGTCCCTTGCGCCGCCCTGCCGCCGTCGCCGTCGCCGCCGCCGCCGCCGCCGCGGACATCATCTGCCTCGCGCAATTAAATCGATCGTTGCTTAGTACTCCATTACCTTAAATTGCCGATGTTGTTGGACAATGTGACTGTAACGATGTAAATTAATAACACGACCAAACGGCGAAAAATAAATGTATAGCATATTTTTATTCTTTAAAGAGGTTTCTTGGACCAACAATCTTTCGAATCTGAGTTTTAGAACTTTACCTAGTATGGGAAGATGACAAGTTTGAAACTATGATTATGATAATGAAATATTTTATGATAGAGCAATGAAGAAATATTTAAGTATAGATGGTAAGGGAGGGAAAATGGGTTTCCAGAACACCTGTCGTGAAGAATTCTCCAACAGAAAATACCATGAATAATTAATTTTCATTTTAACATCGAAATCACTTATGAAATGTTGGCCTAACTCTGCTTGAGTGCAGATCGATTTTGAATCATTGATATAAACAAAAATATGTTTCGTATTTCCTTTTGAATCAAACATTACTATGTTGATTGAAGCGAAGTCAAGTGCCTTAAAATTTCAATTCGCCGAAGACTATAAATAATACTATCATCACCAGAATAAAATAAAGGGTACAGGAAAGAAACCTATTCCCCCCTCACGTATTCCGTGACATGCAAGTTTCGAATTAAATCTACAAATGCATGCGAACGTCACCCATACGGCCTTTCCATTATGCATTAGTTTTCATCCTCCTCGCCCGGACAACCGTTGCTATGCGGTTTCTTAAATACAGGAAAGATATTGGAGACATGTGTTTACGTTTTACGAACCCTTCGTTAGATTCAAAAACCTACCAAAATGTGGTTTTCAAATTCGTATATTCTCTTTAACTAAAAAATTTGGATTTTTACAAATATTTCAATGCTGTGATAATTTAGCATTCAGAATTTTTAAAAAAAACATTATCATAAAGGTGCAAACCTTCATTTTCTCTTTTCTCATGTAATGCAACTTAATTATTTTCCTTAAATGTCCTTATTTTTTTCAAAATCAGTTTTCAACAAACTATATTTTCTAAGTTTAAAAATTTCATCACCAAATAGATATTTTTCATTATATTCAAATATCATATATAACAGAATGTTAATGTATTAATTTATATTGCATTCGTATCTAATTAGATAGAGGCATACACTCCTGCAATATTATTCATGTCATGAACTTCTGGAGATTATTAAAGCAATATTGACTTGTTTATCCAGTACGGTGATGTATGTTTAGTCAAATAATTGAGAGACAAACATATACAGATCGCAAAATCAAGTCGCAATTCGAACGTAGACATTGGAACTCGGTTTTCCTTCCAGGAAATGGTTATCAGCGTCAATCAGCCGGCGCATTATTCCGCTTATTGAGTTCCAGCAGCCGCGCGCGCCTCAGAAATAGACCCGCCTATTATGCGGTCGTCACTATTGTGCATTTGACAGCGGATCATTCAATATGCTTCACTACGACAGCACGTAACGACCAAACCTTAGACGGCGGTAGGCTGCAATTTGTCCCAGCCAGCGCCCTCTATCAATACATCATTGTTTGAATATGAAACGTCAACAGAAAAGCGCAGAGGATGAATTTTGAGGACGTTTAAAGTGTAGAGAGTGAAACTACAGTGTTTGCTTTGTTCTCAGCATAGTTTTCGTTTTCTGGTCTGAGCGAAAATAGTAACATCATTTGCACGAGCGGGACCAAGACTGGATTTTAAAAATATTCATAGAGAAAGAAAACTTAAATCATTTTCAATTAAATAGAAGTCTTGAGATACAAGTGCATGATGTCCACGAATTATTATTTATTTATTATCGTTTCTCTAAAGTCTAAAAAACCAATATTGTATCCCTTTATTGTTTCATAATTCGAACAGAATTTTAGAACGCAGTAAAAATATTCCATATATATTTGTATTTGCTTAATTGACAAGTATTTAAAATTGGTTAGTAATATTGTGTTCGTTACAATGTATTTCCTAAATATCTTAGAAAAATACACATTCTCATAGAATTGTACGTGCATTTAGAATGTTAACTGTACATTTTTATACCTCTGAAGTACTATACTATACACGAAGCGCATAAGAAAACATAATTGTTCAAATAACATAATGATAATACTGTTCATGAGATAATAAAGTTTCTTATTTGACACGATTCCGTTGTCGATAAGGAGACAATTGGAACTACTTTTCCTTGTGCACGAAGCCCATCAATTACAATCATGAGTCAGGCCCTTGTAATGGTTTGTGTTTATAACATGTTAACAGAGGCCACTCAGCGTGTGGCAATCGATGTGCGTACGTGTCTCACGGCGCGTTTTACTACCTCCCGAAACCTCCTCCGCGTACGGGGCGCCCCCCGCCCCCCGACGACTCACGTGCCAATAAGGGGGTTCCCCAGCCCCGCAACAGTCGCTGCCGCCCCCGGCGAGGCTGACGTCACTTCCTGCCCCCGTCGCCACTCGCTTGCCCTTTCCCTGCATCGACCTCCCGAGACTGCGATCGACGCGTCCATCAACGACGACAACTCCACTAACAAGTGTAGCGGAGGCGTCTAATTGAAGTTCTCCAGTAGTTGGAGGTATTACAAATGATT
This sequence comes from Gryllus longicercus, assembly GCA_038098605.1. Classification (NCBI taxonomy): domain Eukaryota; kingdom Metazoa; phylum Arthropoda; class Insecta; order Orthoptera; family Gryllidae; genus Gryllus; species Gryllus longicercus. Next base: position 806,637 of record JAZDUA010000379.1, read on the forward strand.
CCTTAGAGAAACGCCACGAAAATAAAATTATGAACTTTACAAAGTGAAAAACTAAATACGAAGATATGGGTTCCTCTTATCAACTGCCTACACTGAGTACACCAACACTAAATATGTTGATTACGAACACATGGAATCTGAAAACAAAGAAATTGTTCGATATCTAGATTATCTGAACAAATTTTGTGGTCCCTGATTCGAAAATAATAATAATCAAAAGTTCAAATTTTAGAAAGCTGAATTTTAAATGATGGATCTCATGTTATGTCGTACACTTCGAATTGCAAACATGAATATTAAATAAATGTGGAAATACCAATCACATTTACAACATAGTGAACAACTTCAATAAACAAAGTTCTCTGATGCGATTTTCGTTCCAGAAAAGCACTGTAAGCGTTCCGCAGTGCTGCTGTACTGCAACAGACTCCGTCTTTATCCCAACATCTCGCAGTGATTCTGTAATAAATCGACAGTTGTATCCTTCAAGTCAACAGTGAGAGGTAAATAGTATATTAAAAGACGCGATATCACATCGAAAAAAATAGAAAACACTGATACACACTGTTGGATCATGGTGTGCATTCTATTATCTCCCTCTGCAGTTACCAACACAGTAATCATTACATCACTACCTCTACCAACTCACTTCATGTTAAATGTGAAAACCCCACCGCACCCAGCAATCCCACCCACCCCACCTTATCCACCCCATCTGCACTCATCTTTCCCTTTCCTGTCGTCCACCGCCACTCCCGCCGCGCCCCCTGCGTTATTAGCCGTTTCCGGCCACGAAGCGTGGGCTCGCGCGGGCGGGGAGGAGGGCGAGGCTGGGGGCGCGAGTGGCGGGGAGGGCGGGGCGAGGGCAAGGGCGAGGGCAGGGGCAAGGGCAAGGGCGAGGGCAAGGGCAAGGGCAAGGACGAGGGCTGGGGCGACAGCGAGTGCGGGGACGGGGAAGCGGGCGGGGGCGGGGGCGTGGGAAAGGGAGAGGGCAAGAGCGCGGCGCGCGCAGCACCTGACGCCACGTCAGAGCGCCTCGCGCCGTGGCGTGGCGTGGCGTGGCGTGGAAGGGCGGGTCGAGCTGTGTTCTGCCGCGTGTTTCCCGGTCGCACCGGCAGACTCGCGCGCGCGCCCACCCTGACGCGCCCCAGAGCCCCCCCCCCCCCCCCCCCCCCGCGCATTTAAATGCTACCAACTTTTCACAGTGTTCATTGTATTAGCGCTCCATTCAGTACAGCGCGTACAGAGAAAGCGACTCAGACTAGAGGCAACTCGCTGATGTGCTGAATTCATTAGGAACTTGTAATGCACTCAGCGGCTGCTCCGGGCGCCACCTGGCGCCAGCCGCGGGCGCGAACCGATGCGCGGGACTTGGGCCCTTGGGCCGAGATGGGGCCAGAAGGGCGACTCAAAGAAATACCAATTTCCTGCATAAGGAGATAGTTTACAACAACACGCTCGCAAAGCAAAATTTGTCGAGATGGGACCATATCAGCGAGGCGCCTTAATGGTAATTTTCTAATAAAGGGATACTTGATCGACGACAAATTGAATATGAAATAATGTTTTCCTGTCGCGTTAACTAGTTTTACATGTCCTGAAAATGAAGGGCACGTTATGTTATGCAAGACGAAGTTCCCCCGCTAGAACACGAGATTCGGCGTCGTATTACACGTCGCTTCGCACCCTTCAGGTGTTTTCCCAGCTGGGCATCTCTCCGACCGGGGAAGCACTAAGTTCTCGGCATTTGCGCTGGTAAGTATTGTCAATGAATTTGCCTAAAAAGCAGAGAAGGAGTGAGTGAAATATCTTTAACGAGTAAATAAACAACCTTTATTATTGTGTGTAATATTTGATTAGGTTTTATCCATTCATTTTTGCAAAACGTAATATTGTAACAAAAATGCAATTTTAGGAAGTAGAATAAATAGTTCCGCTCTCCGCATCGTTTGCATGACCACCGGACACTCTACGAGTATGTTGAACCTTTTTAACACTCACAAGCGATACAAAGGTATTGGGGAAGCATATTACGAGAAACTTCTAAGAAGCATCTTTAACCTACTGCATCAAATAAACACATTTTAAATTAGGCTTCGTTATCACCAATGCGATCACAATCAGCTCCCAGATCTAAACTTATCACTAGTCCCGGTTCGAGGGTCTTAACCATTGCTTCTTCGAAATTTTGTGTAAATGGAAAGTTTTGTTGCAAATTTCACTCGAACTACTCGTAATGCAAACAGGAACATCCGAAACACGTCGTTAAAAAGGAGTCTATCCAGTTCAAAGTGCACTGTGCCTGGCTCCTCCGCCGCGCACCTGCCGCGCGCCAGCCACGCCGCTCGCTCGAAATGCGTCTTCGCTGGGCGCTAAAGCGACGGAAACATCCATTAAGCGGCGCCAGCGCCCTCGCCGCCGCGGCATCACAGCGGATTTTATCCCTTTGCTCCTTTAATTGTGGTGCTGTGCTCCAGCGATGTTTCTCTCTCGGAAGAAAACACTCGCAACACGCAAGGCGTTTGGTAATTTGTTTTGGTTTTTATTCTTATCTCTGAGTATTGTCGTGTTTGTAATATGAAGAAGCGCTTACGTTTGTTCGAAAAATCACAGTTACATTTTCTAAAACTAATTAACGTCTTAAAAACGTTACGGAAATACAAAAAATAAACAGAAATTAAATAAATGTAAGAAAATGAAATTGAAAATTTAATAATATTAATGAGTCTACACTATTTCCAACCTGATAAAATCTATTTGGAGCTCTATTTTTTTTGAAATATTATCCAAATATTTTTATTTCTAATGTGAATGAATTAGTTTAATCTAACGTTGAACCATTACAGTCTTCCTGTATCTCGCCGTTAATATGATTAGCCTTTTCTTCACAAGTATTACCATGAAAGCATTATGGAAAATTTTATTGATGCAGTCCTATTGGGGACCATAAACATACTTTATATTGTTTCTTCAGCTCTATGTAACTCTTTACATGATGTAAAAGGCATAGCTTCACAGATTCCAGAAAAGTCTTACTACTGATGACAAACATTTTAATAATGTGATATTCGTTTAGTATAACTATATCTTCAACAACATTGAACTAATAAAACATTGAACCATAAAACATAACGTTTATAGTTTATATTCATTTAATATAATGTAGTTGCATTGACAAATAACACGAATGATACAAATGTGTAAATGTAAAGTTTGTAGGAACAGAGATGACATACAAGCTCATTGACGCATAGGAACTTTAAACGATTTCTTTGAAAAAATCATATTTTTTTGATATCATTAGTCCAAATGCCTTAACATAAACTAAATAATTATATTACCGGCACATGCATGGGCGGCCTCAGCAGATCCCCGATAAAAGAGGTTTAAAATGCAATGAACATTCTTCTGACAGAGCCGTGGGCCCTGCCAGCGCCAGAGTGGAGAGGGCCGGCAGGCGAAAGAGCTCGCCCTGCGCGCCCTCCGCGCGCTCCCACCCGCACGCGCAAAGGTTCACTGGCAGCTAGTGCATTTCCGATACTAGCATTATAATCGTTATTAAATAGTAATATTGGTTTTCGCCTAATTAATCGTTTTAATATTTATTTTCCCTATTTATGCAATGTTTATTATTATTATTATTATTATTATTATTATTAATAATATTATTGTTATATTTTGGGAGTAATTGTGTTATGGATAAAATTTAATATTCATTTCTCTTTAAGTTTTCATAGTGGTTACGTTTTATCAAACACTGATGACCCCTTTTGAGCTAAAATATTATACAACAAGTTAATATATTCGTGCAATAAATTTCTAGTATTTATTGCTGTAATACATAATTATGTTTTACATCAGTTAGATGAATTAAGATCAAATATCAAACATTCAAATTTACGTACAAAATTCTCGTGTTACGTTTCGAAAATAACCAGTTCAACTAGTGTAGTCTTCCAATTACCAGTTGTGAAGTTAATAAGAACTATGTTGCCAATATAACACGTTCGGTACAACTTACAGACGATTTTTTTCTGAAAAGGTTTAAACGAAAACTATTACACAAAAAAGGAAAACTGAAAATTAATTTGATCCAAAAGATTATTGATTACTCAAAAAAGACATCAAGAGGCCTAATTTCTTTAATAACAAACCATTGCTGCGAAATGGGAAAGCATCCGTGGCAGGCGAATGAGAGCGACCTGGCCAAAGCCCGAGCATCGCCCACAGCAGCGCACCTGGGGCGGGCGCCCGCAAGCGTCGACGGAGGTAATCCATACGGCGCCCAAGTTTGGCAGCGGTTCGGCGAGGAAGAGTTGCGCCGCCCCCGCCCCCGCCCGCGGCGTGAGAGTGACAGCCATTACCACTAACGACGCGCGCCGCCGGCAGCGGCGGGCAGGGGCGGCGGGGGCGGGAGGGCGGGAGCAGGGGCGCGGCCGCCCAAAGCGGGCGAGTTCGCGGTCGGGATCCCAGGCAGACGCGCAGCCTGGCTCGGCTGCATCATCGTAGCGGGGAGCGTATCGGTGTTAGAAGGGTGAAGACATGAAGGAACATGTCAGAAAGATCGTCCCGAGATTAGAGGGAATGATCGAGAATTATGCGACAAAGACGAGGGTCTCGGAGAAAGGCGATTTCACAGTGGCCGAAGTGATCGCTTTAAAGCAAATGCCGAGACTGTGAAAATAGTACGGATAGAAATTGGTATAAAGCAGACATGGTGAAAGAAGAGTAAATGTTAGAGCACCGATTATCAGCGCCCGTTATAATTGCTATCTTCAGGTCATTTTCATTTTCAGACAAACTAGCTTAGAATTTGGGTGTTTGAAGTCATCCGTGATCAACTAGGGATTAGGAAAAATGAATGGCGAGATAACTAGTGTTATGATATCGAACAGTTAGCTGTAGAAGGAGATGATAAAAAGTGGCGAGACAGAAAGAGAGGAGGAGGAAATGCAAAAGAAGATGGAAGAAGAAGAAGAAGTGGAGGTAATGTAGGAAGAGGAGAACGAGGAGGGGAAGAAATGTTGGAAGAGATGGAGGAGGAGAAGGAGACGAGAGAGGGGTGACGGAGGTCGTGAGCCAGACGCGGTAGTTCATTGGTAGTCACGACGAACCGACGTCGATGAGAGTGAAGACTGCTGGAGAAGGTAGGCCTGGCTTTGAAACTCGGGAAGAAACAGCGCAGTCGCATGAGCGGCAGCGAGGGGCGGCGGCCGAGCGAGCGGCGCAAGCAGAGGCGACGCAGCGGAGCGCAGCGGCAAAGCGCAGCTTAACGGCGTCGTCAAGGCGGGGGCGGGGGGCGGGCGGGACAATGGAGGGGAGGCGTCTGTTTGACTGACGAGGCTCAGGGGGCCGCGTCCTTGCGAGTGGCCCTGGCGCCAGGTGCGAGAATCTCCGACAGCACTTCGCCTGCGATTTACACAAAGACGCCGGGTTCAAGCAAAGCTCCGAGTCGTTATATTAGGACTTCATGTGAAGTTGAATGTACGCGCGCCGGGTCGATATTTAAACGATAAAGTCACTACTCTACGTTCTCGGGAAGTTAGAATGACGCGCGACGGGAACAACATTGTTGAAAACGTTATTAACTTTGCGAGTGCACATCGGAGAAGGAGACTTCAAATTACCAGCAAGAGGACTGAGTTACACGAAGTGCTACTACAGGCATAAATAAGAGCAAACTAAACGCCTTACTAATACTTCCTCATAAAGGCACATCACTCCTTCACATAGCCTGAGTTTTGAAACTTTTTTTTGTAATTTGGGACAACATGACCTTTATACTTCCACCTTTATAAAAACTATCAGAAAATATAGTAAATGAGAAAGTAAAATATAGAAACACTCCATTTAATTTATTCCCTGTAGTTACAATTTAAATCATATTTTTGCAGTACTTTTAAATTGCGGCAAAGTAATAAGGAACAGAATTCGATTACGTGTTTACAAATCTGTACGAAGAGTCTGTTGTAGAGTGCTACTTAACTCACGCTATTCCTTCAGACATTTACTGCTTTACACGAAACACCTTACCCGAAGTAAGGAAGAGGCGAACGTTAATGGCGAGCTCAGAGAAAGAGGCCATCAGACGGGAACCTTTCCTATCTCGAAGCTGATCCTGTTCCCATTCTATCTCCTAAAGTACACAAGATGCTGTAGATGTTTCTTTTTATTCGAGTAAACTAAATGGAGTGCGAGCAGATATCGACGTTTGCAAGCAGAACCACTAAAAGTTCGTTAAATAAATATAATTTAACTTTTACTTCAAGCTGACGAGTAATAACGGAAATATATATTGAAATTTAAGTTGACAGAGCGTTTTCAATGTTTTCAGCGTGTGTAGTTTTGAATTAGAACATAAATGTATGTTCTTCTTAGTAAAGAAAAAATGCTATTGATCAATATTTAATTAGGTGTCTTCCCAGACTATTCGTTTGTAGAGGACACGGTATTATCGTGTCACAATTTGTATTTGAAAGATGGCATATCTTTTCCGTGAATAAACATACTTTACTGTCTTTGATCGCGAGCCCAATTGAAGACAAGCGACTGTAAGTGAACGATTAACTAGAACACACGCGACGCAACGTGTTCCTGTGGAACAAATTACGCAGTCGGCGGGCGCAGCGCGTCGTAAAGGCCCAGCCGGCTTCCATACGGCGCGGCGCCCCGGGCGCGCCCTAGCGGCCCGTACAGCGGCTGGCTGCTCAGCGCTCAGCGCTTCCATTACGCCCTTCCCGAACACCTGACGACCTCCGCATCGCAGAGGCGGTACGGAGCACGTGTCTGGGCGCAGCCGCAAGCGGCGGCGGCGGCGGCGGCGGTGGTTCTGGTTGGGGGCGGGGTGGGGCGGGGCGGGGCGAGAGAAACGGGCGTGCGGAGGTGCGTTGGAAGGGGGGGGCTTCGCAAAGGGACGAGTCATTTGGCAGCTCGCGAAAAAAAGATTGATTCATTCATGAATTCGTAGATGTTTCCGCGCACGTTAATTGTTGGGCCACTTCCTCGGTGGATGGGGAGATCTCGCCTGACCTACACGCCGGCTTGCGGTGTTTCCCCGTCCAGGTGTCTCCAAGAAGCCCTAGCCGCACAGGCTCTATGATCCCGACGTGTGCGGTACTGTAGTGCGTTTAATAAGTGATGTGTGGGTGTGAGTAAATAAGGGGAAATTGTGCGCGGCCCATAGACCGATTGTTAGGTTTCGGGTTCGTTATTCACCTAATGATTATCGGAGAAGCCATGGAAAACTATCGATCAGAGCAACAGAAGACCGAATCCGACCTAGCTGTAGAGCTCGTTTTGAGAAACTGCCACTGTCGAGCCTCCAACCCTACGTCCTCACAGCCATTGTCGCTTCAGAGACAGCGAAGTGCAGGTTCTGTGCTGAACGTAGACACTGCGAGAAGGAAGGAAAAGGAGACACATCATGAAACCAAAGAACACAGAAAGAAGAATTAATTGAAGATAAAATGTACTAAGCTGAAAGTATAAAAATGAGAGTGAACATCTAAGCAAAACACAAAATCAAATGAAAAGGAAGAAAGGAAAGAAATAAAATGTCAAATACAAATACAAAATATGTAGAAAATTGAATTATTACTAAAAATATGAAATCCGTGTAAATAATAAAAACTAATTCAATATACGATGTTGAGTATTAGATACCAGTTTTAAAGTTGAAGATTGTGACAAAATATTGAATTGCACATACTGCGTACAATACAAAGGGCTGCAAGTACAGACTTTTAGTGGGAAAACATATCACTGTAAATAATGGAGAGGCAGTCACTTCAAGAATCTCTCTAATGTACGGTATTCTTACTAAAGTCGAGAAGAAAGAACGTTTGAAAAGTCATGTATATGTATTTTATACATTATTGATGACACAAACAGTAGTGAAGAACATAGCTCCCTGACCAACATTACTAGAAACAATGTCAATAAACATGAACTTCCAAGAGAGAGATTTATTGGAAACAAAAAAATGATAAAGTAAGCTAGTAATGAAGTGGAAGTGTGTATGAACTCAGACGGACTTTGAACAAAAAGTTAAAATGAACCTTTCAAAACGAAAAGTAATGATTGTTGCACTAATGAGCTTCCATCAGTGACAAAGCGACGATGATGAAACTATCTAGAATGGGACGAGAAAATGAGAACAAACAGGGCCCAGAAACTCAGGGACGAAGTCGATGTGAGTCCGTATATTCGATACAAGGCATTGAGGACTTCTGAACAACTGTTGCTATGGATGCACTTCTTAGAATTAGTTGATGATAAGTTCTCCAACGTATAATTAAATATATTCTAATTCTGAAACATAATCTAATAGTAGACAAAGGATTATTTTTAAAATATTGTTTAGGTCCCTTGAGCAATCTTTTGATTTCACTACATTCTACATCGTCGCACCCTTAGCTTCCACAAAAACTGATTCGTGTACGATTATAGGAAATGTGTAATTTTATAGCGTAAATAGGGATACCTTATCAGTTTGTGAATGTTTCATGTTTTAGTTCACATTATTACATATCAACAAATATGAGGTGATATAAGTTTTCTTAATCGGTCGGGGTTTGTTTTTAATAATGTATGAGAACATTTTCTATTTATTCTGTTATTAATTTACTTTTACTTTTTTTTTTGTTTGATTTAGATTCTTTTCAAATGGTTTTGACGATTTCTTTTCTGCGTATGGTTTGATGCTCTTGCGCATTGGTGGTGACTGAGGACGGACTTGCAGCGAGCGGACGGTTTATTCATTATTTCGTGTTTCCTGGCGGTAACAGCTCACGTCCCGTAAGTGAAGTGGACTTTTTTTTTATCGCGAGAGTCTTTAATCTTCCCCCTTTGGAGGAAGAGATCTGGCGCCAACGTTTGTGGCTTGGGAGGTTTTCCCCATCCAGGTTAACTCCCACCATCAGGGCACCGTCCCAGCCTTGACAAACCCTCGAGTAGTTTTCCGACAGTGTGAGAGTGTAGTGCATGCGAGTGTTTGTATGTAAGGAGAGGATAGGACAAGGAAGAGGAAGAAAGAAGGAAGGTCCGTGGCCCGTTTGTTAGGGTACGCCTCCGGCATTCGCCAAGTACTGATGAGAGAAACTGCAGAAAAGAGCCGCGCAGATCAGCCGCGGATAGAATTCTCCTCGCTACCTCGCTAGAGCCGCAGCGCCTGCCCCGTCGCCGGCAGCGGCGGGTGCGGGGGAGGGGGCGTGTGGCGCGGGCGGTAAACACGCTCGTTTCCATTCGCAATCTGTGAAATGATTCGTCTCCGGCTAATTGCGTGCCGGGGGCGTGCGCCAGGGCGTGCGCCAGGGCGAAGGCGCGGGGGCGAAGGAGGCCACACGGCCGCGGCAGGCGCCGCTCGCTTTGGAAGCGCGAAGGCCAACATTCACTCCGGTTGTGTGGCGCAGAAAATAATGGGCTCAATATTCACAACCAAGAAATTCGAAAAAGTTACGAAATAGGAATGTTAGTCAGCAATACTCATTATAGATTCAATGTCTCTTTCTTTTGATGTTCTAATTGCCTTTTGTGTAAACTTCATTAGTTCTTCAAGTACAAGAGTAACAGAGAGAATACATCATGTTTGCCTAAATATGCCACAGATTTCGTAATCGAACAGGACGTGTAACGATTCACAGGAATCGTAAGATGTAAATAATAATTGCACAATCAGTCTTATATGTAATACTCTACTGATAAAGTTTATTTATTCTCAAGAAAGTATGCTAAAATAATACACAGGGTATTATAGCTTACTCGATAAGAAACTACTTGCAAATTATCTGCCATTGAAGTTAATTAGAAGTAATGATGAAAACACGTTTTACACGTTTTCAAATAACACACCATTGTATCTGGCAGAGGCACACTATTCGAACGCGTAATATTTGACTCGAATATTGCATTTTGGGAACCCTCTTAAAAATCGCCTAAAATTCCAGTGCATATCGTGACTAACCGTACGCGTTTCCGATAAATCCGGCGCGTGAAACAGCGCTGCACCAAACGAATTGAGCGCATTTCGAATAAATACTTTTCCCCCAATATTCACACGTCAGTAAACAGGAGCAAAAGGCGGCCAAATTACGAGCAGAAATATTTGAATTTGCTATTTCCCCGTTTGCGTCCCGTCCATCAGGTGCACTAATGAAAATGGCCAATACGTTGCGCGGCGATAAGCGAGGGATGTGAGCGCGGCCGGCAGAATAAGCCCCGTCGGCGTTCGCGCGCTTCGGCGCTGCGCGGAGGGGCGGGGCGGAGGGGCGGGGCGGAGGGGCGGGGCGGGGCGCCGGCGGGCTGCGACGGGCACTGGACACGCCGGGGGCGAGGGCGGGGGGTGGCGGGGAGGTGAGAGTGGCGGAGAAGGCGAGGCAGGTGGTTGAGGGGTGCGCTGAGAGGCGGGTGGATCGGCAGCGGCCAGCACTCGTTACAAGCGAGTCATTCGTTACCGCTCCACGGCTCCGGCGCGCGGGGTAATGACGCCACCCTAATAAGGCCGACAAATTGGACTCCGACGCAGGGGCCGCCCGCCAGGAGGAATCCATACTTGGAACGAAATAACCAGGCGCGCGTGACAAATCCGTCGCAGCCGCGTGCCCGCGGGCGCGGTGGCTGCAGCTGCGATGGCCGAGAAGCCACGCGGAGGTCGCAAGGGAACAAACGGTACAGAAACCAACAGGGACACGGTTTATGGGTAGTAAAATGGGAAATAGCTAACGGAATAAGCAATTCTTCAGGCAGACTTGAAATATAAAGAAGGTGTATGTTTATCCTTTGTTTTATATATGTTTTCAATAATATTTTTTATTATGTTCTGATTTGTACCATTTATATATTTAAATATATTCAAATATATACCATCTATGACATAAAATATCAAACATAGAATTGGATAGATTGTAAGTAAGAAATGACTTGTAATTTTTAGAGAGCGAAAACAAATACTGAGTATTCGACACGTGAATCGTAATATTTGATATTTTACAAAAATCAAATTTTTTTGTAATAGAGAAGTTTCATGGAAGCCTGATATACGAAGTTAAAATCAAGTCATAACTCGAATTCATTATTTTTTCTTTCGACCATACAATAAAGAAATGAAGTAATGCTTACAAGAACACTATCTTTAACGAGCAAACACAATAGCAGAACATGATGATGAGCAGAATAAACGTATGGCAATGAAACGCAGAGACAAACGGAGCTCATTCGCGACATCCAGGAGACGAGCGCCGCGATTAACACAGATGGTCGGAGCCCTTCGGATGAGCAGTGGGAGGCGGTGGATGACGAGCCATATCACGGAAATTATAGAGCTATGCAGCGCACGTGACGCAGTGCCACGGGGCCTCGAGAGGGCGAGTCCACGGAGAGAGAGAGAGAGAGAGAGAGAGAGAGAGAGAGAGAGAGAGAGAGCGAGAGAGAGCGAGAGAGAGAGAGAGAGCGTGGGGCGGAACGGCGCAGCCAACGAGTGCGGGCAGCGGGGCCGGTGGCGGGAGAAGGCGGAGGCACGCGGAGCTTCATTTGTAATTCCAGCCGACAAAAACGACCGCCCACCGCCTCGCCCGACCTGACGCCCTGCTCTAAATGCCCTGGCCATCCGCCGCGCTTCCGTCACGCTGTCGCTACGGCCACTTGGGCTGTGACCGCTGCCTCCGTCGCCGCCCCCGACCTGTCCTTGGCTCAGTGAGACCTGTTGACTGCATCATCCCTGTGCCGCGTTGCGCCCTAATGTCTTTCCCATTGCCTCTTCATTCACCCTCGCGACATCCGGTGGCCCTTTCATCCTCTCGGACGCAGCGCGTTGTTCGGGCGAACTTCGTTGGCTCCGTCGATCGCACTCGCGCCCGCCTTTCCACTTCCGCACCCCCCCCCCTCCCCGCTCTCGCCGCTCTCGGCCCCGTCCGATCCTGTAAAGGAGCATATTTGCCACTGCGTCTTTTATCAGGTCTTCATTCAATCTATCGTTTCCGTCGCTAGTTATCCAGTAAACTCGATATCCCCATAGCCTCCTCGTCCTTTTCGGACTCATCGTACCTTAGTTTTCTGTTGTTTTTTCTCGTATGATCTGTTCTCAAAATCCACTCACTTTCGCCGTCCCCGACATCGCTCACCTTTTGCTCACCTAACCCACACCAATTAGCCCAACTACCGAAAAATGTCGCCACCTGGCTTCTGAATCCTTGTTAACTCCCTACCCGCACTGACACCACATTCCACGCCAGCTCCTATATAATAACAAGTGCTTTTCCCGAACCCGCTTTTCATTAATTTATTTACTAATGACATTTTGCTTGGAAATAAATAAAACATATTACAAGCAAAATGAAAGTTTAACTATAAAGATACTATTAATCATTACAACTGGACAAATGTTGAAACACTTACATTGTTGCCACATAATTTGGAGAGCCTCTTCGCAAATAACGGGTATCCGTTTGCTAAACTGTCTGCTTAAAAAGGGGGAAAACAAAGAATTAGTCATCTTTACGAAAATAAAATGTATTGTTATGCAGGGCTTCGGGGACCTTTTTGAAATTTTCAACCTCCTGTCACTCTCATGCGCACGTCCTCCGCGTATCAAATACATACACGCATCTTCCTCCGCGTTCTAAAAGCTTCAATTTTCGGGCGGAGCTGGGCGAAAAGCCAACGCACAGTGGGGCCAGAGAGGGAACAGTTGGCAAAAAGTATTATTAAGCGTTTTTTTTCGAATTTTTGGAAATAAAAATACCTTCAAATATTTAATTATATAACCTCAAAATCAGAACTTTTATGTTACTCTTCTTCCAGAAGTGAATTTCTACTTGAAGGCAGTAACCTCTAGTCAAATGCCTTCCTTACGCTTTTTCTACTCTTCATTTCTGAAATCAGTTGGTCAGATGCAAATAACACCCTGCGAAGCGCTTCCTTATTACTTTGCTTCTGGATTTTTTCTTTTTTCTTTTCAGTTTGTTAAATAACATCACACATATTCCTCCTTGTTAATAAACAGCTCTCAGTATCAGATCATGAACTAAAAATAATAAATATGGAATTTGGAAATGTTAACAAAACTAAGAGTACACCATTATAAACAAAGTATCTTAACACAAAATAGAACAAACAAGGGCAAACTTTGATTACTGTTTTGATAACTAAATGAATTCCAGAATGAGATTCAGTTAATATCATAACTGAATATTAATAAGTAAGTAAAAGGCAACATGAAAATCCGAATTTAAAAATTTAATTCCATTTTGACATATGAAGTTTCTACTTGCAATTACCAAACTATTATTTCAGAAATATGTTTTTACTAATACAGATTAAAAGCACACACCTCAAAGTATTGTATCCATAACACATACGATCCTGCTGCTCTAGAGAGCAAAACTATTTACATCGAAAACAACATCTCTCTTAGTTTGAGGGCGAAGAATTGCGTCGCATGGCTTGCGCAAATTCGAACTTGCACCAAAAGGAGTGGCATTCTTTTGCTGATCGGCGAACGAAGAAGGAGACCTTTATCTACCCCTTTCCTGTGAAATGGAGCTCCTGAAGCCAACGTGCCCCTCCTGAGCGCGCGGCCCAGCGGCGTCGGGCGCCTGCGCTCCGCTGCAGCGCTAGCGCAGCGCCGCTCCTTCCGGCGGCCTTTCGCTCTCCACCGCCTCCCCCACATCGACAGACCCCGCACTCGCGCCCGCTGACCTCTTCGTAGCCGAACCCTCTTGGGGACCGCCGATTTATCAGTTCGGAAAAATGAAGCCCAGCGCGTGAAAGAAAGTGACGTTGGTGTAGATACGGAATGGTATAAATATTTTGTCAGTATACTCTCCGTTCTCGACTTGTACACCATTCAATCTCGCAGATACTCAAAAGCTTTGAAAATATGGGCGTATGACTTATATTTCTTAACATATAAATGATTCGCGATTTAAATATTTACTTTAAACATAAATACGCAGTTATGTTATCTTGTTTTAACAGCACTTTATTGATCCCAGATGGACGTCCTGCACGAAAACCCTGGAAGATTGAATTCATTTTATATATATTATAATTATTCATAGTAATATATCTCAAAATTTCCCAATAATGCTGTATGTCAAACCAGTGCTAAGAGCACTTTATTGAACCCAGATGGACGTCCTGCACGAAAACCCTGGAAGATGTATTTTTTCCGCTATCCTGTTTCCCAGGTAAATTTTCACAAATAGCGTATTCATGTAGTCGGACTGAGAGCGCGAGATATAAATATGTACTTTTCTCCTTTCACTCAGTTTACTTACGTTATAAATTCTTCAGCAATCTACTAAGCATAAAAAGCGTACTGCAGTAAACGCTCTGGTATTCACAGAATTATTTGGTTGGGCAATGAATATACGTTTTCATGTATTTCGAAGGACTAGTATTTACAAAGTTTTCAGTCACCGTAATCAAAATTCATCGAAACGGCATGGGTTCTCAATATCATGCACTTTACTTCATATTAAGGAACATTATTCACACCGCAGACTAGAATTATGCACTAGAATGTGACCACAAAAACGTGTTCTGGGAACACATTTATTCACAATCGATAGTTTTTCTCCTTATTTAACTCATTCGCATTAAGTTAATCAAGTGCGTTCTTCTTTGGTTCAAGCCCAATCAATTAGGAAAACAGTAACTCAACGGTCGGTTACGTTTAGCTCAATCAATACTATGCCATAAACGCACGATTATTTGACGAACACTGCTTTCGCTGTTCAGATCTTCATAAAAAATTGTTCATTGATTTGCCAAAAGTTATTACAGAACATTCTCCAAAACTTGATAATTTCACACTCTGAGAATTACAAACCCGCGGTCCATGTCAATATCACTGACATATGATAGACTGCTGGCTGGACCACTAAATTTAGACTACGAAAAAATATTTTGAAGAAAATTGTCTGAACAGTTTAGGAATACCAAACGAGTTTTTCTGGGGAAAATCGTCACTCTCGGAAGAAGTATTAGAATACTTTCTTTTCCACGTAACTATGTAATGTACGAGAAAGAACAAAGGAAGAAGAAAGTGTAGAAGAAATAACAGCAGAGGAGGTGGAAGAAAAAACAACCGCGACGGCTTCCTCAGAAGATCGGCACTGCTAAAGAAGAAACAGACAAATGGCCAGCACAGGTCTTCAAGAAGTCTTTTGAATTGCCACGTTTTTGTTTTATAGATAACATACGTATTTATGGTGAATAATATTTCAAATTCATTCTATGCGTACTTAGAAAACTAAACGCTAAGAGAAAGTATGAAACAAATTGTAACCAGAAATTTATCCGCCGAGTAATAGATACATCATTATATTATTATTCATTTTATTTATTACTGACAAATCTATCTGTTTCCTTTTTATGATACCACTATTAATGTATGAAAAAATGCTTAAGTCAATATGAAATAAATCACCGAAAGTAATTTCGGTGTTTTATTTCTCAGACTCTTACAATTTTATGAATCTCAGAGACTACAAGACTACACATCACCGGTAACCAAAGTTCAGAGGCATGCCATTAGTTTGTCATTTTTCACATTTCAACAAATTCTGTACCCTTCGCGTTGCCTTTTCTTTTATTATCAATTACAGTACCTTAAATACCAATTCAAATGTTAAAAAGATATTCCACATTGCAGTAAAGTTGAATTGTTGATATGGGTGATTAAAAATCTATATTACCACGGAATTCTAGGAATTGTGCGATGTGTATGAAGATTAATTTAATTTCCCATTATTCGTTTACTACCATCAAAAGTTTTTAATCCTCGTGATAATGATTTGCATTATAATTTTTATTGAAGTGTGTTAACTCTAACACCGCGTCACAAGGAACATTCACGAAAAATCCATATCATCACTTTAAATATATGCTCGTCATAAAAGAGAGGATTATATTAAGAAATGTGTAAATTCGTGAAAACTTTAGAGACACTTTTCCATTACCCACTGCTCTACAGAAAGTCGTTTGTTCCCAACCCAAATTTAAATGTTCCTGAAACGACTAAAACGTTTTCGCATTTTTGCTGCATCCTCCCGGTTTCACTAGAGATCACCAAGTTTAACTTGCCGAACGCTACACAGCGGTCAATTGTGTGTGTGAAGGAAGGCTCTCCCCGTTTCGATAAGGGTTCTGTTGACGATTTCCTCGCTTCTCCGGCGCGCTGCCCTTCGTTTGTGCGCAAACAATGGCTCATCGGCAGCAAGCGCCAGCTGCCCGGGCCATCTGCCGTCTCCCACGCGCGCTTGTCCCGCCCACGCACGCCCCCACAGCGCCCTGGCGGCTCCCCTCCAACCCCGCTTCCGCCTCGACGGCCGCGCCTCCACACACCACCGCATCCTTCGCGACCCCCCTCAACAATGCCATGCTCGTTTCAGCCTCACCTCCACCCCTCCCCAGCCTCTACATGTGCTTCGACTCACGTCCCCGCTTCCCCCTCCGCCTGTCGTCCTCCCGTCCTCAACCCCTTCCCGCCTCGTCCCACTGGCCAGCCGCTGTGCACCGCACCTCCGCCCGCCTCCGCCGCTCCTCTGCCGTGCTAATTTGCGCCCCGCGGCCACGACATGGCGCGCTTTTTCAGCGGCCGCCTCCTGCGCGTTTTTTGCGGCGGGGGGGGGGGGGGCAGGAGAACAGCTACGCCAGCGCCGCGGGCGGCCACGCGGGGAGGCGGCGGCGGCGGCGGCGGCGGCGAGTGCGGCGCGGGCAGCCAGCGCCTCCAGGGAGGATGGAAACCGACATTAATTTTTAATTTCGCTCATTTGCATAAATCACCACTACCCTAATAACACCAGGACGCTGCACTAATTTCAAAATTTAATTCCACATTTGTCTGTTTACAGTGTCTGTATAACTGCAGTTTCAATACTAACCTAAATAATTAGGTTGTAGAATAATTGCACGTAGGAACTGGCGAAATACTTTCTTGAACATTAGTAGATACCGTGGATTAAAAACTGTGTAAATGGCAACGATAGTGATACTAGTATAATACTGTGGCCCGCAATAGTAAAAATGCTGCCAAAACAAAACCACACAAAATGGTTTTCCGAAACGTAACACGCACACTACTCAATAACGGCAAATAACGTATATCGTGCAACATTGCAATAAATGCATAACTTACGTTGTAAGGAGTAAGGCACTGAGTATGAGCATTCAATGGCTAGGAATAGTTCCAAAATAGGCGGAATAACACGACTATTTTTCAGACAAAACGAAAGTATGTCATTGTTTTGGTTTTTTCTGAGCTCCTACGTATGTATCTACATCAAAGACACCTCACACATGGCCGGAGGCTGCATAGTGTTCTTTCAATTTCTTTCAGTTAATTATTTAGATACATTATTCGTGTGTATGTTATGAAAGAGAGAGTGAATTTTCAATTTTACAAATATATAAAGTGCATAAACCGCGCAAACCTGAACACCTGCATTAAACTCGAAGCACGAGAAGAACGGAGGAAATGCTGCATAAACGAAAATTCATCAGATTGTAAAAACATAAAAAAAGAGGACATGTGGTATATTATGCTGAAATGATGTCCGTGACACCAAGCCTGTAACACAAGTCAAAGGCGGGTCGAAAGACGAAGCAGCAGCGGCGCGGCTGGGCGATGGCTCCGCAATTGGCGATCGCTTGCGCCACAAAACGCAGCGCGTGGCGCGGTGTGGCGCGCGGTGGCGACGGCGGCGGCGCGGCCGTTTTGTAAATGAAACAAAGAGGCCGCTAATGAGACTGCGCCGCTAATTAATCACCGCCCACGGCGGCGCAGCCGCGGGCAAAAAGGCGCGGGCGGTGACTGGGTCGGCGCCAGGCGGGAGGGGCCGCGAGGGTGGGAGCGGAACGGAGCGGGGCGGGGCGACGAGCGAGGGGCGAGGGGCGAGGGAAGCTGCATTGGCCAGCGCGTGAATTGTGAATGGGGATGGCACAGTGGCGGGGTGAGGTGAAGACGGAATGGCCCTGGGTGTGGGGTGGAGGCAGTACGACCTCTTGTCGCTCTGATGCCTGAGCTCTCTGACCCGACGACTGCAATTCTCTAAGCGAGCGGTCTTCAGGAAGAGCTCTACAGAAACTTTGAAAGTCAAATCTAGGTCAAATTTAAAGCCAATACCAGTACAAGGAGAGAATTCTAAAAAATTAATTTACATATATTTTGGTAGACATCCAATTATTTTCAATAAATTTTCTGTGCGTTGTCAGTGGGCAAGTAATGACATTTCATGACTATTTCGTGACATAACTCCCATATAATCGAGACTGCGTATACTTTTTTCTACCAGAGTACGCAGAAAAAACACTGATTTCTTGACCAAATGAATGCTCATACATGAGGAATATAAACAGAATTGCACAGACTTTATCGTACTAGTTAGTTTGGTAATCTCTTTAGTTCGAGCTCTTTAGTCTCATTTGTCTATTATCCTCCACCCACTTCCCATCTGTTACTAATTGGCACCTAAAACACACTTTTCCCACATTTTTTCAATATTTTTTATACTAATAGAAAAATTAAAATATGACTTTAACAATATTACAGTAGAAGAAAACCTGATGATTAATGAACAATTTCATTGAAAACTTAGGAGCCATTGTTGAGAAAATGTCATTTGAGCGTTTCTGAAAATACGCAACTTTGAGCCAATATTCACAGAAAACATTTAAGTTTTTAAACTTCTTAAAAAATAATTTAAAGCAAGTGTCTCGTAAATGCAATAATGCACCAAAACGTCCTTTTATTGGAAACATTAACGATGTAAATATAAATGTTACTACTGAGAGATGTGTAAAAAATACATTTGTGTAATATCTCAAAACTCAAAAGAGTACATGAAAATGGAGTTAGTCATGATATTCGCTGGTTTCGCCCTACTTTTAAAACAATAAAAAAATAATTGGAGAAGTTTTGAGAAAACGTTATTTTCAAAACTGCCTACAGTTCACTAAATATTACGCGAAATATATACTTTTAAAAAAGTCAATTAATTATAGAACTAATTGTGGAGAAGAAACTTTAGTTAAAGAAAAACTATCTCCAAAAATGTAGTATATGGTGCTAAAAAAATAAAAGTTCTTTTAATTTTTTTGGGGTTAACCGGGAAAATTGAACTTATGCCGTGTTTATAGGTGTATTTTACAATATCCTAGCAAGAAATTTAAAGAAACAATGAGGAGCCATTTTTGAGAAAATTGTGAAAATGTCGCAGAGACTTCATGGAAAGTACCACCATAACCTACCCTTTGCGGAATATTTACACTAGAAAAAAAACTACGAATAGATTCTGTTTTCGCAGACGTACGGACAGATAGACGGGCGGACAGGCAGGAAGATGGATGGACGGACGGACGGACGGGCGTTTTGAAATAGCATACGTTTTCGAAATCAGGGGACACCGGAAGGCGTATTTCTGTTGAAATTAATTAATTGAATAATTTTGTGCAGCATTTCAAAACTTTCTCTTTCCCACATGTTCATACTCCGTACACACGTACGTATAAGGGAAATAAAAAGAAGGCAATGCATTTACCAAAATATATAAATGCTTTACTTTACATCTGAACCATCGTGTGTTTCTTAAATAAAATTGTGTCAAAGCTTCAACTCACGACCAGCAGAAAGGAAACGTCGAAATTCTTAACCGAAGTTTCAGTAAGTGATCACACATTTCACCTAACAAACACACGCCGTTCACTTTCGTTTTCCCCTACTGTGTGATTATTTCAATTACGATTGTAAATACGAAACATATCAATCACAATAAAACATCTACATTGATTTCAAAAAGGGTCTCCAATTACGACCAATCCACGTATCCCTTACAACTCGATAAGTGAGAATACAGGTTTTTGTTCTTCGTGGCACTAATGAGGCGAGAGAAAAACATATTTGTTATTTGTGAGATTTGTTGAAAAGCTCTTGAAACGAGCCCTGTTCGCTTGCTGCAAGAGACAAGAAGTATCGAAGTCATGGATCTGAATAACCCTTTCAATACGAGGATTGACCTCCGTTGAAGGCAGCTTGCTGGTTTTGCAGCTCCTGTCAAGTGCACGCTCTGCTGCAGAGCAGTCGCTGGCAGCGTCGCCGGCGGGTCGCGCGCGCGCGCTCAAAAAGCGCTTGGGGCGAGGCTCTTCCTCAGCACTGCTTCTCCTCGCGTATGTGGACGTGAAGAAGCGGGTGGACGGAGCTAAGGTGCACGGGCAGATGGCGCTCTGCTCTCGACCCTCGACGCCAAAAAGCCGTTCACTGGAGAAGTCGCAAACACAGCGAGTAAAGAGGGTGAAGAGGGTTGCAAGCAACAATCACTCGACAGTTCCACTTCAGTGAGCAGTGGAGGCTAGTTTGGGAACAATAGCAGCACTGCAAGACTGCCTCACGAGGGGTGAAGACTAGAAATACGTATACGTATCTTCTTTTGAAGAATGAAAAAACATTTGAATAATTTACTAAATATATATTAACATTTTCGTTTACTCTTGGCATGTTGTGTAATGTTTTATTTTAAAATTTTTCCTTAATTTGTAAACCTACAGAACAACATTTAATGGAAACAGTATAACTCAAACACGAAGTAGAATAATTCAATTTGGCTTCACTTACTTCTTCTGGGAACACTTTACATCGCAATATGTCTTGTCTCCGAGTTTAGGACAATATTCATGTTAAAAGATTACAAGCGGGGAGTCAAAACGTTTTTCATTGGACAACTTTAAGAAACCATATAAAATATACTTTATTACTGTATTGAATTTAAACCCTGGACATTTTTGATGTTAACATTGCTCTACTATTAAAAAACGTAGGCATTAAAAATTAAATTATTATATTTTTTTGAAAAGATTTTCTTCGTTTTGCCATGTCAGGTTACATAACATAGGTGATTTTTTTTTAATTTCACATTCGCAAAATTTACAACCTGTTCTTATAAAACATTCAGCAAAGGGTTTTAAGTAAGAAAAATATTTTTTTAGATATAATGGTTACGTGCATACTTTTACAAGTCCCTGATACACAAACAGTTGCTTTTCCAAAACGCTTGTCCGCTCACAGAAACTTAAATTTTCTCAAGACATTTTCCCAATGTTTGCTATAAACTTCTTATATTAGGATAGCACAGTGCAGTACGATGAAGCAGTACGTTTTTCCTACGCTTTGTTTAGTGAAGTGTTTCACAAAAAATGGATGATGTATTAGATACAATTTGCAAAATTATAATATTGCACAGACATAAATTATACGAGAAAATGTGATCTTTGTCCCTGTAGGTACTTACATCATCTCCACACGAATTTGTATTATTTTTTTCTTGCAACAATAAATTTCAATATTATTTTTGTAGTTGCAGTCTCAAACATAGATTGTATATAGATAATAGATAACCTTGTTTAAATTATTTCTTTATTTTCATTTTATTTCAGCTTAGATCGTATTTTCATCACTTGAATATCTCTATGGTATTAATACACACAAATAATATTTGGGGAATTAGAAAAACAGGGTGTGTTGTACTAAAGAGATTTTTAGAAAAAAAGCTAATAAAACTTTGGAACAATGCTTTCCAGATTTAGACTTCACGTTTACTTCGTATTCTCACACTATTGTACTTTTATACAACCTGAACATGCAATCTAGACGAACAGTAACAGCAATTTTATCAAATTGCATAGTATTTTAATTAGTGTGACGTGAAAGTGTATCTTGTACATTTGCATTGCAACTACATCCAATGTTTTTTATCCAATATCATACGTATTTCACTCCCATCCTCTTTTTCTAATTAATTCTCATTTTTCTCCAATGTTGTATTACGTGCCAAGCACATTAACTCAATTTTAATAAAATTAACCGAATTTAAGTACTTTATATTCATATGATATAGTATCAAATATTATATATCTATTAACGTCACAACATGACATAGTATAACATTTTTAACAGAAATATACATTTCTGCCAATAAGCATGTATTACCCAGATTACGTTTCTAACCGCTGCTTGTTTCCTCGTGTGTCCATGAGAAGGCGTCTCCGAATGCCGTGGGCTGAGCGGCAGCGGTGTCTTCTTGCGTCCAAGGGCTCCTTCCTCCCTTATGTGTGGACACAAGTCGAGCCCCCCGCCCGCGTCTCGCTCTTCGATCCCTAAAGCGACCGCGGAGGAGGTTTAGTGTTTCGAGATCGTGATTTATAGCGCAAAGCTCGCTAAGCCGACTCGGAATAGGAGAGAGCGGGATCGAATCGGGGCAGCGCACACACCGCCCTCCGCCCCCGCCCCCGCCCCCGCCTCCGCCTCCGCCGGCGAGAAAGTTCCAAGAGACTGCGGACTTGCCACAAACTACGGTATTATGAAGGTCTTTCGCTCTTGTGCGCGCCCGCTGCCATTACACTCGGGAATCAGCAGCGCACGAAACTACAGCGCGATCGACTTGGGATATGCAGATCAACGGCCGCCCTCACACGACTTCTAATGTTCACTTTCAGAGAATGACCTACATCCCTGCGGATTTGTGAAACAACGGGGATTAGTAATAAAAATGCCAGTCCTCCTTATGGGCATGAGAAAAAAATTACACGAACCAATACTAAACCTTTTTAAATTGCATGAGATGTGTCAAAAAATAATTTTGATTCGTTTACATCGTTAGTACTATTAGTAGACATTTCACCGGAAAATTTGATTGTCATTAAGTAGTATTTTCTCAGATGTGAAAAAAATGGATGAGATAGAAGTTTCTTAATGTCAATGTAAGTATCAGAACGTCCACGTCATTTTAGAGTTTTATTCGCTTAGTACGCGCCACCTCAAAGGACAAAACCCAAACCTCGGGTGGAAACAATACATCAGTATCAGTGCGAAGTTTTGAACGTTTACAATTCTAATAAATGAGTACGAAAACAATCGAAAACTACATTTTTTAATGAAATATGAACATTTTAATAAAAATTAACATTCATTTTCATAAAAATGATTCTTTCAAACAATATAATTTATGAAAACAATGTAGTTGTTTTACCTTCTGTCAAAATAATCTAATAATTCTCTCCGTCGACAATTCTTTATCTCATTATAACAAAAAGGTTACTGACATTTATCACGGCATATTTTCTTTTCGCGTGCGTCACCAAAGTCTCAAGCTCAACACTACGTTGTGAAAGAGTTAAACGAAGTTCACAAAGTTCGATTAATTCCGTGCCAGCTTCGAATAGTCCTCAGGAAGAAAATGATTCTTGCCAGCAATATATTGCCATTTTCGACATTATCAGGTTTTGAAATCTCTCCGCAGACACCACGGACGAGAAAGTCTTTCGTAAACTTTGACAATGAAGCCACACGTTTGTGTAGAGACTTAGCTTGTATCCCTAACAAAGACGCAAGAATCCTCTGAAGTGTCGACGCAACTTGCTTCGCGCAGCCGACGCCACCTGCTTCCCCCTAAAGCCCCCCCCCCCCCCCCCCTCGACGACACCATCGCTCCCGCTGCCGTCGCCCCTGCTGTCAGCATCCTTGTAGCCTTCGCCGCCCGCGCCTCCCACGCCGACCACCCGGTGACATCGCCCACGTCCCAGCCGTTCTCACCGTCCCCACCGCCACCCCCCCTGCGGCCCTCCTCGTCTGCCTCGGCGGGGCCTGTCCGCGCACCCGTCGCCCCTCCCGGCGCCCGGCGCCCGCCCCGCCCCCGCAGCGCCAGACAACGCGCCGCCGCTGTCGCGCCCGCTGACGCCCCCAAAATACTAATTTTAATAAATATTAATAATCTCCGCCCTGAGTTCCGCGGTGTTCGTGAAGCGGGCGGGGTAAATTATGAAATGGCCCAAAGTTTAGCCGGCAATCCCTCAGAAAGTTTGGTTATCAAAGTGGAATGACTTTCCGAAACGGAAATCTGTGTAAGGAGCTGTGACTCGCGCCGCCGCTGCGCTCCTCCCGAGCGGGGGCCGAGCGGGGGCCGAGCGGGGGCCGAGCGGGGGGCCGAGCGGGGGCCGAGCGGGGGCCGAGCGGGGGCCGAGCGGGGGCCGAGCGGGGACCGAGCGGGGGCCGCGCGGGGGCCGAGCGGGGGCCGAGCGGGGGCCGAGCGGGGGCCGAGCGGGGGCCGAGCGGGGGCCGAGCGGGGGCCGCGCGGGGGGCCGCGCGGGGGCCGCGCGGGGGCCGCGCGGGGGCCGCGCGGGGGCCGCGCGGGGGCCGCGCGGGGGCCGCGCGGGGGCCGCGCGGGGGCCGCGCGGGGGCCGCGCGGGGGCCGCGCGGGGGCCGCGCGGGGGCCGAGCGGGGGCCGAGCGGGGGCCGAGCGGGGGCCGAGCGGGGGCCGAGCGGGGGCCGAGCGGGGGCCGAGCGGGGGCCGAGCGGGGGCCGAGCGGGGGCCGAGCGGGGGGCCGAGCGGGGGCCGAGCGGGGGCCGAGCGGGGGCCGAGCGGGGGCCGAGCGGGGGCCGCGCGGGGGCCGAGCGGGGACCGAGCGGGGGCCGAGCGGGGGCCGAGCGGGGGCCGCGCGGGGGCCGCGCGGGGATGGAGCGGTGGGCCGAGCGGGAGGGGCAAGCGGGCCGGAGGGGGGGGCGGGGGCGCTGATCGCTTGAGAACGGGCCGCCGGGGCGACGGGGCGACGGGCGGGGGCGGGGGCGCTGATTGGGGCGCTCGGGACGCGCTCCCGCGAGGCGCCGCCGAAGGAGGGCGGACGTGCGCCGTCGTCAGCTCGCGGGAGACGGACGGGGGGTTCGGAAATGGCAGCGGTGCCAGCGTTCCCTACGAGATGATTAGGAGATCGATATTGTCTTTTACTGATTGCACAGTGTAATGCTTGCAAATACATCAGATGAGAATTTCTGCTTTAGGTATTAGGCTTCATTTTGCAAAAGTCCGCCTGCGTTTGTCGAAAAGAACAATACAGAAATATAATCTGAGGTCCCTATTATTATTGAAATCACTATGTAGCAGTGAGACGGATAATTCAACAGAACATTTCCGCAATTCATGCCACTAATAACATAAAAATAAAATACATATATTCAAAATGGTTTTTACGAATTATCTACAAGTAATCAGCGATTTGCTTTTTATGTAGAAATGAAAACAACAGTAAAATCATCACATGAATTCAATTGATCCTCCACGTCCTGACACTCAGGCCATGAGGGCTGCTCTTCCGTCTGAGCAGGCAAATTTTGCAACGCTCCTTTCACCAACTAGCGGAGAAAGAAGTTATTTATTGGGCTACGAAACACAATTTGAATTTAGCTCAGAGGCTGCATTTAGGCTTGAAGATCTTTTACATGCAGTAAATCTACTAACATGGGACAGCTGGCTTTACTTACCACGTAACACACCTTCTAAAGTAATAAACAAGTACTATTATATCTGGGTAATGAGAGGAGCATTCTGTAAAAAAAACGAAAACAAGTGCATAACTGTAGAGTTTAGTAAATATTCACTACTCACAGTCATTTGAATTATAAACATATTTTTAATTTACAAAAGGAATATGTCATTAAATAATTATTTGGAATAAAAGTATATATCAGAGTAAACGAGCAAAATATTACACGAACTTAATTATAATAAAATATAGCCTTGACCCATAAATACATATTTAAAATTTCACACACTTCATAAAAGGGCATTTTCTAATCCTTAACATTACTTCTGTTCTCACGCTAGCGTTAAAACCCTCACTCATTCTCAAAAAAGGGGGCATTTTTGAGATTGATGGCCTGTTCATACGGATTTAATAAGCAGAAGTTTACAGCTCTTCCTCATTTTACGTTGAACACGCAAGACGTCGCGTCGCGCCTAAACGACCGTTTCGCACTCGCGGGCGCGTGGCCGCGAGCGCCGCCCAATCCCGCCACGCCCCCTCCCCTCCCCTCCCCTCCCCTCCCCCGCCCCGCCCCGCGCCTAAGCGCCCCCCAAGAGGGCGATAATAAAATTTAACTAGTTTATTACAAGCTCTCGCCGGGAGGCTAAATGGGAATTTATTGCAGCAATTATTCGAAAATGCGAACGGTTTTTAGATTTTTTATGATGGCGCTCAGAAACAAGTTATTGCCCTGTTAAATGTACGCCGCCGTTTTGATTGCATCAACACCCTCGTCAAGAACCTACATGCAGAGGACTGGCGTGCCTGCGAGTGCGCTCGGAATCCGGATTTCTGGAAACTTGGGAGTTTCTTCGACTGATGGAGAGATTAGTACGATGCAATAATACACAATATAACGAGTGAAAGATTTGTTATAAATAATTTTAATAAACTTGTGAAATAAAGATTTCTAGAGCACACACAATAATGGCATTGAGATCCGTTTCTTTCGTTATTCATGGCAGTTTATCCCGTGTATCCGTGTGAAGAGCCCGTCTCAGAGGCCCAGTCCCGGCTGGCGCCGCCGCGGCCGTCTCGCCAAGCTAAAAGGGCGTCCCCCCAGGCGCCGCCCGCCCCTCCGCCGCGGCTAAAACGCGCCAGCGCCGGCGGCGCTTCCGCGGCTCGAGTTTCGCTTTGGCGGCGGCGGCGGCGGCTGCCAGGCAGGGGCCCGCGCACGCGCGACCTTATCACGCGCGCCCGCCTTCCCCGGCCACGCCCCCCCCCCCCTCCCCCCCGAGATTTCGCGGCGGTGTCGGCAGCCGCAACGGCGTCCGTGTTTGCTGTGCGCGCCGGGGGCGGCTGATCGGATCCGGCGCGGCCGGGCATGGCCAGGCGGGGCGGGGCGGAGGGATCGCCAGGTGAGCAGCGCGCCCAAACAGCGGATGTTTATTTGCCCGCCGGGATTGGATCCGGGGCCGGAGGCGCGGGGCTGAGCTCGGGGCTCGGGGCTCGCGGCGCCGCTGGCCATCCGGTGCCCGGAGGCGGCCTCGATCCCCGCGGGGCCGCGCTGCAGCATCCTCGGCCTCCTTCCCCCCTTCATGAGCTCTCTGCTACTCAATTCTCTGCCTTCCTGCCCTACTACTTTACTGCACAAGGAGCTAATCTTCTTTTAACTGAAATATTGCTAGACAAGGGCCACTGCCATTCATCCATCATTCAACTTAACGTTTGCTCTCTCCATTCATACCCTAAGACAACGAGATTGCATTTATGCTCATGAGTTATTGCATAGAAATTTTCGTGATCTCACTACCCTGTTACGACTATCGTTATTGCTAACCTCTCTTAATCCTTAGGTGTCTCCCCCTGTGAACACACAGCTCACAGAAACCGTTTGACGACCTCGAATTTCATTGCGCTGCTGTTACCTGTAAGCACTCAGTTATTACATGACCTACATCACTACTGGTTCCGTAGACACGTTAATCAGCGAATAAAGTTCCAGATCCTCATTATTAACGTCTGTGACAACATTTCAAATTTCACAATTTATTTTTCCAAATATATCTCTTCAATGCTGTATTTTCACTTCTTATTCATCTAATCTCCAAACTTGTTTCCTACTTTCACTCTATCGTTGTCGGATCTGCCTTGAGGAAACGTTTTTCTGTAAGGTCCCGAGGGCGAAGGCACAGCTTCCACCCTCGACTGTGTGGCGTAACCTCCCATCCGCAACGCCGCCACCACCGCCGCCGGCCGCAGCTAAGGCGTCGGCGTCGGCGGAAACGGCGGCGCTCCTCCGGCGAGTCCGCGCCGGAAGTGGAGGCATTTCGAGAGCAGAGGTGCAGTTTTGTATTTTATCGGCCGCGATGAAATATTTGCGAAGCTGGAAGGAGCGCTGTATAAATTCGGTAACGGCGGCAGTAAAGACAGGTCGTTGGCGGCGCGGCGGCGCGCGACCTGCGCTCTGGCGACGGCTGTTAGCGAACGCGCTGCCAAGAACGACCTCCGCCCCTCGCCCCAGACGCGTTTCTCGGAGTTGCCAATTACGGCCTCGTAGAACAGCCTTCCCTTCGACCTGTTACCTACCGAGGTGCTAACTTTGGTTTATCGCTTCGTTACTCACGGTGTCGACATCTCTGTATTGTATCTTACACATTTTCTTAAGTTCTCTATACGCTTCGACCATGAAATATTTGCTTCTATAATATGCGCGCTCACAACTTGTACTGAGGATTATTTATAACCAAACGTAAACGACTTTCGTTTATAATGAATGCAGTAACGATTTGGAGCAATTTTCAATTAATAATGTTTGACACGTTAACCATTTATTTGAACATACATTAAAAATGCATATACGCTTTTAAGTCAATGATCATCAATATTTCTCTATTTAATCACTCATTAAATGGTTTCGACGCACAATGAAAATCTATTACTCATATTAAATCACAATTTAAAATACACAGCCACCTATCAGCTGTGGAAATCGCTGTGTTATAACCGTTTGCTCTGCCAGTAATGATCAGATTCTGTCCGCACGACAAAACGGCGCATTATAGCAGGCTCGGCATGGAGGCGGGGACAAGGCAGCGCGGGCTGGCGGGGGAGGAGGAGGTGGGGGCCACGAGGCGAAACGTTACTGATGCACAAACGGATGTAACAGCTGCGACTGCGGGATACGTTGTCTTCTACGCAGCAGAGGAGGACGGAAGAGATCGGTGACGATGGGGGCGCGGAGGGGATGGGGATGGAGCAGGACGTTTCATTGATTCATTGATTATTTATTTCGTGTTTTTGGGCGCGCCAATTGCTACGGTCATTAGTGCTGTAAGTGTTTTATCATGGGAGATGGCGGTAATCTTCGCCCACTGGATGAAGAACTCTGGCGCCGCCCTACACGTCGTGTTATGGGGTTATGGCTTAACAGGTATCTCCTTGCATTGGGTAGCGCTTCACCTGGGAAGAGCTCTAAGCTCCCGACTGTTGTCCCGACAAGTTGGTAGTGTAGTGCACCGAAGTGTAAATGTGTGTAAGGGGGTGACGATAGGACAAGGAAGAGGAAAAAAAATTCGCGCGAGGTCCGTGGCCCGTTTGTTAGGGTACTGCTGCGGCATTCGCCTGGTTCGGAAACCACAGAAAACTACCGATCAGAGCAGCAGGCCGCTAGAATTCCACTCCAGACCTCGGTTGAATTCGACCTAGTTAGTGTGGAAAATGCTGTCACCGTCGGATCTCGAACCCTGAAACCTCTGCACGGCATGGCATCAGTTGATGCTCTGAGCCACCCCGGTCCGTGGAGGTGGAATTGAAGGTGGGGGTGAAGACGGAGAGGTGAAGAGGCAGGACCTGAGGCGGATCTGACTGAAGGCTGAGACGGAGACGGCAGTGGCAGAGGACAAGGTGGAGACGGAGCCCGAACGGGGCGGGGGGGGGGGAGGTTGAAGGCGGTGGCGGCGGAGGCCGAGCAAATAATCGCCTGCGATCGCTTCGAACGGCGCGTCGTTGCGGTAAATCGCGACAACGGATCGGACGGACGCGGCGCCCTCCCCCTCCCCTCCCCCTTCCCTTCCCCTCCCCGGCTCTGGTGCCGCCGCGACACCGCGACCGTTCGCGCGGTCCGTAAAAAGGCGCGGTTACGACTCCGCCCCCCCCCTCCCCGCCCCGCCCCGCTCCGCCACGCCCCCGCGCAAGCCTTGCTTTATCGCTTCCTTTCACCTGTTTGGGCACTTCCACTGAAGACAATACTCCTTACACAGTTATCTGAAGATCATGAACCGCGTATGTAGGAATTACGAGACGTTGTCGATATTTTCGCCTTTCGAACTTGTATAAACACAAGGCACTTTCCGCCATTGGCATTTTTATCACCAATAACACCTTATTTCACGACTGAGAATTATACATCACAATATAGACAGTCTGTATTTTTCATGTTAGCTTTTCACGGCGCACAACTATTTTTAACACCAATTAATCATTATTATTATTATTATTATTATTATTATTATTATTATTATTACTCTACATCACGACTAAGATGTTATGAGTCGTTTGAATATAAAATCTACTCCAAGTTGCAACCAACTACCTATGTTACGAAGCAGATCTACTGACTGTCGGTGTCCTTAGAATAATTTGCGTAAAATGTGGGCTGTTCCAAATAAAGCAATTTCTGGCAAATATTGTTGTTACTATTATTATTTTTATTATTATTTTTATTATTATTATTATTATTATTATTTTTATTATTATTATTATTATTTTTATTATTATTATTTTTATTATTATTATTATTATTATTATTATTATTATTGCTGCATACATTTTTCTATGAAGAGGTCCTAAAAATAAGATACAGTATTTTTCTCTCTTGCAACCTCTTCCTCAATCCCCGTACTCTTTAATCTTTCTCCCGGCTTACAATACCATGACCCGCCCCGCGCTTTGGTGAACCGCCTTTTCATTGTGTTTCCACCCTTCCCACTCACACCCGGAACAGCGAAAACTTGGCAACTTGCGTTATCCCGGCGACCTATCTGCCCGAAAAAGCTCTCCCACCAACCGCAACATTACGCCGACGCCCACGCATCTGAACTCCACAATTCCCTCCCCGCCACGGAGCCATCTCCCCCGAGAGACGACAGGCGTCGCGATACGAAACCTGGCCGGAAAGTTTGAACGCCTCCGAGCGCAAAAAGCAGCACGCGCCGGAGGTGCGCCTGGCAACACTCGAGTATCGATCGAATGCAACGTTTGCCTTCGAATGGGTTTCCTTCAGAAGCTCCCGCGCCTGAGGCGCGACTGAAAGGTCCCCGGCCGCTGCGAACGCGACCCAGAAGGCGCCGCGCGTTTCGGTGAAAAGTTAATGGGTAATGGAGAGAGCTTCCGGGAGATAGCGTCTTCAATTATAAAGGATTCCGTGAAGAGCAATGAAAATGAGTTTGAATATTTGACCATTTCTGTCAAATTTATCTTCGACAGTTGCATCGCCTATGATCCATAAAAACAGCACATGTTTTAAGTAACTTCTTTTTTATACAAGAAACAACTTCAAATATTTGGTGCTTTTAAAGGAGGTACACTATTTTTAATTATGTAATGTGATCCTTCAATCAGTAAAATCAGGTAATATAAGGAGAACTACCAATGTTCCGTCCGCAGCACAAAGCCTCGCGCAAAGGCGGGGGTCGCTCCCTCCTCTGGAGGCGGCCCACCCGCACCGCCGCCCACCCACGCTTTCCCCGAAGAAGGCTGCGGCCTCCAACCCTACAAATGGCACGTACACGTGTCCCCGGGTCAGACTTGCGACAACCAGCGCCGGCCCAGCGCCTTTTCGTTGAGCAGTCTCCGCGCTCACGATCACATTGCATGTTTTGCGCTTCGCGCACGTAAAAACGCTGCCCTCGGCACGTAGATCAGGGAGTTGATTGCGCTACCCTGTCTTCGACGAGCAGCCCCTAAACGGGTTGTCGCCGCATGTACTCCTCGTGAATCTGCCATCGGCGGCTACTACAGGGCGGTACGGGCAGACCCTAATTACCTACCGTTAGTCACCTGCTGGCGAAAGACCGTGTGTGCCGCACGCACAGTCCTGCTGCCAGGGCCCACGTAGGGCCAGGTCCTCGGTCAAGCTGCGGGGCGACAGACGCTCCCCGTAATCGGCGAACTGAGAGGGACGCCTGCATTCCCGCTTCGCCCGGCAGAGGAGCAGCTCTGAGGTCCACGCGTGCCGCAGCCACCCAGCACACACGGAAGTGTAGTGCGTGGCTCCACCGGCCTTCACGACGTCACCTTCACGGTGATGAGTTCTCAGCAATAGAAGTAATGTATAATCCAGCCGTTTTCTATCATTCAATACATTTCATTTGTCGGTCACATGCCATCCCACCAACGTAGAATAGAAATGTACTATTAATAAATAGTATGTGCAACGCAATGCTCTTAATTTTGCCAATCGCTACCTCCTCCCCCGTGTGCGGCGCACAATGTACTTTGCACAGAGAAGGACCCTCCACTCCGCTCATGCGCCCCTCCCGTGTTCCAGGTCTTCTCCCCTTCTCTGCACAACCAACACGAATTTATAAGACATTTATATTGCGGCGCCGACATTATTTCACTTTCCTACTTTTGTTTCCCTTGTCACATACAAGAGTTCAAACTATCCCTGTACAATTCAATACACACATTACATCCACATTCGAATTTCTCCTATTGTCCCATTGTACTTACATCTTAAATTATAAAACGAAATCAATGCTCTTAAAATATAATTTCTATATTGTATTAAGTCAGTAACAAAAAAATTACAAAGCTGCAAAGCATATTTGACCACAAGTAGGATTATATTTTTCTTTTTCATGTACCCATAGCTCGTATGTTAACAACATACGTACAGAGGTTACGAACAGTAATTTTAAATTTATAATTCACATTTTAAAGGTGCGTTCAGCCAAAGTTGTTGTTCCTAAATTAATTTCCCTCATTTCATGTAAAAAACACTATGATATGAAATCTAAATGGATAACAATGATTAGTGGATTATAAGAAATCATAGAACAGGATTTAAAATCCTCTCGAAAATCTACGAGAGGAAAATGAAATTTTACGCATCACACAAAACAAGTAAATTTTCTGTAGAAAAGCACTGGAGAAATAAATCATATCAGATATTAATTTTCACTCTATATTTCATTTGCACCAACAGAAATAACGTGGAGACATTTTAATGCGAATATTCCATCAAGTATTTCCACTATATTTTCACAAAATTTAATATTTTGCATTGAAATGTTACACCTTGCATTAAAATGTATGAAGAAGCAAAATTAACGGCAAAAATTAAAAACAATCTTTAAAATATCGTATTCATTACACTTGACGAAAATTAACATCAATTTTCACAATATTTACATTTTTTACCATTCTCTGGTTCAGAGTTAATGTGAAATGTGCGCGAGGCATCAGCAAATTCAAATATCGTCAAATATAAATTTAGATGTTTTCTCAGACATTTATTACGAAAATAGTTTTTGTACGAGATGAAATATCTACAATGCATTTATTCCTTTGGTCGCTCAAAGTAACTCAGAGTTTGCTTTCCGTTCTCATCGACATCACTGTCCAATTCTCCTCTCATTGTAAAATCTCACCATTCAACTAGCAGGGCCGGACTTTTAAACTTTACTCCCCTTTGCGTCTGTCCGTCCGACGCTCGAATGACAATTAACGCCAATGACAATGAATGCCAAAGACACGAATTTCAGGCGGCGCGAACGCGGTAACGGCAGCCGCGTAATGGACCTTGATAGCTCTCATTAACAATGGTCCGCGCCGCGCCGCGCGCCGGCCTCGGCGCCGTTAGGCGAATGAAATATTCAGCGCCAGAGAGCGCGCGCGGTGGAGGCACGGCGCGAGGGAAGGGGCGGGGCGTGGCAGCGGCCTCCTCCGTTGGGGCAGGTCGCGGCCGCCTCCGCCCGCCCTCGCTCGCTCACGCCAGCCCGGCCGTGCCTGCTCGCGCCCGTGCCCGGGCTCGACCCCGCCCCCGTCACCCGCCCGCGCGCCGTTTGTATTTAGGGAGACGCGGATTTATGCGGAATCGGCGGCGGCGGCGGCGGCGGCGGCGGCGCCAGTGCCCTTCGCCGCCAAATGAAACTCCGCATCTACCTGTGGGCGATTTATGTTGTTGACGTCGCGCCCACGCCGCGCCGGTGCAGCGCCGGTCGGCGTCCAGGAGCAGGGGCGCGCGGGGGCTGTGGCGGGTGGCGAGCAGAGGGCGCGCAGTAGCCCATCTCAGATGCGACTCTTCAAAGTTGCTGCTTCCCATGGAAAGTACTCGTACAAAACTTTTGTGCAAGGTATTCCTGATTACGGAATTATCAGACGCGATTCAAATGTCTCTTTGCCAACACCGACGGAAATATGAAGTTACGGTGTTGGAAATGTACCTTCAATATTGTGTACTATTGGCATTGATTAAATTTTGCTTCTATAATTATTTTGTAACGACGTGGAAATTAATGAATGCTTTTGTATGTCAGTTGAAATGTATTCCTTTCTAAAATTTGCAAGATTCATATCAAATCATGATATATCGGTTTTCATTTACTACATGAGTTGTAAAACGATTGCTATTTCTTCCTATAAAAGGATTAGTAATATTCTTTATAGCATTTGAATTGGAGAGTTATAAATCAGTTTTATAATTAATTTTCAACTATCTGCTTTTAAATGCCTATTGTAGAGTTCTTACAGTTCGTAACAATCATTATGAGACTCAATTATTCAGACACCCAATAATTATTAACAGACTAATTCTTAGGTACGTAATTACAAATATTTACTCAGTACCTCTAGCTCTTCTACATAAGTTCATTCTAAATCTAAACAAAAAGAAATAGATATATGAAGAAATTGTACACAAAGTTCATCTTCTCTAAATAAAATAAATATAATACCAAAAAAATATTTTTCTCTTCACTTTCAAGATTATGATATTTCATTTGCATTATTATTTCAACATAACAGTTTTATAAAAGTTGAAAAGTTAATTAAAATCAGACAAAAATGTTACAATAATACTGCATTCAAAAATGATAATTATCATGAGTAAACATAAAAGAATTTTAGATTATTAGGAACTATAAACTATTAGAATAACGGTTATTAGAATAATAGTTTTAAGATAATACTAAGATTGTTTAGATTAGGACAACAATGTTTAATAGTTGCATCGAAATATCGTTTTACAATTATGGCACATGTTTAATTTGGGGTGTTGTCATGCATAAATACATGTCAATGGTGTATATTACTCACGGTATGGGTTAATAGTTGTCTATAATTTTCAATAATTCGTCATATATAACTATTTACAGGAATTATTCTAAAAGTTGTAATATATACCAACAAATTTCATAAACATCCTTCGTCATCAAAATATTCTACCAATGTAGATCATGTATGATTGTAACGACGTTCACACTGAAAAATAATAAATTGTTGTGAGAAAATGAAATGACCCATAATAATATTTATTCATATAGCAACGTATGGAACATACCAAACATATTATTTAGACGTTAGCAAGTTTTACTAAATATTTTAATGCGTAAAGATTCAACTACGTAAATACGTAAATATTTTAAATAATATTATTTTTCGGATGAACAACAAAAACTAATTGATTTTTCATCGCACCCTATCTCCCATACATTGTCAATAAGATTTCCGCATTTATAATATAATGTGCCTCGTACCAAATTCCTTTCCAGTATAGATATCGTAACAATAAATGACTAATGCAAAGCAAGTGACATTTTCTATTTCATTACTCTAATCTCAAAGACCACAAATGCGTTGTACTTTGAGTTACCGACATATGTCATATTAATCCGGGTCTTACCACGCATACATTTTTGTACCGTTTAGATCAAATGTAAGTTAAAGCGCCTTACCTCCAGCAATTTTAGAGTTCATATTTAGTTCATTTATTAATTTGAACGGTAGCTCAAACATGTCAATATAATGAAAATGGAGGCGCTAATTTTCGTTCGCATGAATGTATCCTTCGTACGCGATTTGATAAGGCGCCGAGGCCGCTCCTACTCCCAGCCCTGCTTGCCGCTTGCCGCTTGCCGGCCTCCGCGCGCGAATGCGAGATGAACGGCAAACAGCAACTCCGCCACGCGAACTCCGCCGGCGCTCAGAGCGCTTCATTTGCGCCTTTGCGCCGTCGCCTCACAGGCGCAACTCCATGTAAGCATTGCGTACTTCTGAAGTTCGACGAAGAAGGAATATTCGTAGAGCAAACTTTGGCGCAACTAGAAAATTCAACGCGTTTCCCTTTCTTCGCTGCATTAAGCTGACGTAATTTTGTATAGAATACAGCTGAAGAAGCGACTTTTGAAAGTAACAAGTCAACTTGCCTCGTCATGACGTTGAAATGTTCACAGAAGAAGTCAAATAGTAATAAGCTCTATATTTTCTAAATGTATTCGAAAAGGGAACTCAAACAAAATTCACGATTACAAACGACAGTACTTTCAGAAGCTTCTAAATTACTCAGAAAAAATTAACACATGGAAGTTAGGCAGCCATTCTAATTAAATAAAGACCGTCCCTTTTTAAATGTTCACTGTTCCTTTTGATAAATTCAAATACAAAACGGCTTGAAATTCCAGAGCAGTTTGCAGCGGTCTCAAACGATGTTTGTCTTTCTCTTTCTCTCTTCTGATTTCGTTTTATGTATTGGTATGCGGGTTCCTTTAGGATGGGAGGCTTACAAAGGACATTACGTAGGTACACATTGCTTTTCATTTCACAAACGAATACAATGGAAATTAACGATGCGGTCCTGAAAATGTCTAGTCGTCGATGGCAACATGATCGGGTGTGTTTGTGGCGAATTCTGCAACCGTGCAGAGTGTGTAGCCGGCGACCTCTTCGGCTGCGGCGGCGTGGCCCCGCGCGCACGTTCCAAGTGGCGCGCCGGCGCCAGCCGGAGGCAGGCCGCGGGCGGCACTCACCCAGGAGGTCTGCGCGGGCGCTGGGGCCGAGCACCGGCAGCAGGAGCAGCAGCGGCAGCAGCAGCGGCAGCGCGAGCGGCGGCGCGGGCGCGGGCGCGTGGGCGTGGGCGGGCGCGTGGGCGGGCGGCGCGCGGCGCGGCCCAGCGGCGGCGGCGGGCGCGAGCGCGAGCGCGAGCGGCAGCGGGAGCGGGAGCGGGGCGGCCATGGGGAGAGCAGCGCCTGCCACATCCCGACTGGCGGCGGCGGCGGCCCGCGCCCGGCGGCGGCGGCGGCGGCGGCGGCGGCGGCGGCGGCGGCGGCGCCCGCCCGCGCGCGCGCCCTCACCACGCCGGCGCCGCGCCGCCCCCACCGCCGCCGCGCGCGGCCGCGAGGGGGGGAGCCCCGCCGCCGGTGCCGGTGCCGTCGTGCCGCGCCGCTCACGTGCCTATCGATTGTCGGCCCCGTCACACGGCACTCGATCGCGGAGGCGGCGGCCGCACTCCGGCCACGCCAGACCACGCGGCGGCGGCGGCGGCGGGTGGGCCCCGCGTTAAGGGTGATAGGCGCGGCGCGGGCACGAACCCGGCGCCGCCTGGCGCCTGACCTTATCGCGCGAACGCCCCAGGCCCCTCGAGGGGGACGCTCGCCGGGCGAGCGCCCACGTGCCACGGAGCTGTTTACCAACATTTTAATGCGAGTGCACTCCTCGCCCCGACATCCTCGTGCGCTCATTGACAACTAGACATCGCGCGCACAGGCTCCAAGAAACGCCGGTGACTCTTCACGTAGCTTGGAGGATCAAATAAAAGCATTGCCTGTAAAATGAGACGCGATCTCTGGTTTGATACGAAACTCGCAGGTACAACTCACTTCACTTGCGAGTTTTGTTTAACTGAGCAGTCGAGTTGCAAAGTTACTGACAGATAGTAGCCACAGAACCAAACTTCGTGGACAAAATATAAATGCACGTGATTTTGATTGAAAACAAACGTGTTTACATTTTCGGTTGGATGAGACTTTCAATGAAAATACAAATGCTTCTCAATGCGTCAGAATGACAAATTCGTTCGCAATTTTTTTCATTGTTTTCTGTTAAACCACCCAAACTCAGTGAAATGTTTTATTTAAAAGTGTATTTATTATTTCTAAAAACGATTTTAAATGTGTAAAAATATGTTTTTCTGATCTAGGGATGAATTTCGCTTCTCGCTTAAAACTTTTGGGTTTATCGTCACTGCTGTAACGATTAATTGTTATTAATTGTTAACAATTATATTATTCTTTATCCGCAAAACCAAGTTGTGCATTGTCCAACAATAAACTGACATGTCATTATGAACGGAATAAAATATAAATTGGTTCTTTTTTCTTGTAGTTAGTTATTTATATTCTAATTAGTCTTTGAACATGTTTTCGCTTCAATTTAATGCTGGAATATTGGGAAATTTGTGAACTACATTTGGAAAGGTACGTTTTGCGGAACAGCTTAGAAATATAATTCATCAGAATATATTTTTCAATACAAATCCTCAGTTTTCAGGAAACCCGTCAACAGTCAATGTCATCTACAGATAAAGGCATGTTTCCTCTTTCCGTTGGTTCACTCAATATTTTTAACTGTAGTTTCCGTGGCGGGTTGTAAAATAGTTCTGAAAATGAAATAAGACCATTGTGTTTTGCCTAGCTCTCCGTAGAGCGATTAAATTACTAATATCGTGGAAGCAGTTCCAGCAGAAAGTAGTCTGTCGTCTCAAACGTCTCGTGTGGGAGAATTATTTGAGGAAACATCGTAAAGACAGGTAATATATTGGATTTTGTCACCCAGAACAGACACTAAAAAGCATTCTAAATAGTAATACACCAACGCTAATTGCTGAATATTTAAACTGTAATAATATGGGGCTGTAACTCAACAAATAAAAGGAGAAAATGTATTAATTTCTTACAAAATAATAACGCTGATATACTTGCACAATCAGAACCCACTCATTATCATTATGACCAGAATATTATTCCAGACATCCGAGACGAAATAATATCTAATAACGTTCATATCTCATAATATCAATTCGTCACAGCAAATCTTGATTCAGACCATTCCCCTGTAATAATAAGCTTAAAAGCCCAAATAATAAACTCGAATTCATTGCCTAAATTAGTAATCGTTAAAATAAACTGGGAAAAATGTAGATTTATATCAAACATTTTTTATACCTATCCCGATCAACTAAAAACAACAGGAAGTATTAATAAAGAAATAAACTCACGAAAGCAATTCTGTTGGCAACAAAAGTGGCCAAGAAGCCGAAAACAAATATTAAGAAAGAGGCTAAAATCCCCGTATTCATAACCAATTTAATTAAAGAAAAGAATACTAAAAGGCAAATGGCAAAAAACGCGAGACTCGCATGTAAAACGCAAACTAAATCAAACTCAAAAAAAAAATAAAAGCAAGTATAGACGAACATATATTTAACGGGTTCCAAAATGTCATTGCTCAAATACCCAAAGGATCTACACACCTATAGAGCACAACTAAAAAGTTAACTAAAGAAGGTAATAAAGAACCCCTGTAAAAACAACTAAACATCTAACAGTTCTAACGGACCACCAAAAAGCGTTGGCTCTAGGCACTAATTTCGAAACATTTACCCCAAATAAACCGGAAATCATGAATAAAAATAGGCCTTCCATTCGCTACAGTTGCTCAAAAAATTAAATGTATATCTCCATTGGAAAATAAATGATCTTTAAACTAAAACTAAATAAATCAGCAGGCAACGATCAAATAACCACACCGATTCTGAAGGAATTCCCACGGAAAACAATAGCATTAATTAAATTTATTTTACACTGTTTCAAAATAGATGTTTTTACTTTCAATAAAACGGACTATTAGCTTAAACCAATTATGCCATAACAAACGATTTCTTGCTAGTAGAAATTAAACAAAACTGACAGTGCTACATTATGATATTAGGTTAGGCCCTACTAATCTTCACATACGAACAAAGAGGCAGACGTTTTTATAAAAGCGTTATTTGAATATTAGGTACTCGCAAAGCATGTCTTTCTGACAATAACACGTCATCGATTATTGGCATTATATCACTATTTCTGATCTGATTTTCAACGTTAATTTCACGCACCCCTAAGGATAGCATAAATATACGATGATTATTCTTAGGCACGTATTCTGATCACTGGGGAGCGGGTTTTAATGAAATGTCATCACTTTCCTTTTCCCTTTAGAACAATGCCGTTTAGTATAGAAATTAATATTATGTTATGACAAAACGAAATGACCCATTTTTATGTGCCTTTTTTTGCATTTTTCGTCGATTTCGACTAACAAGTACATACTTACTTTTCTGTGTCATTTATAATTTTTCTCTGATTTCATTGATTATATATTATATCGTTTTAATGATACTTGCTTCAAACACGATTGACGAGGTGCAACAAATGTTCACCACAGAATTTCTGAGGACTCAATTCGATTTCTTTGCACATATATTGTAATGTCAGCCGTTAGTAATACTATGTAATGTAAGGTTCATCTGACGCCTATTCGCGCCATTGTCAGTTCCGCCGATTTTGAGATAAATAAAGGCAGAGATTTTCATTTAAAGAACAGTCCACACCAAACGTTTGCAGGCTGCGTTCCCCAAAACAAAAGGAATAAGCCTCGATTACGTCAGTAACGTACCCAACAGCTTGAGTTGTACATCTGAAGTGGGTTTGATCCAATTTTTTACGGCATTTTTTCTTTATTTTTATGTCATTTTAAAGCATTTTAAGAGCATCTTATTGGTCATTTTTAGCAATGTTTTAAGTCAACAAAATCCGCCCCCTACCAATCACCAATAAACCAAGTCCTAATGTCAACGAAGTGTAAATTGCATACAATAACATTACGCAATATTTTTTCTATTTATTATTATTATTATTATTATTATAGTTATTATTATTATTGATATTAATAATAATATAAAAAATGAAAATAGCTATTTTAGTATTTTAGACAATTACTAAACTTAACAATCATTAAAATATCTTTATAAAACGAAATTAAAGTATATTTTTCCTGCAATTTCAATTTGTTTGTATCTTTAAGGGGTATTTCGAACTCACAAAACCACCTACGAGCAATGACTGACGCAATCTAACCGCGAGCAAACCGCTCTGACAAAGACATAACCCATGCGTGACTAAGTGAGACGTTGATTACAAGAAACAATGCTTTATGATCTCTTTCGCCGAATCCATTCTGTTTTAATTCATGACAGAGGCAAGTTTAATTGCCAACGTAGTCGACCGTTCTAGTGGCCCAAGCCCAAAGTCAGCTGTTCCCGCAACGCGACTGGAATGGCGTTGAGAACGGCGCTGTGTGCGGCTCGCCGAACGCGATACTTATCAAGCGACTGCGCGACGCTCCGCGGAGTGCCCATTCACGCGCGCTCATTCACTCACCGGCCGCCGCCCCCGCCCCCGCCCCGCCCCCGCCGACGTGAGGGAGTGAGCATGCACGCGCGCTCTCACTCGGCCACCAACGCCCACGCACGGCCGTTCCCGTCACGTCACAACATTTCCTTTTCTAGTAGTGAATTCATCTTCTCTTCATTTTGTATGTGCACTTTTCTGCTGTGATTAATTCTCTTTGTTATCCTTACAATATTTAAAAAAAGTATTTTGACACCTAAATTGACTTAAATTGTGTGCTTGGAAGTGAACGTAATAGGGATATTTTGTCGATTTGAAGAAATAATAAACAAACGTAACAGTAATTTCGTTTTTTTTTTCAAAAGGTATTTAAATAAGCATTTCACATGATAGAAACCTACTTGCAATTACTTTGTTCAAGTTTTTCCTCAAATGAATATGGTATAAATCCGATTTTCATTTATTACTCTATAATTTGGCAAGTTGTTAATTTCTATACTCCTCATTCTTTTTGCTAAAACGTGGTTTCAAAAAATTACTGAATAATTTGTGGGATAGAAATATTATCATATTACGTAACCGTTGCAAATAATACAAAAAAGAATGCCGTGTTGTATCTCCGCTAGTTTCATTTTAGCGAAGCCAAGTCTGCTTCTCAGAATTTTCAAGTGTTTCCCAAAATGTTTTTTCAAGGAAATTTTCATTTGTTTAAATCGTCCTCAAAACAACTCCCAACATGTGATAGCTACCTGCTTCCCTCATTTCATTAATGGATTGCTTCTCCTGAGAGCCCTCGTCATGTGATGCTTGTGAATTGAGACACACTAGTTCAGCAACCTGTTTCATTACGTTTCTGCCACAAAAGTTCAAGTTGCTCGTGTCCTCGCGGGAAGAGGTCGCTCCCGCGCTGAGGCCACAAGCATTGCGAGAATGTTACAAGTCAACGCATGCGCGGTGAAGTTGATTTCTGTTGATTCGTCCACGCACCCCATTTGCTCGGCGTACTGCGGTGATCAACTTCCCTTAATGAAATTCGTGTAATCTCCTGAACTTGGTCTAAATTAGTGTAAGTCTAGGAAACTCTTGTCAAAGTGCATTATTGATGTGTAATCGAGGTGATAGTTTTAATAATACATGACATATAAATCGATAGATTGTCTAAACGATATCTGTTTATCATTGCATTCCAATTGTGAGCTTTGTGTGTGTGTGCGTGTGTGTGTGTGTGTGTGTGTTTTAATTCGAGTCCAGCCAAATATTTTTGCGAGTTGAAACACGTTCGCGGATTAAACTAGAATTACACTACAATTACGTAAAATAAGACATAATCGTCACAAATATATCAGGAACGTCTGTGCGGCTGAAGCAAAACTAGTATATAAATTATCTCGTGACACTTTATTCGGTTAGTTACTTTCTCCTGTAGTATTGTTCAAGCTTTCACTTTGGGTCACATGTCGTCCTCCTACATCTCCAGTTATTCATGCTTTCCTCACATACAAGGAGCTCCATTTGAGATCCATTTGAGACGCATATATAAAGAAGTTTTAAGAAAAACATTACAAATATCTGGTTTTCACAATTTGAACGCAGATAATTTCTAAGTTTCTGGCACAATTATTACTTTACAATTTAAAAAACAAAACACTTATGAACTAAAGAATAGAAGTGCCGCAGTGAGTATTCTTTGTGCTTTCTATCGAAATTAATAGCTTGTATATCATCCATTAACTTCATTAATATTAATTTCCGTTGGTGTATCCCTATCACTCCACGTTTGCATAAAAACCATGGTAAAACTTCTCTAATATTCTGATAAGCAACAGATTTGCTTTCTTGCCTTGCTTCGTAAAAAGACAAAATTAGGGGTGCTACAATAGTACATACTTTCTCGCATTATTTCTAAGTGCTACGCCATATTATAATACTATGCTACAGAAGAACGGTAAGGTTTGAATTTCAGCAGAGTTAAAAATCCAATTGTCTCAACCCAATATTGCCAATATGGAATTTTTGCAATTTTCGAAAATTAGAGAGTTCACCGAAAGTGGGAGTAGCACTATATTTTTTACCTTCTGTTGTTACTAGGAGGAGAAAATTTAGTGAAACAATTTGATGCGGTTTTTGAGAAAGGCACTCCTCATATCCCCATACTTATACATTCACACGCGCTATCGTATTTCCGCACGCCTCCTCCTCTCGGCTAGAGGTCCTCAAGTCGAGGCCACGCGCCTCTCACTTCCCACCCACCCACGGCGCCACCTCTCCTCTAGAGCTTCTCACGTCCCCACCACGAGCCTCACACGTCCCTACCCACGCGTACCCGTTCTCCTAGGTACCCACCCCGCCCATCCACGATGCGCCCGCACCGATCCCACACAGCCGCTCAACGCACACACTCGAATTCGACAAGCTGCCACCCCTTCTCCTACTCGCCCTCGACGCGACGCTCGGCCCGGCGCCTGTGCATGAGGCTCGCGTGCGGCGCGCGCGCCCGTTCGTCGAACCCCGGCCCGCGGCCGCGCCGTTCCCGGAGGGCGATCGACGCTCGGGTGACACTTGTCGCGACTGCTGTTCCGTTTCCCAAAACTCGTCAAGCCTCCGGCCAAACGGCCGCTTTGACCTTTCCATTCCCATTCCCCTAGTTATAAATATTCCTCTCTCTTGATAAGGCTCTCAGAGAAGCTCATTCCGCACGCGCCAGATTTTACGGTACTTCCTCCCCTTCCGTTTCCAGAGAAGAAAATAGAGGTTATTCTTTGCTGTTTCGTACGAATACAATTTACTATTCGGTTGTATAAACGGAAAATTGAGTTAACTTGTATTTTAGTGAATACTGGCGTACCATAAATACTTCTAAATATTAAAACGTCTAGTTGAATGTTACGAACAGATTAATAACACCAAATGATTCTCATAGATGAATCTAAGATTGCAAAATAATAAGATTCTTCTCTTTAAAGAAGGTAACAGTTATTCAGTGAATTGAATGTCATTGAATCATTTATTGTACTTTCAGAGTGTTGGAGAACGTAAAAGGGTACCAAACGTTTCGTGGAGAATAGACGATAACAAAGTCAATTCAAGTTAAAAAAATATATACATTTTGACACTGAAACTTGCATTTTGTAATCACGAATCTAAGAATCTGTATGTCACTACAAATATACATTCCCTGATTTCGACAATTTCCTCTTTGACGGCCTTGAATACGTTCACTATTTGTATAGCAATTCCCACTATTAGGTCGGAGGCAATTTCTTTAGATATTTTTCTCTACGTCGAAATACTACGATAGCGACTAAAAAGGACATTGTATAGCAAAATCTCATTTATTTTTCTATGATTTGTCTCTATTTCCATGTGAATCCGGAAATCTGTTTCAAAGAATAATGAATAAAAAATTAACCGCAGTATTACCAGGGGCGGATTAATATTTTTGCCGCCTGTAGGCACATCAAATTTGCCGCCCCCTGTTTAAAATTAATGTTACATTTCAAATTGTAACGTTTCATTTACA
The DNA here is from genome assembly GCA_038098605.1 of Gryllus longicercus. Classification (NCBI taxonomy): domain Eukaryota; kingdom Metazoa; phylum Arthropoda; class Insecta; order Orthoptera; family Gryllidae; genus Gryllus; species Gryllus longicercus. The sequence goes on from JAZDUA010000379.1 coordinate 850,893, forward strand.
ATTCCTCATTAATTTAAACGTTTTAACTTTAAAAGTAACATTATATTTTGCACATTGTTTTCATAAATTAAATAATTTTTTTTTTGGATTAGCTAATTTTGGATATAAACTGTATCTTCATAGCAAGTAACGTTCAATATTATTAACGTTTCAACACTGAAACGTTAACATTAAAAGGAAACTAAAACATGACAACTAGAATTGCAACATCTTTTCTTTCGTGAACGGGCCTTAGTTTCAGATTCATATACTTCTGAAATCATAAGGTATACTCTAATGAAGTAGACAAATAAATAGCTTGTATTAAATATTAATATGATATTTTTAAAATAAAAATATGATTTATGCTGTTATAGTTTTTAGAGAACCTAAATTTGTTTTAGAAAATATCAAGAAAATTTTGCGCCTTTAAAAATTTGCCGCCCTTGAAAGTTTGCCGCCGTAGGCACGTGCCTACTGTGCCTATGCGTAAATCCACCTCTGAGTATTACAAGAAAATCTCTGAGTGTAACAGCAAAATTAACTTACTACAAGTAGGTACTTGAAAAGTGATATTTGTATGGACATAATCACATTAAGATATACTTACATGAAATGCAGTGAAGGGGAGTCATAAAACAAAAATTTTATTTTTTTTTTTCGTTTAGGGAATTTTACCATTTTTTAGATATTTAGAGTTTCAGAATAAAATGGTAATTATATTATTGTAAAATAAACTTCAACATTTTTGTTATTTTATTCCTTCATCTGCGTATGTCAAAATGGCAGACTTTCTGGTTTCGAGTCTTTTATTTATGTTATATCGTTTGCATTAATTCATCAAGAAGGGTGTATTTTCAACTAAATTCAAGAGAAGAATCCATTCTTTAAAGTTGTAGGCACTGCAAAGCATTATCTTCTATGCCTGTTTACTCGGCAAACGAGTTTTTTTTTTATTTGTTACCATGGTGAAGTGACTGGTTCCGCAGACGGTTTAATTTCGATTCTGATTTCTCAAAATTACTTTTTTGAACAATCTGTCATCTCGGAAACTACACAGGTGATAATTTCCAACTATGTCAGTGGTCAATTAATTAATAATAAATACATGTGACAAAAATGAGTTCAATAGGTTTCATACTTCAGAATTTCTGCATTAAAGTTACAAACAATAATCTAAAAACTCTGACTTTTACTTCAAAAATTGTGTAAAGTAAAATATAAACTATTCAAAAGATGTAAATCTGCTTGACTTTACTTGCAACATTTCCACTAAGCTTCTTCTGAAGTTTAACAGCACTAGATTCAGTAGATTTTGGAGATAGTGGGGCCAATGTACAGCCTAATTAACATGGGAAAGGTAGGGGGTAAAGCATCTCCTTTAGAGGTGTCTGAAACATTTTAATTTCTTCAAATTAATTATCACTAAGATAATTGGAATAAGAAGTAGAACTGAAAATGAAGGACAAAAATTGAAACAATGTTTAAAAGTTCAATAAAGTCAAGCATAATAAAATATATTTACAGCAAAGTCTAATTAAATGATTAGAAACCGAGAAAAATGGATAAAAATTATCCAAATAACATATCGATCCCTAAAAAGAGGTTCACGAGACACTACAAATAAATCTGTTAAATAAAATGTAATTTTGTTTTGAAGAAAATGTTATAGAAACTCGTTTGATCCAAATTTGTTGTTGCCTTTTGTATTAAAATATTTGAATATCTATGAGAAATAACCGAATAAATTTGTGTGAATACGATGAAAGACATATGGTAGAATAAACTCAACTAGGCAGAAACGATAATTTCCATTTGCTGCTCGCGTTCATTTTCCTGAGCAAATTGAGCCGCCTTTACCACCAATTTATCCACTGCAGCCAGGCGAACGCTTCAAAAGTACCAGCCAGCCCTGAGTATTCCTGGGATGCAATCGCTCTAATTGCAGGTGGGTGCTCCTCGAAACAAGCGGCAAGAGGCCGGCCGCGCCGTCAAGCAGAGCGGAATCCCCCGTCGATACAGAGGGCTACAAGTACCTGGAAACGCAATCGAAGGCGGGGGCGACGGCGACACGTCTCTTCCCGGAAGTGGGTCAGCGGGCCGACGGGCTGCGCAGAGGTCGAAATGAAATTTCCGATGGACAATAAATAACTCTCTCTACGGAGGTAACGACAAAGTAAAAAGAAAACCCTCTCAGGCTGTGTGAAGACCAGATGTGATGGCGTATGTACTAGCGACTCCATACTGATGATTAGATGACCAGGATGTCCTAGGGTAGAGTGCCGACAATGGCGGAGTTTTGACACAACATTTTAACAAGAAGTCCATGAAGTGTCCTTCGATTGAGATAAATTCTCGGTGTGTTGTAAAGCAAGAACAACGTGACATTTTTCTTATTCCTGCGTACAAACAGTTTAAATTAGTGAAGTCACCCTCTAAACATAGGTGTGTGAAGGTTATTTCACTACTTCACATTTCAAAATGCATTATTTATAGAAAATATAATTAAAAGTAGATGTGACCCAGACACTCAGAAGACGCTGTAGCTGTCTGGATGTCATTTGTATAAGATGGGTCCTTTGAACCGTTTCCTGCGGCCATCTTCAGGCGGATGATGCACCACCATCTTAAATCATTCCGCAACATCTTCACTCTTCCAACTATAGGGCTGCAGTTTAACCTGTAGTATCCGATACGGAACATATATCACCTTCACCATAAGTCACCTACATTCTCACAATATTTCTAACTGCTCCGCTGCTCCGCGTGTAATAACACTCATATTATCAGAGTAAATTGCCGACACTCATATCACTACGCCACAGAAGCGCCATATGGACCGGACTCACGAAGATGAATAAACATATGAATACCCGCTTCAGATAAAAAAAACTCTCAAAAATCAAAATATCGGTTTGAATCTCCCAATGCCTCCAGTTCGGTCAAATCGATCAGGGAATATCAATTTGGAGAAAATCTGTTGAACGGTTTAGGCAATAGGCGTTAACTACAGACGGACAGTCAGTCGTTTACCGTCAATTGATTTTTCGGTATCAAGATTCCATGAAACATGAATTTTGAGTACACCGCGTGTTTGAAGATATTTTTTTCTATTTTAACAACTGGATTTATCCACGGACTGGAAATAAGAGTTTTTCTCCGAAAATTCGCCGTTTTCATGCGCACGATTACATAACTTTCTCTTCTTACGAAATGCCTTCGTAAGGGCCCAAAAGTAAAACCTCAAAAATGAGTTAAGATATTTTTATTGGTGTATACTACAATATTCATCAGTACCTAGGCAAATACTCAAAGCCTAAATCATTAGATTAATTCATCTGGTCCTACAAATATTGCAAAAAATAGTTATTGTTATTTTTATGGAGTTTTTTGTTTCTTTTGACTTTGTAATGCGTGTTTTATCTCATTTTCTTTTTCTCTGGTGAGATAAACTACTCATACAAGCTATTCCACATTTGAACGTCGGCATTTTCTGAACTGAGAGTTTTATTGCAAACCTAAATTAGCTAGAAAGATGTACAATACGGAAGAAATTATTGGACCCAAACGTTTGTGGCTTAGACAGGTTTTACCGTACATTAAATATTTGTAGGTTCGTCATGACGAACCTATTGACACGTCAATTTAATTTGAGTATAAATTACTTTATCTGACAGGTGATTGTAAATTAAACACGTACAATACTTTTCGTAGCAGCCCTTGCAACTGTGCCTTTGGGAAGATTGCCTTTGCGGCCCGGCCCTGCTGCGGAAAGAGAGGTGTGGGGTAAAAATGGTTCATGTTCATTATGAATTAACTCTCCGTGTGCCATGCATCAGAATTTTTAACTGAGTTTGTCAAGCAATGCGAAGAAGAGCAGAGTCCTGTTTTCACGAAGGTGAATACAACACTGAGAATTTTCTCTCGTAGTACGTAAAAATATTCTTCTGTGGGGTTGAAGATAAATTTTTGCAAATTAAAATAGTAAGCGTAACAGGAAATAGTAAGTAACTAAGTTATGCATGTAACACGCTCCCTTGATAGACTGGCAACTCATTCGGCTCTGATGTTCGGCAGGTACTCGAAATTGCTGTGACCGCGCGAGAGTCTGCACGCACCAAACATCATGGTTTACGCTCCATGCCCTAGAGGTTTGACAAATTTGTAACATATATTCGCAAATACTTGCGTATAGAGCACCCTGTGTAAGAGAACAACAGACCTGTGACTGCCAATTCACTAATGTTTCTTAAAAAACCACTTGGCTGTGCAAAACGAGCACCATATGAATTACTGCTTGGACAACTTCGCTACTTTATATTTCCGAATCCATGCAGAATGTTCACCTTTTCTCTCAGTAGGAACGACATTTTGTTATTGAGGTCCGATACAGCCTCTACATATCCTGGAGTATATTCCGCAACAGACGAAGGTAGCACGCGAAAGGTCAATAGGAACAAACATAAGATTAAATTTACAATCTTACCAAACTTTATCACGCAGTCTCTCTAAGCAGTGTATTTAGAACGGAAAGTCTTATCTGCCTCAAACACTTTATCTACAGTCATTCCAAAACGATCCCTCATTACTTGTCAATGAGAGTTGATATTAAAATATGCTAAAGCGCTTATTGCGTGCTGGACGAAGTCATTGATAAAACGGAAAAGACGCGTCGTTAACATCATTTCATTTCGTTAGCTTTTTTAGGGCCATCTATTTGCATCTGCTCACGTGCGAAAATTATTCTTATCGTGCAACATCATCATGTAGAGAGCATCGTAGCGGTATCGTATCGTCAATCTACTAACGTGCTTCATCTTTACGTCCATATTTCTTCCTCTTTTGCTAAAAGTGCGTGCTAATGGAGGCCAGAATCCTTCGTCAGGCACCCGACCTCTAGGGGATTACCTCTCATCAGGTTTCCCTACTTTTGTTACTGGAGTGTGAAGGACGTTTAAGACATTGGTGAAGGACTCTTTCGTTGAAAATCCTGACTGTTCGGAAATTGCAAAATTCAAAATTGTTTGGCGTCTTCCTACAACGAAATTATTGATAGAGATCTTTTTCTTAATGTATTTTTTTCTTTAAAGACAGGTGGTTTTTTAGACAGGTAGTTGAAAGACAGACAGTTTAAGTTTAAAGACAGAAGTAAAGTCATGTACATTTTTTCGATTTGGGTACTTTTCGCGTAATTTAGCGTAAAATATCAGCAATTTTTATTTTTTAAACCTTTTTTTCAAAAAAGCATTAAATATTTTTATTAATTTTTGACCTTGGATAGCTTAAAGGATGTTCAAGAAAATGGTTCAGGCGTCAATTCGTAGAAATCCCTGATTTTTCGAAAATTGAAAAAAAAATAGTTTTCCTCATGAAATGAGTTAATGAAAGACAGACCTTCGAATAAGATCATTTTCTATTTTTCCGAAATATGAGAATTTTTTCATAATTTGACCTCAAACATAGGCAATTTTTAAACTTTAAACAATTGTTGTCTCAGAAACGGGTTTAAAATTTTTCTTTTTTTCGCGTACTTAGCAAAGAACGGTAAAGAATGTGGCACTAGTTCTATTTTCTGCGCTCTCCCTGTAGTTTTGAAAATTGGGGGAAAAATCGAAATGGGTAATTCGAGTTTCCTGCGCTTTGTTTGAGGCGGTGTCATTATAAGGTCGTCACGGCATGTAGAGTCAATACATTGTCACCTTAATCAAAATTACTCCAATTAGGTTTTATCACTTAAAAATATGATTTAAATCTAAAATGAATGAAAAAAGCAGTGATGGATATTTGATAATTTTATTGTCACCCATTATGAAGTGTCCGATAACCGATTTGCTAATTAATTGCAAAAAAACTATAAACGATACAGATTTGTCTTATGTCTTATATCTATGTCGCATGAAAGAGGAAAAGATTTATATTTAATGTTAGGTTTCACAATGACTCTATATGGGAACCAATATAACTTTACAGAGATTTCTACGCGGTAATGGGAACACTTGGGGGCATATCGTCAGTATCAATGGTTACAGCTTCTTCAATCCCAAGTTTGAGATCCTTTAAGTGTGACACATACACACAATCCTTGAGGAAGACAATTGAAGGAAGAAGGCACATGGAGTATATCCGGGGATCTGGAAGCCCATCTTTCGAAGCTGCCCTGCTCGTCCGATACAGCGTTGAGGCATCGTTGAGGTTCTATCATTTGAGAGACGAACCATTGCTGTAACACACCCAGGTACGAATGGCCAGTTACAGTGGTTTCTGAGGAGAATGGTCCGTAACATTTCCGGAATGAAATTGCAGAGGAAACATTCGCGGTAGGTGCACCACGCGCGCGTTCCACGAATTCTCGAGCCTCCTGGGAACCCCACATTCGACAGGGTTCGTTTGTCTCCTAAATTGTTGAAGCTTATGGATTCTCTATGACCTGATTGTTAGGGCTTCTAATCAAATTTTAACATGGCTAACTTTCTCTTCACTCAGTCTAGGACAGCCACTTTTTTCTTACGACAAGCAACCAGTACTCTCAAATTTGTCACGTCAGGTTGGTTAAACTTTCTGCTCGGTGCTTCTTTGTCGTACTTACGAACTTCCGTTGCACACCATTAGCACTATTGTTTTTGTCATTATATGAGCATTGTTTCCAGCACAAAGAAAGCACGTTCTTCGCCGGAAACCTCTATCTTTATGAAAACTACGACAAATCCGGGAACTACAAGCCTTTGCTGTAACATTCAAATAACGCCATTTGAGTTCCTTTTTTACGTGATATACACATAAAAGCTTTATCGTTTATAGTTTTGATGCAATAAATTAAGAAAAGTGTTACTGGACTTTAACCCTTCAGTGCATTTAGTGCGCCTCAGAGGCCCGGCTGTGATTCTTAATGTAGTAAATATTTTTTCCGTTAACATTACAGGTGTTCAAGATACCCTCTGTTGTTATGTTTCTTATCGAATGGAAAAGTATTCTTCAATGAGTCATGATTTTTTTCCATATTTTTCAACTTTTATGAAGGTAATCGTGCTTTCCACAAAGTGGGCCTCTGAGGCCCAGTAGTCAATTTTCCCATAACGTATCTTCTAACGCCTTATAAACACATTTATGTTATTGGAATTTATTGCATGTCATTGAAGTCTTAATTATTTACTTGCCAAGAGATATAAATCATGATCACATAAATATGGAATAAAGAGTACTTTGTGTTGGTATTTTAGGAACGGATTTACACAAAATGGCAAAATATACTAAGGAAAAACCAAATATGAATCTTCCAAAAGATTTTTAATCAAAATGGTAAAGAATTTGGGACAATCATTATTCACTGATGGTGATAACTTTACAACTGATAACGTTTTTGACGTTCAAGTAATAACTTTTTACATTCATATTCCTGGATAAATTTCTAATGGAAAAGAAACTCTCATTACGAGCTAACCCGCAGTAAATACCATCTGAACTGTGAGATTCTATTGGTAGATAATTATGTTCTAAGGTTTTTTGACGTAATAGAAATATGTTTTTGAACCATACAATTCCAAACAACAAAATTATTTCTTTTTGTAGCACAATACATCAGGACCAAGACCAAGTAACGACAAAAAAGAAACAATTAACTATTCTTGCGTATTAGGAAACTAAGATTAGAGTTGACCTCACGGATAAAAAAATTTAAAAATTACACATCATGAAGGCATACTCTTATTGAGGAGAAGAGTTTATTTTACAATATTGACGTTGGTGCTTTGAATACCTACGTAATCTTTACAATAATGATTCAAGACTAATGTCAAAGGGGAAAGTGGTATACGCAACTGGCAGAAGAATTTTCCCTTACATAAAAACATGGGTGAGAAACCCTAATATCCTCAAAAGAATTCAAATTGTCTTCACGTCTTCCGGATTCACAGGACCACAAGTTCGGAAGTTCTACAGATCATTTCCAAAGAAAATATGAAATGTCTTTTTATGGGTTAAAAGTTTAAAATACATTTTTTTTTCAGTAATAAATATCATTGCATTCATTGCTTCTTCATACCGGCTCTAAATCAGTGTTTTATTCAGACCGGGGCTCTGAGGCCCACTACGTGAAAGTCGCAAGATCCGAGCGCCGTGGATCGAAGAGTTAAGAACACACTACTCTATGTAAAATATATCTATAATATGTATTTGGGAGGTAAGTAAAGTGGATTTTGCTGGCGGCTAGTGAACATATCCCCATGGGTGCTATTATTGCAAACTTCGTTTGCATCTATGAAAATAATTTTCCAAACAAGCTTTCAAGATATTCTGTCACATCCGAAATACGTATCAAATTTAAATTAAAAATTGACATTGAGATAAGGTTTAACCCAAATAAACAATCCTCATGAAATATCACCATTTGTATTTGCTTACTGTTCGAGTATCGAAAATCAATAAAGTTTCCTTTGAATTTTAATTTTCTCTATTTAAAATAGAAATCAATGGGTGTTAAAAGCTGAATTACAAATTTTAAATAATATACAACAATTTACATGGAGTAGAACAAATACAGTTTGTGTTACTTAAGGCTAGCCTAAATATCACTTGTAATGTCAGTTATTTCATGTTTTTAATAATGGTGAATGTATCACACGTGAGAAAACGTACAATATTCAAATTGTTAAACATATATACTTCAAACATAGCTTATTTGTCCCAGTCATGTTTCATACCTCAAAAAACGAATGTAATAAGTGATATATGCAGCATTTATTTACATTACTATATAAAATTTGTCATTTGAACCGTTTCAAAAAATAAGTAATAAGAAATTATGGTACTATCATTGAGATTTATTTTTCAGTTAAAAATATGTGAAAACAATATGATTTTGCAAACGTTTTTATGTCCTCTATGACTTTCGTTGAAAACAAATTACATCACTAGTGACAGAATCGCAGGTTTTGTCAATAAACGTGACATGACCTTGCGGTGAAAACAATCACGGAGAAAACTTCTAACATGTCACAAACAGAGCTGACTTGTTGGGTGAGCAGTTGGAAACGGTGTAATTCGAATTCTAAACCTCTGATCTGAAAATTCTTGCGCAGGCATCGACATTTTTATCCTGTTAGTGGCATTACTCAGATTTGAAACTAGTGCTGCTACAGAATGGAACAGTCTTTCCCGAATTAGTTTTCTATTTCCTTTGGTCTCCACTAGTTCTTCGAACTTGCCGCATACTCTCACTTGCAGGTATCTATCGACGTCTAAAATATAGTATTTTAATTTTTCAGTTTACTAATAATTGAACGGAAATATTATTTTAATGATACGAAAAAATAGTAAAACCACGTCTTAGGTGGCAATTTTCTTTGAAAAATTTGGAGCTGTTTTTAAGAAAATGGCGCTTTAGCGCTACAGTATAGACGAAATTTGAAGCACTTTCTCACAGAAAAGTTTAGAGTTTTCGGAAAACATCAATAGAAGTCATTTGAAGCACATAAACTCACAAATACAATAGTGTTTACAAATTGCTGGAAATGTGCATATTAACGGCGTGAGAGATATTAAAATAATACATATGTTTTTTTTAAAAACAAAAAATACCCCGAAATGAACTTTACGTCATATTGATGAGTGCAATTATCACTACCCGCTCGAAAAGTTTGAAGTAAGAAAGTAGAGCCGTTGTTGAGAAATTGGCGTTTTAGCGTTTCTAAAATTGCAAAACTTTGAGCTAGTTTTGACAGAAAACGATAGAGTTTTCGAGATGCTTTGTGTGAAAATATTTAAAGTACATGTACTCATAAATATAATAATATGAGGAAATTGCTGCTAATGAAAGTATTAACGACGCGAGAGGCAAGTCAAAAAAATTACATTTTTGTATTTTTGAAAACACAAAAGAGAAGAGCAATATAGCGTTTATGTCATCTTAAAGAGTGCATTTAGCAAAATCCCTATCAAAAGTTTAAAGAAAGAATGTGGAGCGGTTTTTTGAGAAAATCTGGTTGGGTTTTTTAAATTGCAAAAATTGCACGTAATATTGCGTGAGAACTTCTAAAGTTTCAAAAAATGTACATGACCATAATGAAAGAACAAATTTTATTTGAAGAAAAAACCTATCTTTAATTATGTTTTTGTAGGAAGACCCCAAAAAAATTCACGTTCGAAATTTTCCGAAATTCAGAGTTAACCGTGAATGTCGGACCTATGCCACATTTATAAGTGTATGCCAAAAAATGAGATATGTATTTATATATACACACACAATTCACCTCAGCGTGTCGTAATTTAATCAATAATATCCATTATTGGCCATTTTCTGTAAATTTATGAAGATGGAGTGTATGGTTTAGTTTTATTTTTTACCTTCAAAGATCAGCACAAAGCAAACATAGATTAGATGCATTGAGCAAAACCAATGGAATTGTGCTCAAGTTTCTAGAAAGCGATATTGCATTAATAATATATTTTTGCTTGATGGTGGGTTTTTTTGAGGAATAGTTCGCCTTGAGAATGAAATTTTTGGCCTTAATATTGGAGGTTTAGGAGAGATTCGAAAATCAATTTGAATTACATAAATGTTTTTAATTTAAAATTCAATCAAAATGTGCCCGAATTAATTTCCAGACTTTTACAAAATATACAAATTATACAGACAAAAATTTATTTACATTTAAAAAATATTACCTACACAAAGTTTATTTTTATTTGTGCTAAACAACCACGTTTCGGCCTCGTGGATGTGGCATTCATCAGGACAACATTCGGTAAACTAATTAATCACTACAAAACTGACAGAAGCGTAAGAATAAACGACCTAAACAACATGTTAATAATATAATAGGGTACCTAAATAATATTTTGGAGCTGCGATCTAAATTACGAGTATAATGCCAGGAATTAAACCAACGCCTCCTAAATAGATTTACGTAAGTAGGAGGCGTTGATTAAACTCCAATACCCAATGACATTTTTCGCTCAATACGCAACAATTTTCTTTCACGACTTTAGCAACACTGATGTTGACATCTTGAAGTGAACGATTGTGTTACCAAGAGAATGACGCTGCAGATTTCAATTTTAATTCGAGTTATTGTATTTTTAAAAATAAATTAGCGAAAACCTACAAACAGTATTGCCTCGTAACATATTAAACGTGAAGAATTTCAAGGGAATACGGAGAAAAAAACTGAGTAATGCTAGAGAGTGAATGAACGTTATTCTGTTCCATTTCTCACTTTTACGTTCTTACGTAAGTGTGTAAATACTGATTTCACATGAATGTGGCAACTTAATCTTATTAAACACAACTATCACCTTATTCACATAAAAATGCAAAAGAGTCCCCTTTTCATATGTGTGCATGCAACGCTAGATTCGCATACATACCTATCAATAGAGCAATTGCAGTAGTACAAGTGAACACAAAGTGACTGAGTTTGTAAAGTTTTAATCTCTTCAAAATAGGGGAGCATTCGATGAGAGCGACCACAAGTGCCATCTGAAAGTCAATAATACATCTAGATGTTTAGGTCATCGAAAGCTGTTTACCGCACGAGCAACACCGCAGAGCAGCTGAAGGCCCAAAGGGGAAAGGGAGAATGCAGAGCGAAGGGGCGAAGGGGCGAAAGGAGGTGGGACGAGGGCTGAGGTCGCGGGGAGGTCGGGTGGCTGTCGCCCCCGCTCGGGAAGCGGCCGCGGCACCCGTTGTATATTATGATGCATTGGGCGAAATATGCCGCGCCCGGGCTCTTTATAGATGCTCCGGCGACACGCGCGGCGGGGAGGGCAGGGGAGGGGAGGGTAGGGGAGACTACGACCCCGCCGCTCCTGTCAGGTTGTTGCTGCTCGCCCACGAATAGGTGCGGAACACGTGGGGGACAGCACTACCCGACCCCAAGGCACTCGACACTTACGTCGCGCGCTTAGCTTAAAATCAGAATGTGAAATCTGTTCGAGAGTCAAAGATAGATTTCTCTTCCCCCAGTTCCACACTTCTAGTGAAATGTACAGAAGACACGATCTTGGCCTTTTGTGGAAAATAAATGATGTTTCATTATTTATAAGGTCAAACTAATGGACCTACAACGGCACATATATTCTCTCGCATTATTTCTAAGTTTTCCGAACCTGGAAAGATGACTCAGGACTGTCACTGCAGTTCCCCTGACCGGGAGGTCCTGTCTGGAGGAGAATACTAGCGGCAGTTTGCTCTGATCGGAAGTTTTCCGTGGTTTCTCCGATCAACATCTGACGAATGCCGGAGCAGTACCCTAACAAACGAACCATGGACCACGCGCGATCTTTCCTCTATCTCGAGCTTGTCCGATCCTCTCCCCTAACACACACACACACACTAACATGCACTACACTATCACACTTACCGGAGACCGGTTGGGAGCCCAGAGCTTGTCGCCGCTGGGGCGGTGCCCCACTGGTGGGAGATACCTTATTGGGGAAAACCCCATTAGCCGACGGTAGGTCGACGTGAGACTTCACCATCCCGCAGGGAAGACCACTGCCACCTCCCAAGGAAGAACATGCACTACACTTACGGGAACAATGACATAGAAGATGACGCGTGTGAAATATCAATCAATAAATCATCTAAGTGTTCCGCCACGTTACACTACTATTGTTTTCAACCATTGAACCTTATATTCCGCACCGAGAATCGAACTCAGGACCTCCGAGTTAACTCGTCACCCATAACACAAGGCTACACAAGAGGGAAATGTTTGAACTCGAGAAATTTTTATTGACCCTTGATACCTACGAGATGACCATTTAAAGGAAAAAATGGGAGCGGATGTTTGATAATTTTTTTTAATTACGCAAATTTCCTTTTTTTTAAAAACAACAGTACATATCCTTTTTTAGAGCTAATTATTTACAATAGACTAAGTTCCAGGCCAAACGTATCTTCAATTTTCTACTTTTGAAATGTTAATATTTCACAATTTTCGAAAATATGGAGAGTTCGACCAAAACGGCACTACCTCCACAATTTTTTTCCGTTCTTTGATAGTATAAGGAGAATGTTTAAAGAAAATATTTTGAGCGGTTCTTGAGAAATAATTGATATTTCTTTTAAACTTTCTTATACTTCGCGCCAAATTATACACAAGAAAGACAAACATATTTTCCAAAAATTGTACATGATATTTCTTAAAGATCTCTCTTGAAGTAACAGATTCCAGGAAGGAATAAAATCTCATCTTCAATATAGCAATTGTAGCATGACGCCCAAAAAAACTTGCAATTTTCAAAAAAAAATTATATTTCAACAAACATGGAACCTGCACCATTCTCTTCAGGGCCGCTTACTTATTCGAGGACAAAGTTTAATGAAGAAATTTGATTCCCCTTCAGTCGCGCCCAAATTGGAACGCGAATTGTCGATGAGTAATGGCTAGAGACGGGCGCTATAATGGCGAACAACTACAGACGAGTAATTGTATCTAAAACTATGATGAGCTACAAAATACTATTACATTTATTAAGACGTTGATATGTAGCAAATTCTATTAAATGCTACACAAAAGTCCATGTATGATGCAGACAATGAACAGTGTCAATTCCTAGAAAGCGATTTTGGATCCCTTCAATTCGAATAGTGAATAGTGTAATTCATTATTGCTAGCATTAAATGGCGGTCAAAGCCAGCTCCCCAAATAATATGTGCCCTTCCTAATTCAAGAATTCCGCAGTCAAAACCTTGGGAGTTTACCTCAGGGGATTACTGCGGACCATTTCTAACAAAACTAGTCATTGGTAGGTGTAGGGAACATTGTTAATCATGGATTGTTGTATTTGTGTGTCATACAACAAAAGCTGTTTACCTCGACATAGTGAAGAATTTAACCACAAATGAATTTAGAGCTCTTCTAAAAAGATTCGGGTCTCTCAGGGGCTACCCCAGAATCATTTATAATGATACTGCTGAAACGTTTGTGAAAACAAAAAGGTAATTCGCTAGGATGGCAGTTCTTTCCCCCTCCTTCAGCATTTTGCAATGGTCTGGCTGAGACAGCCATAAGCGTCTTAAAATACAACTTAAAACTGTCTCTTGGACAAAAGGGTGTTTCAGTTTCTGAATCGAATACTTTGCAGACATGATATAAAATATGTTAAACTCCTGGCCCTTGGCTGCTTGCTCTGAGGATACCGAAGCCTTCATAATAACTCCAAATTATTTAATGTATATGGACACTCTCTCAACTCTGTGGCTTTCGATCAAAGCAGGATATAGCGAAACCCCGTCGTTATCACACGGTGAAAAGGCAATTGAACATTATTTGAAAATTCTAGACTAGATATATCTTACCTCTCTACAAGCATGCACAAAATGGAAATCTGTTTCTCCGGATGTGAAAGAACGTGATCTTGTCATTTTAATTGAGGCTTCTCCTTCATCTCTGTGGAAAGTTGGAGTGATCCCTGACTCTGCAGGCAATGTTCGAATGGTACAGGTCATAACAGCGTCAAGTACGACCACAAGATCGGTACAAAAATTATGTATTTTACCAAAGAAACTTCAACACTGATTCTAAACTCCCTCAGGAGACATACATCGTCAGATTAGGCTATGGGACCGGGCGTTCCCGGAGATCTGAGGCTACCCGAGCTACCCACATCCTCCGCATGCAAATGTCTTCTTTGTTTTTTCGTTTTGTTTTCTTAATAAAAACAAAATAAAGTGAGCCAAAATACTATTTTATACGGTGGTAATTTCACTTGTCACCACGCACGTCTATGTCTTTTATCTCAGAGTTAAAATGATATTCCCAACCATTTTAATGAAAATTAGACTTATCATTCTCTGCTAGTAGGATTCTTAAATATACAGCCAGAAAAACGTCAGATTTGTGCAACCTTTCATAATACCCTGCTCTAGACACCTTGCTTGTGGAGCAGGAGTGGGGATGACAAAAAAATTTAATTACAAAAACCCACTTATCGCGGCTACGAGGCAGCTATTAAAAATAATCCCTCATCATTCGTACACGCGACGAAGAGACCTGTAAACCGATCTAGTTCGCCAAGAACTAGCAGAAGGATGGTTCGCTCCAAGATTAATTTGTTTCTTGCTTTCTTTAACATTTATTCGTACTTCCACGAGCGATGCGATCTGACATTAGCAGGCTAGACTGCAGACTTCAAACAATGCAATCTCTTCGCGTCTTATTGATAAAAGGCGTTTAATTCTGAGAATCTGCCGACAATGCGCCATGCCGTCGGCGAGGCGCCCAGAAGTTGGCGTGGTCACCCGGGCATTTTTAAAAGTAGGCCAAAAGTCCGTATCAAAGAGCGTCATACGAGAAATGGACTTTTCCTCTTTATGAAGGATCTCTAGCGCGCAACATTTGAAATATGTGCTATTTGTTAGTAATTTGCCCTAAAGACTAGCTGTATTCGAATTACGGCGCCAAATTTGAATTTATTTGGCTGCCTATTGCCGACAGTTTCCTTTAAATAAATATACACAAATATATGCAAGTCTTATGCTCTATATCAGTATGTTCAGTGTACTTCATATTATTTGCATTACGATTATTAAATAAAGCAGTTCGACAGAATTGTTTAAACTTTGGAGCCCCTATTCTGAATGTATTTAAATGTCAGAGGAACGTGCCACACAGATTTTCTTAATATTCTGGGCACATCCACGGGACACACACAGTGCTGTCGAGTGTTCTTGTTTCGTTGACGTTCACAGAGATAACGTCCCGTCTCGGATTACCAGAGGAAGTCTCCCGCGCGTTATTATTGCGCGATCCTTTAGAAATACCCTTTTCGTCAACCATTCTCCGTTCTCCTTGCATAAACACACAGAGCATCAATTGCAGCAATATTGATTATGTCAGCTTAGGTCAGAACGTGAACCGCGCGTGATCGCGCGAACTACTATTGCAATTCAAGCTATTTCCGGTAGTAGCTATCACTTCAGTTATATTTCGCTTGAAGTCAATAGCTTGTGCGTCTTATGAAAGATAGTGAAAAGCCCAAGCCAAAAAATTGTTAACTCTCGCTGTAAACATCAAATGAATAAGACTTCTTTACAATTGTAATCCACGTGACTACTGAAAGGTGAAGTATAGGATATATGTGGAATAGCAGTAGCTTTTTAAATACATCGACAACGAAGGCAATAAACTTATTGTCCTCTATGATATAACTTCTTGGTTTTGGAATAACAATTATTTGTGGCAGATTCTACAATAAAGAATAGTATCCGATGCGCATTATTCCAATAAAAATAGATGTTACGAGGGCAATGAGTTTCTTAGGCAGGCTTTTAAGCATCTCCCCTGTTATACCATCGCGTCCATGAGTCATGTGGTTTGAAAATAATATCAGTCCTGTTGTGACGTCTTTGGTTGAGAAGAAATTTAGCTGATACCGAGATTTGATGAGGACATTCCAGGAATTCTAAAATTTCTTGATTCTCTGTATGTAATGTTGTCTCTTTCAGTTCTGACCCAACTACCATCGAGGGAGGAACTGATTTTGTAGCTCTTTATAACTTTTTAGAAGTTTTCCATAAGGAACAATCCGTTGTTTTTGAAGGTGACAGCTTTCCTAACTATAATATTAAAGATGCATATTTTTCGTTAATAAAATATGTTTCTTAAAAAAGATCATTAAATGTCATGTTAGTTTTTGCGTAATTTTGCGCGAAATATACGAATTTTTTGAATTTTTATAATATTTTATTTCTCTAAAACACACTAAAGTTTTTTCTTTATTCTCCTCGTACGTATCAAGATACGGTAAAAAGTATGGTGCTGGTGCATTTTGACAAAAACTGTTTTCGAAAATTGCAAAAAGGTAGTATTTCAAAAGTACAAAATTGAAGGTTTTTTTTGCCTTAGACCAAGTCTGTCCAAAACATCAGCTCTTTAAAAAAGTCATATACAGTTTTTTTTGAAATAACGAGTAGTTTCCTCTCATCATGGGCTTGAAATTAATGCAATGTATGCAAAAAATTTCCAAACTTTCTCCAATTTTTTCTTTATTTTTTCACGGATAGAACAGAGAATTAAAAGAATAGCGCGCGCCTCATTTTCGTTGAACTTCCTATATTGTCAAAAATTGAAAATTTAGAAATGATGTAAGGAAGTATGTGCTGTTGTACCACCACTAATTATTTTTAATAAAACAATAATTCAAGGCTTATACAGACTCAAATCTGTTCTGCATTACCTCATACATTGGATTATTCTTTATGCAAATACTTGTTCGTATTTTCCAATTCTACACATCAGATCGCAATGATTAGAAAAGTATGGCCATATCACGACAGTAATGAGCACTCTTCTTGACGTATTCGTGAGCTATGTAACCCCAACCGAGTTGAATCAGACGCTAATTAAAATAAGGCGCATGCCATTGCACGCAGCGGATATGTGTACGAAGCAAAAAAGCGCAATTCGGCGCTAATTGGCGGCGGCGCAGCCCCCGTTCGCACCTCCCCAAAGGAGCGGTTGCTTCCGATGGGCAGCTCCCGCCCCAGCCCTACTCTTTATTTGACTTTTATACACCGCCCCCGCACGGCCCCGCGTTCCGCTATCATCTACCAATACTTCCCGCATGTTTTCCCTTCCGTTTCATTTCCTCCATTCGCCTTCAATTGCATCTGCCCGCGGGCTGCGCACGGGGATCTCAACATACTTTCGGGTGTATTTTCGCTCCGCTAATTGGAAAAGTTGTGCGCACGAGGCGCGCATATAATTGAGACGAATGGTTTCCGTCAGTCACATCCAACGCGGTCGGCTGCGCCGGAGCCCCGCGCGCCCTATTAAGGGCGAAAGGGCGGGCGCGTTCGGCGGGGGCTGCCGCCACGGACAGTGCTCCACAACGCAGGCCGACGCAAAAAAATCGTCACAATCTTTCTGATTTCGAAAGCAACTTCGGTTTGCTCTCCCAGATATTTACTTCTGGATGTTAGATTATTTCTCAGATAGGCACTCAAAATGAAGGTTTATTAAATCGCCATCAAGATTAGACTTATCGCCGATCGCCGTCAACCTCAGAAACAAGAAACGGTAGTATTGAGTGTAATAGACTACACAGTATGCAGGAAGGAAAATTCTGGAAACTTTTCTGATAAAACAAGTCACGCCACGAATGAGATAGTATATCATGAGACAAATACAATATAATAATAATAAAAATAATGATATTAATATTAATATTAATAATAATAATAATAATAATAATAATAATAATAATAATAATAATAATAATAATAATAATAATAATAATAATAATAATAATAATAACGAGGAGGAGAAAGAGAAAATGCTATTTATTTTTCATTACAGTCTGTTCCAGTATTAATTTACGTAAAATTACAGTATATCTTTCTGTATCTGTTCTACTCAAAAATGGAAAATATCCTACTCTACCAAAATAATAAACAATTTTTAGCACAAATTCCATTGTGAAATTTCACACTGATTCTGTAGAAATAATTCTACAACACGTTTGAAAACACCATTTCTGAAAAGTCAAATATACATTTCAAAACGTTCCTTTCAACGCCTTTCCTTTCCTGTTCAACCCTGACTGAACGCCACTGGCTGCGGCTGCATTTGCGCCTGTTTGAGAGCACTGTGCGGTGCCGGGGCGGGGCGGGAATGACGAGGGCGCCGCCGCCCGGGGGGGCGCGCGGCAGCGGGCGCGGCAGCGGGAGAGCGAACTCGGCGGGCGGGCGGGCGGGCGGGCGGGCGGGCGGGCGGGCGGGCGGGCGGGCGGGCGGGCGGGCGGGCGGGCGGGCGGGCGGGCGGCCTGCCTCGTCGGAAGAGCGCGCAGCACCGGCGAGTGGACGGACGGAGATGGGAGGGAAGTGCGAGCGGAGGTGAACGTCCAACACGACCTTTTCTACAACTCCAATTCTAAAGATTCCCAATCCTTCATGTATAATAACGTTGATATAAACACATGAAAAATTGCAGACAACAATATAGGAGAAACCGTTAAATGCCGGAAAGAGTTTCACAGGAATTGGGAAAGGGCGCGTCATTAGGAGAACATAGGGATGGTTATATTATGTTATGCTAAAGCTCCGGAACACCGAATCTTTTTCAAGGATCAGAATTCCGATTTCCCACCTCTAGAAGAATACTAGAAGGATTTTTGTGTTATTTAAGGTGGCATCAACTTCTAGATCATTAGCGACCACTATTGCGTGAAACGGTATGGTAACTATGAGAATGACACGACATGATGATGATAGGGAGCGAAAATTGAACACAATACAACCATGCCCGAGGCGGGACCCGAACCCGCGATCCTTCGGTCCAAATTCGCTTCGCCACTATTGCCTTAGCAATTTCGGCCATCCAGACCGGCACTTTGAATGTGCAGAAAATGGATTGTAATGGCTGGAATGGATGGAATGGCAAAGGAGAATAGTTCGGGACCATTTTCGTACGAATTAATAGAAGAATATCATCTAAGATACAAACATTTTGTCACGCTCAAGAAAGCGGAAGTGATGTGTCGCGCTTTGTGACAGTTTTCACAACAGTTAATATGTACAAATGAATCAAAAAAGTACAATTTAAAAGATGAAGAATAATTTGGACACTGGATACAATGCTTCATGGCCAGTTGCTTAAATATTCGATTTCGATGATATTAAGCAAGCCAAGGACAAAGAAGTATTAATGCGCCGTACGAAGCTGGAGCGCATTAAGAGCGGAGTTGTCAGAAGTAACGATTAAGTACTTGAGATTCAAGACCAGTGTAGAGAGTCTTATAGTGAAACAGTACCTACCATATTCTGACAAGGAAAGCGAAAACGAGAAAGAGCTACGTTAACACAAACGGAAATTGAAATTGCAAGGAACAGAAAGGCGACCGCATCGACCGTGATGCCTGGCGACTGGATGTCCGCTATCATAAATTGCAACTTGAGTCTCCATGACCAACTTGAGATGGTTGATGAGGGAGTGATACATTATGGTAATTGATGATGATAATTGTATAAACATTGGATAAACGGTACAATAAGTCCAGGAAATTGGACGAAACCCGAGAAAAAATACCAAAACGCATTACGAGTAAATTCCGTAAATTCCTTAGTTAAATCCGATCACTTTACCAGGGATTTGTATCCCACTACCCAGAGCTAGAAACGACCATCCATCGTAACCACAGAGGTGAACAGGACTCTTGTCCGCTGCAGCGGGCGCTGGGGCGGGCGGGCGTGTCGTCGGGGGGGGAGTGCGCCGCGCCGCCCCCGCACGCGAGCGGGAACCCTGCGCCCGCCGCCACGCTAACGAGTCAATCTCTGTAATCAGGGGCGATATTTCCACGCCGCCCGCCCGCCCCTGCGCCCCGCCCCTGCGCCCCGCGCCGGTAACAACCCGGCCGGAAGAACCAAATCGCGTATACTTTACCGGCGCTCGGGGCCCCGCCCGCCCCGCCCGCCGCCCCGGCGCTGCCGACGACCTCGCCCATACGTCGCCAGCCCCGCGCACTGGCCCCGCGAGGACCAAGGAGTAAAGATTATTATTAAACTTATTAACCCTTGTAGAATTCACGACCATCAGCAAATATACACACAAAACTGACAACACAAACGTACAATCACGATCATCGGCGAACTAATGGTTCAATTTTTCTACTCACCAACGAAATTCTGTGAGCATTTCCTAATTCCTAAACATGTTATCATATCATCAATGTCTTAGCATCAATAAATAAATGGTTAAATCTTTGGCACGTTGTCGAACTGGCTGAAGTTGCTTACTGGCCATTTTTATTTTTTCACACCATATTCACAAGAACACAAATTTCTTTGTAGCTTTCTTAATAATAAAGGAAATAGGAGCAATGGAATGTTTACCCCAACATAAGTCTTTAATATGAAACGAAAGCCATGTGTTTTCTTGTCAATATTATATTAAAAACTAAAAATAGTCTAATCTGATATGTCTCAATAGAAAAATAAAATAAACATAAATAAAGGGCGTAATATGTTCTCTAAATGTGTGATTTGATTTAGGGATATTCGATAGTGAATGAAATAATAAATGTGTTGATATATGGATACATTAAGTACAAGTGCATACAATACAAAACTACACGTCTTCAAAAATCTAAGGAATTGAAAACTCAGTAAAAGCGATTAAATCTTCTGTGATATATTTCATGTTCGTAAAAGGGAAACGATACTCAAGTGATTTTCGGACGCATAACTTAACGGCAACAAGCATTGGAAATAACAGCGTCTTCAAAAAGTCCACGTAATGCTCATCTTCAGTACCTTTCCGGAGCAAATGACAGCAGGTAGATACGCATGTAAATACTGAAAATACATATTAGGTGCGCGTTTGTATCATTTCGGCCCTTTGTGAGTGGTTTATGTATCGCACTCACACCCTCTTCCGGTTTGCCCACTTTGTGACGCCCTCGTAGCGCCCCACAGCCCAGAAGCCTCACGACTCCGCCGAAAGGCAGCACGGGAGTACTGCAGTGCAGTTGCTTCAGGTTTCATTCGTGTTGGCTTCTTCAGTTCAGAATGTATTGCCTCCTGGTTCTGAACATTAAAAATAACTCCAAATACTGTAATGGAAGTTTTAAGAATGGAGTTCTTGAATTCTTTGTTGATTGCGTCATTGTTTCACGATTTCTAAATATATTATATTATTTTACAATTTGTATTCATACTACAAGTAACCATATCGATCTAAGTTTTAAACTAGGCTCCAAAGAAAGCTATTTTACAATAATATTAACTGGAACATTAACCTGTAAATTCAAAAATCTCAAATACAAGTGACGAGACTGCGATCTTATAGAGAGAAAGAAGTCGAACTACTGATGAATGCACAGATTGGAAGGAATAAAAGCCTACATAGAACAATCATTTACTTGGCAGCTTCTCCGATTTCCACAAAATGCCTCAGTAATCGTATAAGTCCAAGCATACACGATCATCGGTGAACATGAGAACAAGTGTAAATCATTTTCTGTTGCAAGTGTGGAGCAGGTTGTGTGTGGCACATGTGTCTATGAGCCATGCAGTGCCAAGTGCTTCGTCAGCGCTGCTCCCCCCCCCCCCGCCACGGCACCAGCCGACCCCGCCGCCCGCGCCGTATCGAGCCACCTTCGGTCGCGGAGCGGGGCACCCAATTATGTATAATTCATACGAATCAAAGGTCATAAATTTTTGTGCGGAGGCGCGCCGCCGTGTCTCGAGAGCGCGAGGCGGGCGAGGGTGATGGTGTGAGTGGATTCGCCAGCAACTTCTCGCTCCTCCTGGTTCGTTTGCGCGATGCCATTACCAGACGTATCCAGGAATTCAAAAGTCCTTAACAGGCGCAGAGGAAATCCTAGTTTGAATGCGCTCAAGAAGAATTTTGTCCGAACTTCACGAACCTTTTAGAAGGTGTGCGCTTTTAAGGTGAAGAAAGTTAAACTGCGTTGCAGGTAAAGGCCCTCACAAGATCCGCGGACGTAGTACGTGAAATGATGCAAGCCGTTAACAAGTGTACAGGCGAAGTAATACATTTATAAATCAAAATCATTTCAGCGATGGCATGGCCATTTTTTTCTTTATGCCTTCAAATATGTCTTGAAAATATGTCTTGAAATGAGCATCAAAGATCTTTGTCATTATTCAATATTGGGGTATATTTTACCAAGTCAATTGCAGGAAAGACTCAATGCAATGGAATAAAAAGTGCACATTATAATGTATTACTAACTTCGTAAACAACCACAAAGACGCACATTCTTTTAAGTCAGGAAACATATCATGCAACCATTAAAATTTATATACTATAATTAGTCTGTCATTAGGTCTTATCCAGAAGATGACCCAATTTAAAGATTGACGTCCTCCCTACGCTTTCAAATTAGATCTTGAGCATTTGCGGCGGTGTGGATGCTTAATAAATCTGTATCACACGTTAGACACATATTAATTAATTAAGAGACGTTTTATGATATATTTAAATTCAGTAATACAACATACAAAGAAAACATTTATTTAATGCAAAAATCAGTTAAAAGCTGTTTGTGGCGTGCTATGCGGAGAAGCACATTCTGTGTACTACATTCTGTTAAATTCTGGTATCCTTACCCTAACCATACACAAGTTGAGTTCTGAATGCTTATGGAAAAGAATATTGTTCACAAGAATCAATAAGAAAAATTCACTCCCGTGTGCAGAACATGACAAATATCTCAAAATTTTCACAAATTATCAGGGAAACTGGACGAAAAACCTGACTGAGATAGAGGGCACTGACCCAGAAGCTGAGATACAATACTAATTAAAGGTTTTTCAGCATTAAGCAGGCCAAATGGTTAATTTATACCTTTCATATCACTTTTTTTTTTTTCCATTTTCATGGCCGGTACACCCTCTTATTTTATAGAAACAATTATGCAGCAGAACATATTTTACTTCGCCCTTAAACTTGTGAATCGAATATAATCCTTTAATGTCATTTGCAATGTGTTGTACAGTAATGTACATCGTGAATATTTTGTAGAGAGCTGTTGTTACTGACACTTGATGAATATAATTACTACGTCAAGATTTTTTAGACATTGGTATTTGCTGAAAATATGTTCCCACAATTGAGTAAGTCATTTTTGACAAAAACACTGATTCGTAAATCAAGAGGCAAGGTAATTCTGGAATTCCTAGCTTAATAAAGAAGAGCGTACAAGTATCACGTGGGTGATATTTATTTATTAGTCGTAGAATTCTTTTCTGTACACTAAAAGTCTGGGAGCTACAGGGTGTTTCCTCAGAATATTATGTCATATCTCAGGTGGGGATGAACATTCGCGAAATATATACAACGAGCAGTAGGAAGGCAAACTTAATTTGAAAAGAATTCTGAAAGCAAAGCAGAAATAACTTAATTTTGTGTTCAATTGATTTAAATGGACATTCATTTCAGGTTGGACTGAATTGAGAGACCCAAAAATTTGTCACCTTAATATCGGCCAATTGCACATCCTTGATTTTCAATGGAATACGTAATTGTTTATTTGAAATGGAAAACTGCATTGAAACAGTTTTCTTTTCATTTGCTATTAACTTGTTATTACGAAACCAATTTGAAAATCTGATATTATACTATTTACGGTTTCCTTTCTTTAAAGAATATTCATTTCATCCCCGATGATAATTGTTCTTCCATTTCGAATCGTCGAGGGCATATAGTTTGTGTATGTTACTAGTTGGAAAAGAATAAAGCCTAAAATTGACACCCCATGACCCTTTGCCCAATTGGCAATGAATCGGAAAAGTGTTAATATAATTTGCATCTTTCCACTGCGATATTGTTACTCTCCGATATCGTTTAAGATTCGAACATAACCAAGCTAGAGTAATACCAACAATTCCATATGAAATGTTATTGTCAATGACATAAAAAAGATTTTTAAAGATTTTAAAATATTCCAGTACTCTACTTCCTAACAATATTCCAAAAATATATTTCATTTTGATCCATGGATGAAGCGACATCTTTGAGAAAAGAAAATATGGCTGGTTCCGAAGTTTTGATTATCTAAATACAAGTTGGCAATAAGAAAACGCTTCGTGTTCACTGGGAAAGGTTTTCATTCGTACGTAAAATTCTCTAATATTTTTGAAAACAAAAATTACAAAAGAGAAACTGGCCTATAATTTTGAATTTCATTTTGATGCGTTTTTTAAAGACCGGATAAATCTAATCTGTTTCGAAAATATTTACAAACGTCCAGGGGCATAAGGATGCATTACATGTGAGTTAATGGATGTACGAGTATAATGGCAGGTGCACAAGTATTTAACAAACAACTCGGAAATTAGCCTAAACTGGCCAATTATTTTTTTGTTCACAGATTTTGAGAATTGCATACGAAGAAATTTCGGAGACAAACATCGTGTCTATACTTTTTGTGGATACGTATGATGTTGAATTTTGAGGACGGTGAGAAGACCCATAGCGTGATCGGCAGCAATTCTTGAAAAATATTTGCCTAGCTACTTGCCAGAGCGTTCACATCATTATTTTTTTTAAACAATCATTCAATAAGATTTCTAATTGATGTGGTCGTAATTTTTTACTACAGCAATATGAAGTATTGCTGAAGCAATATGAAGCATTATGAATAAAAGAATCCAATATGACCTTTTCTAGATAATACATTTATTGCACCAGTGATTACTGCTTAAGAATTTTTGAACTGCTTCTTCTTCTGAACGGTCAACCAGTTCTCTAATCTAGTAATAATACTTTTTTTAAATGCTTTATTTACATATACAAAATTAATATATGCGGGGATGCTAATAAAAATAGAAGTACAAATTTTGAAGATTCTATCTTACATGCTTGTAAATATTTTATCCGTAATTGTTACAAGATTAGGCTTGAATGATGTACGTGTCAACTAGAAAATGTAAGGATAAAATCGCAAAGATCTTATCCGGACTTGGAAATTAATAGCTGAAACAGATGTGTTACATGCCTTTCCATATAGACAGATTTGCGTAGAGAAAAGTGTTGGTTCTTTACCCCACGATATTATAAA
Organism: Gryllus longicercus; assembly: GCA_038098605.1. Lineage (NCBI taxonomy): Eukaryota > Metazoa > Arthropoda > Insecta > Orthoptera > Gryllidae > Gryllus > Gryllus longicercus. The sequence goes on from JAZDUA010000379.1 coordinate 876,396, forward strand.
TAACTTTTTTACGTACTACATAGGTTGTAATGAGAACGTATTGTAATCGTGCGGCAGAAATCAGCGATTTTTCGGCAAAAACTCTTATTGTGAATCCTTATAAAGAAAAAGTGGATAATATTCTTTTAATGTGTAGAAAATAATTTCATGTCCTTGATACTACACAATTTTTTACCGGCAAAACGTCTACCAGTGTGTGTCCGTCCGTCTGCCTGTAAACGCCTAAACCGTTCACTCTATTTTCTCCAAAATAAAAATTTCTCGATCAATTTGTAGTACGAACTCGACGCCCTGCAAGTGTGAAACCCATATTTGGGTGTTTTAGGCTATTTTAAATTAAGTATATGAATAAATTTAAATTAACATTTTCAAAATTTTATCAAAAATGTTTTCCAATTCGTTGATTAAATTTGTGCACAAAACAGCTTAAAAACAGCAAGTCTCATATTCATCGACATTTCTGAGTTTTATAATATTGCAAATCTTCAATAGTTATAGAATATTGTATCTCGGCGTCTTCCTATAACTACAATGTTAAAGATAGATAATTTTCACTAACAAAATATGTTCTTCAAAGATACATATTTAAATTAAATGATATACTACAATTTTCCAAAACATTGAGTAGTTTTGCGGAATGGAGCTTGAAATTGAGGTGCCTTTTTAATTATTTTGTCCAAAACGGGTTCAACATTTTCTTCGAATTTTTCTCGGTTAAAACTAATAACGCTTTAAAAGTGGTGAAGGTCCCATTTTCAGCAAATTTTCTGTATTTTTAAAAACCTCAAATATTTAATACGTACTGTACAATAATGATTGTAGATATTGTTTCCGTTTCGAAATCTACTCTAAAAAATTCATCCTTAAATTAAGTCATTTTAGTTGTTTTTTTAAACGAATAGTTTTTGCGTGCATTGTGCTTGAAGTAAAGGGAATTTATAAAATAAATTTGATTAAGTGAATGGCGAGTGAACTCCATAGAACGGAGTTAGAATCTCGGCGCGGAGAAAAAAATGCTTGAAACACTTTTTGATGTTCATTCAGTAGTATAATTTTGCGGAGCCGTCACAAATAATGCAATAAAGTAAGTGCAGTTGTTGCACCACCAGTTTAGAGCCTTATCCTTTCTGCTGAACCAGCCTAATTAACAGGAGTAAGTCTTTACTATTCAGATGAATGTAAAGGAGTTATAGCATATAAAATAATTATTATGCCGAAATATTGAAATATCACCTCTACTTTGAATCATTAATTTTGAAATTTCAATTATATATACCCCACTTTTATGCATGTCATCTTCCTCCCATTAGTTAGTACGACAGAGATCAGCCCCTCTTCTCTGGTTTATTCAAAGTGTTGAGAGATATTCTTTACTCACCGAGAGGGAAAGGATAGCTAACTCACCTGAACGCTATCATCTTTGTACTAAATGATAGAAAATGATTCAGTTCAGTGTTACAAGTAATTAGTATCCGTTAGCACTCGACACAACTATCTCACAAGTAGCGTTCAATATTACTCTCCCCTCGACGTACACATGACATTCCCCATCATGACGAAGCACCATGTGTCCTGTTGAAAAATGAAGTTCTCTTTAATTAACCCATCTCTTTCTACAAGGTGTAACAAGAATCTCTGTGCTTGTATATAGTCACGCAAACACATTTTTGATTGACATGCCCAGCAGGTGAGCTAATATTGCTAAGGTGGTTACGCTTTAGCGGAATCGAAGTGAATGGTAGCGGAATCGAATTCCTCACGGGGCATGAGTGTTCACTTGTGAGATGTGCCATGAAAGGGCTCTTCCAACCGCCAGGCCGCCTCCATCTCCTCTTCTTTCAACTCCTTGTGGGCCTGGGTGTGTAGATGCTGGGGACACTTCGCCCAAGTACGCGTTACAACCAGACTGCGAGATGGAAGCCCATCTAAGGCATCTTTGTTGGTCGTGCTGTGACAAGGCGATTTACTCACAAAACGAGGTGATGTCCTCTAACTTAAACCAAGCGCTCATGTGCTTACGAACTGCGCCTGTTTCCAAAATTTAAACTCGCTACTTGTCCAATATGAGCTACTAATTACATCGGCATGAAGGATGAGGACACTGGTACATTCAAAATGGAGGCGCCTGAAGGGATATATCTCAGTCGTGGGACAGCAAAAATTGAGATGGCGTAAAATAGAAATACCCTGTTAATGCATATAAGCGTCCTTATATATCAATAGTCTACGTAATTATCTTACCACTGATTTCATTGGCAGGATTTTCCAATAATAAAACATTGGATGTTTAGATAATGTAGTGTTATGTGCAGGGTGAGGAAACAACAGAGCAAATTTCTATAATGTTATGTTTATCTTCAAAGAAATCCAAGTACAGAACAAACTCTCCCTCACCAAAGTCAAGCACCCCAGCGTAGTCGAGTCTGCGTATCCTCTATGCTGGCAGGCGTCGTATTGTAGCCTGCCGTCTTGCAGTCTGGCGTCCTAAATAGGATACGATACATTTCATGCAAAATTTCCAGTACATGTCTTGCAACATTTCAATAAGCGAAACCTTCTATAATTTCATTCTTAATTATTTTTGGAGCAATATTCACCTTTCCACTTAACCCAAACTGCTAGACCGTAAATTGGTAATAGTCTAAATAGAAAGATAGGATGGTTTTAAAAGTAAGTAATCTTAAATGTTGCATTTTTTGGAATAGCAAATAGGGTGACGAAACTCTAAGTCTCCCTACAATCGGAGAAAGATTCAGAATAATAAGGGCAATTCCAAAGAACGTTATTTATTTCCGAAATTGGTGTATTTACAGATTTTTTAGGTAAGCATTTCCAGAGGTGCCACTTTTATAAACATAATATTGGCATACATCGTAAGCCTTGTTGATAGTGAAATAATGACCCTCTAGCGATGTATATAAAACATCAGTTTAACGTAATTTAATGAAAAAATAAATATCAGAAATGATTTTGCTTGTCCCATATTTTGCTATTTTTATTACAAGTACATTTCTAGAAAGATTTTGTTAGATCTCGTATGAGCTAATAGTAATTTTGTTTGATAGTCTTAACGATCGTGTATATGTTCTTCATTAAAGGCTCAAATTTGACCGAAAAACATTATTTTTTACTTTAATTCATGAAAATCGTATAGAAAAGTCTGCAATAATAACTTCAAACCAAATGGCCATCATATAGCAAAATCTGAGCGAAATCATAGAGCGAAATATGAGACAAATGGAATTATTACTTCTGACGATTTTTTTCATTAAAATACCTTGAATATTTGATAATGATAATTCGCTAGATTCGCATTATTTCACTAGCAGCACGGCTTGCGATGCATGTCAATGCAATTTTTCATACGTGGCACCTCTGGAAATGATTACCTAGAATTATTTTTAAGGTTGACTAATCATCCATGATTCAAAGTAGGTGAATTGTGAATTAAATTCAATAATAATAATAATAATAATAATAATAATAATAATAATAATAATAATAATAATAATAATAATAATTACTGCAACTGAGCGTACGCTCGGTGTAAGTTAATCAAAAAAGAAACAATTAAAAATTAGAACACAATCAATACATACAAATACTAAAAAAGATTTAAAAAAATAAATGCAAATAAACAAAAAAAATATATACGCTCAGTAATGCAATGGCCACTTATGACATTATGTAATTACTCCTTTGCCGAAAGAATCGTCAACTTTCCGGATGGACTGCACTCTCCTCCAATGAGCGGCAGCCTTTGAAGCGATTACCGAGCGCGCAGGCTGCTCGCGCGAACGTCCGCTCCTCCAGGGCTGCCAACTTAGGCGCCGGCACGCCCACGCGCCGCCCCGAGGAGCGGCTAATCCCGTCAGGGTTTTAACAACTTGGCGCGCGGCGCGGCGCGCTTAATTGAGTGCGGAGACTCGGCCGCCGCCTCCCCCACTCGGTGGAACACCCACTGCCCGCCGCCTCCCCCTGCGCAATTCCAACTCCATCTCCTTTCCATTCTACTGCAGCTCATCACCGTAGCTCGCCCCGACCCCTCAACCCTCTGCCCATTCCGCACCTTTCAAGTCTCTCCCGCGGCTCTCAGTCATCGACCCCTGTCGCTCTCTCCTCCGAAATCAGATTACGTACTACCACGCTTTCATTTTAGGAGCCTCCTCCTATTGCTTTCGTATTCTTTCTTTCGTAATTGTCCTCCGCCGTCACCCCTTCCTCACGCAATATGAGGGTTTTCTCTCTATGTGAAAGCGTATTCGTCAATATTATTTTTCCTGTGCTGTGCTTTCTTGCCTGTCTCCGCATCGAACTCCTTCCATCTTTCTCGTGAACCCCGCCGTAGCCGTCTCCACAGTCCCTGACCTCCCTCCGGGGCCGTTCGTTGCACCGCGAGTCAGCTGCTTCCTCCACCACCACCTTCCCTTCCCTCATCGTGGTGGCGGCTCCGCCTTCTCAGACCCAACCAGTTTGCCTATCACTGCTTGCTGTCTCCTGGATACCTGGAACATTTCTATGACACTTCGGGCGAAATCATCATCTCCTCACCTGTCGTTGCTGTGTACTCTTTGAAAAACCTTCCTTTGTCCCACGCTCTCATTCGCAGCTAAACCGCTTCCAACGCCGTCACCTTCGCCGCCTGCACCTTCACCCATCCTCCCCGAGACCCGACTCCTGCTCCGCCGACGTATTTCCAGAACAACCCTTGTTCCGTTCATAGTTCCTTTCTCAACGCCTCCCGCCGTGAATCTTCTCTCTTGTTCCTTCCTCCCTGCTATCATCGTCGACGTCGATTATACCGTGGCTTCCACCCTGTCCGTTATTTGTCACTCCCTCCTTGTTCTGTTCGCGGTCTCACCTCCTCCGTCGCAAAATCTCGTTTTCCGTTCAAGTATTCCTTCTCGTCATCGGCTTCCGTTCCGTGGCCGCTTCCACAGTCGCTGGCAACATTAGCTCACTTGGACACTTCACCCGCCCTCACCTCCGCCACAGCACAGACACAATCACTTTTCTTTCAAAGTTTTATTTTTACGCTAGTTTTATTTTTTATTAAGTATTATCTTCCTACGATGCTTTTTCTGTCATTATTTTCAACTTCTTAGTTCTCATTTCTTTCTCGTTTTATCGAATATTCGTCCTCTCTTGTCGGAAAATCTCAAACAAGCAGCAAACATTCACGAGGTGAACTGAAGCGCAATGTCGTGAAACAGAATAATGGAAAAGTTTCTCGTGCGTGTGTAAGCACAGAGTGCGTAAATGCAGCTTAGTAAAACAAGCATGTTATTTTTCATTCTCAAATATTATTTGTTTTCAGGTCAGTAGTGTTTTTGTTTTCATTGTAAATAATACTAGCAACAACAATAAACACAACATTTCCCACTAGTGCTTTCCTTCCCCATCCATCCTTTGCTGTGAATTTTCTTCCCCTATCGACTTCGTCACCTCCGTCGCCCCAGTTCTCGTTTTGCCTCCGTTTCCTTCATCTCTTCCCCTGCTCCTCTCGTTCCTCCATTTCTGAATGCAGCTGAAGCCGCGTAAAGTAATTGGTATTGCCACGTCCCGTCGCAACGAACTTCGACCGAAGAATTCTTACTCCTGGTATTACGCCGTCGCTCCACTTGGACGTTTAAACTCCGGCGTCGAGATACAAACTTTTCTGAGACCCATTGCATAATCACTTGGAATTAAATTTGGACGTTGAATTACTTGTCATTCAAGATCATCATAGATAAGATAACACTTTAATAAACGCTCAAGAAACTCGACGACTTTTCAAAAATCATGGCATTTTCCCTAATCGCATTGTTTATGCTTTCGTACAAAATTTGATTTTGTTCGAAAATATTTTTAACTTCACCAAATAAATATAGGTCTTTCAAACCTCTTTCTCGCGTGTAAAATAACTATAGCTCATCCCCAAATCAATTATTTATGTAATTGTACATTTTTCAAAGCATATTTACATTCAATTAATGAAAATTATTTTGCAGATATGTATTATTACAACTTCAAAAATGAAGCGTTTCAATAAATGAATCACATGACATAAATTTAAATGAAAAACGCACGTCCGTTGTGCTTTGTAACAGTTCCAACTTCCAAGTTGTATTTTCTATTTTTCCACACCACAATTTGACATTCGCTGTAGCTCAAGTTATTAGCATTCTACATTCGATTAGACCGCAAATATTAGCGAACGTTTTCCAAAGAAAACTGTAATTTACTGGTTTCTTTCCATAAATTGTCTAAGCTTAAATTCAAATTAAATCCCCGTCAATAGGTGCCCCTTTGAGAAAATTTCCTGAAAGAAAGATTGGTATATGTTTCATAGAATCAAATATTTCGGTTTATTGCTTTCTCGTTGTCAAAAACAATGTGAGAATTTTGCTGTGCGCTGCAGTGTCACAATTTCTTCGGGAATATAGCATTTTATTATGTATTCATACTTTCATTCGTGAGTTTTCGACGACCCGGATAATATATTTTGATTACACTACTCACGTTGCGGTAGAAATGCAGTTTACGATACGGTTCTCGTTCACGTGCTGTCGCTAGGCTTCACAATGCGAATGCACATTGACCACAAGGCTTGGGCCTTTGCCCCTCGTGTTAAAACGTCCTTGAGTCTCTCCAGTGCACAATTACAAAAGCATTGTATGCGAATACGCATCTTAAAAATCGTTGGTAACATTTAACTTCGCACACAAAGACACACTACGCACAAAGAAAACTTCTCGTTTCCTTAAATATCCGTTCTTGGAGAAAAGTGAACCGGGAGCCGTCCTGTATACAGGATTTGAGCTCATTTTGCTACATAAAATGCTGTTCCAAGTCATATCAAATGTAGACATTCTGAAAATCTCGTAAATATTGTTTAAATATTCTAACAAATTCAGCAAAAGAAAATCTGAAATATGAACTGCGATTCTACATGTCCTTTCTTTTACCAAGAGAATAAAAATTTGTGTGAGGGGATACAAAAAACAAAGTGAATATGTGGCGACGTCAAAGATTATTGTAGAGTCGGCACACAAGAGATGATCTCATGATATAAGAAGTAAATATACTCCCTCAGGACAATTAAGTGCGCAACGCGGTTGATGACATGCATCCTTAGCAGTCCGTTCTCTTCGACGCATAATTGGAAATGAAAATATCAAAAAACGTGCGCTGCCCTCGGAATAACACGAGTAAACAAGCTGCTCCCCACCGAAGGGTAAGTCGAGCTTGGGCGCCCATTCGGCCGAGGGTAAACCATTTCCACCGGCAATCAACTTGAGAAGTTTCTCGTTTTTTTACTCTCCCAACCGAGGGAGCGGGCGAGCGGGCGAGCGAGCGAGCGCCCAGCGCCCAAGGGGAAGGGCGGCGTTGCGTGCGGCCGCGCCCTGTGTGCTCTCGGTCCCCGCGCCCCGCCCCGCCCCACCCCGCCCCTTGCGGCCGCGAGCGCCCTCACGCAGCGGGGCCGATCGCCGGCTGTCATTTCATTTTCATTTCGACCTAATGGGCCCCGTAATGAGCCCGGTGCTCGCGGCCGGGCGCCGCCCCCGCCCCCGCCTCCGCGTGGCTCCGGCACCCTCGCGCGTTGGGCGCGGCGCGGCGCGGCGGTCGCAGCCAGGGGTGGAGCGCCGTTAGCTTCAGCTGACGAGGGAATAGTAAAGTGCAAATGGCGGATTGACAGGGACACTATGGTCTCAGAAGATAGGAAGCTTGGAAAAGAAGAAACGGAAAAGAGGGAGAAAATTTTAGTGAAATAAATCGAATTATCCGGGAAACATACACACTAAATGAGTAAAACTAATAAAAATATGAAAATGGTAAGATTAATTCCTCTTGAAATTTTTCTCAGGTAACGAATGAAGACAACCGAAACCCGATGTGCTCAGGAGTATTAGACTGTTGAGCAGATGCATCATGTAGACATGTCGAAGGAAGATAAGAAGGTAGGCCCAGGTGTAAAATGAAGCGGTTCCAGGACTGTAGAGGTTGGCGAGAAGAACGGCGTGGTCAGTCAGTGATGAAGACGCAGAGGGGTTCGAGTATCATGGTGGAAAAAGCAGCGGGAGGGCGGTGAGTAGGTGAGGGGAGAAGGGCGGGGACGTGGGCGAGGCTGCAGGAGGAGGAGAGGCGAGGGGCGGAGGGCGGAGGGCGGTGCGTGCGAGGGCGACGGCCTTCCCAACCGTGACGAGGCCGCGTGCTGCGCGCTCGCTGCGCACCGCGGCGCCCATTAAGATTTCATATTTTCTAAACGTGACTCATGTTGTGAAATCGCCCTGCGGGAAGTTGCTTGGAGCCCCGATTTCGGGGAGGAAGTTTTGACGTATAAAATAACCTAATCGTAGGGAAAACACTGAACAGAACAAAATTACGTGGGATGGAAGAGCCGATATTAAGGAAATTTTCACTAGAGTGCACCATACAATTTTCTAAAACTATCTAATAACTTTGATATACGAAGTCAGTCAATCACAATAAAAAATTATTGAATCGTTAAAACGTCCGTGAAGTTTACTTAAATAATATTTTTGTTGGTAACCATTTAAAAAAATATTATAAATTAACTTTGTTTCAACATTATTTCTGAATTTAAACCTATAAATAAATATTTTCCCTGTCTTATTACCTATAATTTTCTGATTCCCTTAGGTTTACACTTTATGTTTCAATCCTCAGACAGATTTACTGAATATGACTTGTTTCTAAAATCATTTATCACTACGTAGTGGTTTTGTTAATGATTGGAGCGAGGTGTGTAACTCTGTAATTACCACATGAATTAAACGATTACTCTACGAGGAAGACCCACTAAATAAATTGTGGTAAATTATCATTAATGATAGATTTAATATAATTTACGTTAATAAAAATGAATTACCGTGAGAGTTTCAAATAACGTTCCAATGAATATTACGAGATATATTTATACACACGAGTCTCCCAAATTGACTCCAAAGCTAATAAACCATACTCAGTTCGAATATCAATGTTTGTTCTTGCAGTTGCTGCTTCTGCTGATGATGCTGATTATTATTTTGTTATTTTTGTCGTGGTTTTAGCCCCATTAGTTTTAGTTCCGGAATAAAACTATCTTACAATTATCAAGATCCTTATGAATTTAACACTTAAATTTAAATATATATTTCTCATATGGTAGCAGCATAGCTGATAATACATATGTCTGTTTCTTACATATGTGATAATGTTATATTGAATGTAATTATGTAAATGAAATATTATTTGAAATTAAAGGTCTTCAAAGAATCACTTTGCATGAGATGATTAGGCTAAAACACTTCAGCGTGCATTTTCGTACCAGTTTATAGCGAAAGAGCTCACTAGTGCGAATTCCAGCCTAAGACCGGCACATTCAGCACGAAGAATTGTCTTGGAGACACGAAAACGGCAAAAATCGCAAAGTGCGCAAAAATCCTGAAAAGCTCGCCCTACTTTTGAAATCGCGGTGGCCGCGAAAGAGATCAGAGGCCCGTGCGAGTCTTTCAGCGGAAGCTGGCGGGCGGCTGCGGCAAGGCGAGACGGGACGGGGTGGGATGAACGGGACGGGGCGGGACGGGGCGGGACGGGGCGGGACGGGGCGGGACGGAGCGGGACGGAGCGGGACGGGGCGGGACGGGGCGGGACGGGGCGGGATGAACGGGACGGGGCGGGACGGGAGGTGACGGAACGGGAGGGGACGGAACGGGAGGGGACGGAACGGGAGGGGACGGAACGGGAGGGGACGGAACGGGAGGGGACGGAACGGGAGGGGACGGAACGGGAGGGGGCGGAACGGGAGGGGACGGAACGGGAGGGGACGGAACGGGAAGGAACGGAACGGGAAGGAACGGAACGGGAAGGAACGGAACGGAACGGAACGGAACGGGACGGGACGGGACGGGACGGGACGGGACGGGACGGGACGCGGGCCACGGCGATGAGGAGCCGAGGCAGTGCATCGCCGATCGGCGGCACCTCCCACGCGCCCCCCCTCTGCCCGCGCGCCGGCTCCCTCCTCCACCGGGATCTCTCTGCCCCCAACGCCCCTCCGAACCCTGTTCGTATCCGATTTCGTCATTATCCAACACGATCAGTACACGTACCTCGCATGCTTTCGGGCAAGCTCTCAACACACTCCCGAAGCGCTCCCGACTCCCTCTATACTGTATTTCTGAAATAGCGATTTTGAGTTTCTCTACACTCAAAATGCATAAATATGTATTGTATTGGATATTGTCTATTTTTCCTTTTTTCAATTTTTCCCAGGACGTGTAGCTCATTCCCGGCCCAGCTGCCACCCGTGCGGACCTCTCCCGTAGCTTCTCGCTGTTCAATTACCTTCAGTGATATCACTCGATATCAGTGCTGTGTCGGCCGGAAAATTTGCGACTCACGTAGGGGGGAGTGGATTCACCGGGTATCATTGCACTTCAACTGATATTTTAGTCTGTTTCACGAATTCACATGAATCGAATCAATACTTACAATCACAGGAGTTTTACTTCAAAGATTACTATAAGATAGATTACTCAAATTACTAAGACAAAATTACTCAAATCTGCTACCAGATTATGTAAAAAGATCATTCAGCTCCGAGTTCATTGCTCTCTGGAATAACATGTATCAAGGAAAATATGAATAACAGTTTAATGCAGAAAATTATTGATACTAAGTTTCATTTTTTTAACTTAAAATAATAAAAAAAAGTACTTTCAAGAATAGCAATTAAAAACACAATTATTAATGTTGTAGGAAATAAAGTTTTGCGTGTTTTGGCATACCAAGGACGAATTTAAAGCAGACGTACATAGAAGCTGAATTAGCAGCAGAATTCGCCAATTTCGAAGGGATTGAACATACGTTTGCAGTGATTAAAGAATTTTCCTGAATAATTTCGGCAGTAACGTTCCGTATAGTTTGATAGCATAATCTTTGTACACTTCACCATCTGATCTTCGAGTACTAATTGCCCAAAATTTCAAAATGTTTCTAATTTCTTCATTAGTAGTTTGTTATTTATAGTTACTCTTACTGTCAATTTGTATTTTCTTTCTTCACAATATTCTTTATTTTGCTTGCACACACTTTTTCGGTTCCCTTTGTTGTTTTTCGACACAATCTTTAATAATAGATTCAATTTCAGAGATTGAAAATATACCAAAAAGATTCATTTTAATTTTAATTTGATGCTCAAAAGCTATTATTGACATAAAACAATTCCTATCGATAACGACACAAAAGGAAACAAAGATATTACAGCGGAGTGCAAAATCGATAATCCCATGGCGATATAATCTGAGATTGGTTGAGTTAAAATATATCCTTTCTTAGTATTGGTTACTTAGGACATGGACAGACATGAGTGAAATAGATAAGAATCTTGTGAGACGAAGCCAGCCGCTCAGTGAACTACAACAGTGATCCACAAGTTTTATTTATCAGTACTGTTCACAGTTTTTCATACGGAATAGGCGACGCACCCGCGATGACGTGCGTGCGTGCGTGGACTTCAAACAGTGCAAAATATAAGAGGTGAGTGAAACGTACAAGCTTAACAATTAGCTCGTCTCAACCATGGAAACAACAGACGCTGATTGTCCTTCGTTTGCAGAGGCGGGGGTCACTTATAGAAGTATAGGTCAACAAAATCGATGATTACACCACATTGCAATCATTCTTTCACCAAAATGACCGTATTACCACACTATCAAGATCCAACCAAATCAACTACTTCAGTAGTATGAAGAAATGTAGCAGTCTCATACACAGAATATGAAATCTTGCATGAACTCTCTAATACAAAGCAATCCTGTAATAGTCGTAAGAACAACAGGATCTAACCGAAACCGGTAGCCTCTTTTTCGGTCACTTTTTAACTATTTTGGTACATTTGGGTAACTGTAGGGGGAACACGACACGTAAGAACAACACAAACACACAAACGTCCATGCCCGATGCGGGATTCGCACCCGCCACCCTTCGAGCCGAGGCAACTCCCTACAGCCTTAGCGACCTCGGCTCTCCAGGCCGGCAACCGCAGCCTCCATGCGCTGTCACTCTCTCAAAAGCGAATCCCGGACTGGAAATATTCAACTGAATAATCTCTATAACGCAATAATATCCGTAGAAGAACGACGTCATAGACTAGTACAGTATAGTACTAGACAGTACAGTGTCCACACGAGGGCCCACATTCCACAGCAGACTGTCCAAGCAATCTGATGGAATGTGTGCAATGGGAAAATGATGCTCATCGTGTGTCCAGTCGCGAATGGGAACTGTATCAGAGAAGGGGAACGATCAAAACTCCCTACTCACCACCTCATCCAACAACTCATTCCATGAAATCCTGCACCCCCGCTGCAACAACCTCCGCTCAACCCCTCTCTCCCCACATCAAAAATCGCACGAAGCACTTTAATCACCCATGCCAAAACTACCCCGAGCAGATTAACGTCCTTTACTGCGATGTGACATAATCAGTCTATTGAAAGGAGCAGACGCGCCACAGAGACAGCTGTTTCTGCTGTGTGGCGTTCGGCGAAAGCCGAGAACAAACAGACACAAACATCTTCCACCCCAAGCGTGCCGATTTGTGCAAGAAAGTGCCCGAGGGGGGGGGGGGGGAACGGCGCAGCGACGGGCTGTCGGGGCCAAGTGGAAACGCGTGCTCCACGTTTTCAGAGTGGGATTTTGTTTACGACAAAAACGCACGGGGCCAGTGCGCACACGTTCGAAGGGCCGCTCCCGGCCGCAATTTCCTAATACCCAAGAGAAGGCACAGTTATGAAGCAGCCAAAGAAATGTAAGATTGGATTGGATAAATGAAAGGGGTGACGTTGCACTAAGATGTACAGGAGCAAGAGCGGAAAGACCGACAGACTGCCGAAAATCTTTTTCAAACGATTTTCGGTACTTCGTTCCCATGTGTCACTCACCGTCTTCGACAGTGCCCCAACGGAGGGTAAGGCAAAATGGCTCAAGTTATTCTGGAATCAGACAAAGATGAAGACGAAGAAGAAAACCCTAATTGGAGAGATACATTCTGCATCAAAATAATTTTACTTTCTCAATAAACATCGAATTTTGTCTTTTGTAATTGCTTTCTTCTCTAGATTTTCTATCAATGAAGATTTTCGCGGTAGAGACCCTTTAATATATGCAAGAACGATCCTGTTTGCAAAAGCGGAATTCAAAAATTTGAGAAGACCGTTGTTGTGAATGATGTTTAGGAAAAAGGATTCATTCAAGATTATAACATTCTCACAAAAGAAAAAACGGACAATTTGTTTTACAAATGGTTGCCAAAGATCGTAAAAAAAATCCAATTGCTACTAAACCTTATCTTCGAAAAAAAAATAACTGATGTTCATGTCAGTTGTTGAGTTAATAGATTTAGAATGTTTTTAAACAGTTGCTGGGCATGCCTGAGTAAGTCACAAAAACTGGAGGAAAAAGAAAATGGTTGGCGGAATTAATTCACCGCTTTTCCATGGAATTATTTGTTGCGCGTACTGTGTTTAAGCGCCAAGAAATTGTCCGAATGGCTCTAATGTTGCACGGCTTACTTTCTCCTCAAGTGAAACCGGATTGAGAGGGGGAGGGGGAGCAGAAAAGTTACCCTATATGTAAAGGCCGCTCTAATCCCCATCTCCCACGAGTGGAGGAGAATGCCTCCTGGCTGGTCTTTCGACCTATGTGGCAGCATAGTGCATATACGTGTGTGTGTGTGTATGGGGAGAGGATATAATAAGGAAGAGGAAGGAAAGATCGCGCGCGGTCGGAGGCTCATTTGTTGGGTACTGCTCCGGCATTTGTTTGGTGTCGATTGGAAAAACAACTCTTCCAGAGTGGCAGCCCAGAGCCATCAGTTGAGGCAGAGAGCCGCCTCAGCTGCTTTCCTTCCCGGGCTGCATTTCCATCTCCCCTCTCTGCTACACTTTACGTGTGGCTGCCTCATTGTGGTTCTTTCCCTACCATCGCGCTTGCCAGAGGCCACCAAACTTTTGAAGAAAATGCTCCATTAAATGTCGCGAGGCAAATACTGAACGAGAGAAACTTTTTGAAAAATCATACGTCGTTTTCTTTTTAAATGTTTAGAAGACAACTTGTAATGCTTGGCCTGAAAAAGTACAGCAGGTCTATTATAAATTCTGAAAAATGATGTGAAAACTCAAACTTATTCCGATGTATTTGATCTTTCTCGCAAGTGGTTTTGTCATATTATAATCGCTTGGTACCTCTACTTTTTTCGAATGAAAAGACAGACTGTTGATGTTCTTAAACATACGCTTCTCATGTCGAACTAAAACTTAAGATACCTTGATAACGTCAAGTAGTCGTAGTATTTTTCAGTAAGTTTTTTTTTTCTTTTAACACTCCGGCAACCCTTTTCTATTCCTCATTGTGTCCTTCTGTCGAATCTATTCCGTTTCCTCTCCCTATCGCGTTGCCTCTTCCATGCCCACTCTGCCCAGATCTGCCGCGCCCCTATCACTCCCGATTCCCCTTGTGTCGCCCTTCGCTGCCCACTCGCTCGCCCGTGCAGCGGCCGCCTGCGAAGCGCGCGGGAGTCAGCGGCTGCTGGGGGCCCGGCCGCGCCGTCGCCTCGTGGCTTGGCCTCCCGCGCGGCTGCAGGCAAATAGGGACACAAGTTGCTGCGAGGTATTGAACAGGCGAAGTAGCCGGAAGTTGGGGCGAGTCACGACACGGGTACAAGTAACAAGAACGCGGGGGAGGTGAATAGACAGCTCGAGAATGTTTGAGAGAAGGGGAGCAGACACTTGTGCCGCCACGCTGGCTCGCCTATGTCTTAATAAGTCAGTACTGAGCTTTCATGCATATTCAAAGATACTTCATGGATGAGACCAACCCGAAACAAATAAAATTGCGTTTATTTTGAAATTAAGATTCAGTTTTAGTCACATACGCCTGTCACAATATAATTACGCATACTAGAGAATAGGTTGTTTAGTACATGTAACAGTGATATAAAAGTTGATTTATTTTGACATACTACAAATATTTCAATAATTTATCTTTCCAAATTCGTTTATTCAAAAATTATAAAAGCTTGACGGAAACATTTGAAGAAAAGGGTAACATGGAAGAGATGTAGAATGATGTGAGCTCTGGCGTGGGGTGGGAGAAGGACGTGAGGAGAAAAATTGACGAGGAAGAAATTTTATTTCAAAGGAATAAAGAAAAAGAAAGTAGGAGATAGCGACATGATTTCGAATGAGTTCTCGGTCATTTCTAACCAAGACGAGGTAAAATGTATTGAAATCTTATTTACTCTGATATTTCAGCAGGGAGTAACACCAGAGGAATGGAAAGACAGTGTAATTATATCAGTTTACAAGAAAGGGAACAGGAACAATGTAGAAAATTGCAAGGACGCTTATGACCTCCTTGTACAAAATGTGGATGAGAATTATCAGACAGCCTGCAGAGAGGTAAGGAAGAAGAGCCAAATACCATGCAATCAAACAGGATTCAGAGTTATGGATAACATTTAACACATTAAAATATGTTATAGGAAAGAGAAAAGTATGTAAGAGAAGCCTATGGGTTGCAGACTTGATTAGAAGGCGGTCTTCAACAATGTGAACAGGGAAAGGCTGTGGAGCATTATGTTGATACTAGAAATAGGATGATAAAAATGGCTTTCTTCGGACTCTCTTCTGAACCGAACCTAGCCTCTTTTCACTGGCATACAATGGATTGTGAAGACCATTGCTGCTGTTACTAATGAAGTAATGGAGAGGCCTAAATACGTGAATGCAAACCCTCTAAGTGGAAAGGTTCTGCGTTTGTGATGCCCATTCTCCGTCTAGATTTGCACGCAGCAGCCGATCTAGAAATTGTCGGCGACCAGTGAGCCAGCGGCCAGTAGCGGAACTTTTAGCTACAACACGAAGCAGGCCGGACTTTATGCACAGGGAGAAGTATGTGTGGTTTGAATCACTACATAAAACTAAAATGATTTTTCAAAAACACGGGATTTATTAATCCTCGTAAATGCCGTTACAACGAACATAAAAAACACTTGGCAAATAATAAAATTAAACACGCAAATGCGATTGCAATTTTATCATATTTTATCCCCCCCCCGTCCGCATGCTTAATAACCTTTGTCAATTTCTGCGCAGAGGCCCCCGAATTTATCTTACAACCAGCCTAAGAGATCCCACTTGAAAATATCTTATAAAAACAATAGCACACAAGATTTTAAAGCCATTAATGGTTCTTAAATAGAACACAACACAGTATACACAACTTGCACAAAAAATAAAATAAAACAATATTCCTCATTAACATTTCAATAACTAGTACTCTTCTTCAAAAGATATCCTTATTCTAGTATTTACAAAATCATTCCTTTTAGCTATACATGACCATCTATATCATCTTGCTCTTCTGATATTATTATGAATAGCCTGCGCGTCAAATATGGAGGTCTATTTAATATACTCTAATTCCGATAACACTATTATACCATAGCGCCCACTTCTGAATCGGCCTCTGCCTTAGTTAAAACATGAAAACGAAACCCACTAAGAAAATGCGAAACTCACCGTGCTGGGTTCGGCGCGCCCCCCGCGTCCGCGAAGGTCACCTCCGCCCTTGGCCGCTCGCATCCCCCTGCGCGAAGCTCAAGGTCGCTGGGCTGATGTTAGGCGGCCCGACGCCGCACGAGGACGCTGGGAAGTCGGGCGCAGTTTGCCTCCTCCACACCGCCAAAATCTTCTTTCTTCTCCCAGCAACTGCCGTTCAAACGGTCTCTTAGGCCAGCGTTTCTCTCATGCCCCCTCAAGAATTGACTTTCCTGGTATTACTCGCGCAACTTTTCTTGAACGATGACCTTGCTTCCCCCTCTCTGACACAATAAACAGATGAAGGCAAAGGCTCGCAGCGAGCACTGATGACAACATTCCAAATACATCTCCACTGGAGTGAAATAGAAAAAAAAAATCTTTTAAACACAAGAACTTCTATCCGTTATTATCTCCAAAAATCTAAAGAAATTACCTAAGCAGGTAAACATCTGTCACAGGAGATAACTGGAACTGTTAAGAAAGTTAGAAAGCAAATTATTGAGAACGTTGCGAAGGTATGACTGGTTCTCCAGATACTGGCATTGCTCCGTAAAATCCAGTGACCGATTTCGTAACTAATACCCCCACCCTACCCGCATTTCTTCAATCCATCGTTCAAGAAAAGTTGCGCGAGTTCAAGAAACAGTTTCCAGCGGAGTCATCACACGTTCCACAAAACGTTCTTTTAAACAGAAAGCCGCCGGCAATTACCCCTTAGCACCGGATTCCAACGATCCAACACGTGCTGCCTTATCCGCATACTACAATGCTATCTCAATATGGACTTGCGCTGATTCTAAAAGAAATTTCCAAACGTTCGGCTAACGCCTTTTCACTATCACATGTATAGCATTTTTTAAAACTGTTCTCTTTTTTATGCTTAACCATTACTGCGATATGCACAGATCAGGAAACTCGTCTCACAATGTAAAATCGTACCTGGGGAATACTGAGCACTTCTCCAACAGGACCGTCCCCTGCGGCTGCTAGCCCGAGAAACAAGAGGCAGTCGACCCCGCCGGCCTGGTCACTTTCCCCCGCGTACCCCTCTCACGCGGGGGGGGGGGGGGGAGACCTCCCCTCCCGGGAGGACAAGTCGCCGCCTTCTCGCGAATGTAATGGAACGCGCCCTATGGGACGTGGCCAATCATTTTGAAACTGCTATTCTTCACACTTCCCTACGGGCATGCTACTTACTACCGAATGTGTTGGATCTCTATATACAGAGTGAGCCACGTAACTTTAGTACCTCGTGCAGTTTCTGAACGGTTGAAGTTATTTCAATGCAATTTTCACGGAAATGCATGAGGGAATGGGACTAATTGATACATGTGTTCATTTCTAATTTATCACTTGTAGTTTACAAAATATATAGGTAACTTTGTTTTTAAAATTGAACTAGTACACATATCTTTTTGTCTATCATGACAAGCGTAAAAAGACAAATCCCATGATATACATATTGTCATATGATAGGTAGACATTACTTTCATTAATTTTGATTTTTTTTTTTTGTTGCGACTCCTGTTTAAGAGATATTTTTAATGTAACAGTCCACCACTCAAGGCCACGCAGCGCTCCCCCTGCCAGCGCGGGGAAGCGAAGCTGATGGAAATATTGGAAGATACGAATCGTACTTCAAATCTTCACAAAACTGTTGCAATATTTTCTTGAAGCATTTTCACATTGCATGTTTCTCTTTGAAGGAAGTGAATGCCTGAAAATGTGTACTAGTCGAGAGTATGAATTGAGATAAAATATTTACTTCAACTCCGTTTAAGGGGGTTTCTTACCACCGAATATTAATGGGATCTTCAAACAAAACACAATAAAAATAAATAATTAATATTTTACAAATCTTAAATATTGCATTTAGATGCAAAGCATGTAGTTTTAAATGTGACTTTGTAATACTAATATTGAAGGCAGATCAAATTTGATTCAAAAACACTTGTTTTTTGAAGTAATCCCAGTATTTTAAACGAAAACGACTTTCGAATTTACAATATTTATAGAATGTTTCTACGAAAGAAATTATAGAATGCATCAAAGAATTTTTAATTAAAATGTGATCTTAATGGTAATAAAAATACACAAATAAAAATAACTGTAATAAAAATATAAAAGTCACATTTAAATAATAAAAGTCAACTTAAATTGTTATCATATTAATAGAAGTGATATTAATTTTCATTAAGAAAACTTGAAAATATTGAAATTATAAATTAATTAAAATTTCACAAATTACTTTCGCAAGGTTGCTGTCTCAACATTACTTCAACAATCCATCAGCCACATCAACGGTACACCACACATTAAAACATTCCACATCGTTGACAGAGATTCAAGACCTACGTGACTTCTAAGAAACGTTCATATAAACCAGCAGAGAGATTGTTTGTGGAAAACAAAACCCGTACAATAATTTAGTTTATATGAATCAAAAGTCGAATTAATTTTCTAAAGAGAGATCTTTTTCCAGCTCCCTCCATATCAGAGTAACTAAACAGAATACTAAATGAATCGGGGATCGGACCTGCGACAGAAGGGGACGCCGATGCAGCAGGCGAATCGTGACTGCCAGGACGGGCAGGGGGGGGGGGGGGGGGGCGAGCGGGTCAAAGCGCCTGATCCTCCGCCATCGCTTCCGGCGCTTTGCGCTGCGAGCTCGCCGCATTTCCAAGCGACGTGACGTTAACGAAGATTTTTGCGCACTTTATAAATTGCTGTTGCAGCGGGTGGGGGAGACAGGGCGGTAGTCGGTGGCGGTGGCGGGGATGGGGTGAGAGACAGCGCGAGGGTGGTGGCGGTAGGCGGTGAGGGCGGTGGGGCGGAGGGGGGAAGCGGGGAGGGTGGCGGAGTTGGCGCGTGCCGGCCTGGCGCGGCGTTTTTCGGCGGGCGGGGGTAGTCAATTACAGAATGGCGGCCACCGTTATTGCCACTTCAATTTGCGTTAATCTCCGCCGGGGGCGCGCCACGGCAGTCGATAGCGCGGCGGCTGGAACGACGACTCGGGCTGGTGCAGGGCGCGCCAACGGTGGCGGCGACGGTGAGAGCGGACACGGTGCCACTCAAGAGATAGTTGCGAGCACAGATTAACTGACAGAAACAAGGAAGATAGGGTAAGTCAGAGAGAATTATGGATGAATGGGGATTGGGGGGATTTTGAAAATAAGTGGAGGCAATCGGAGAAGTAGTAGAAGATCAACCAACGAAACGAGAGAACTAGAAAACAATTGTCAAGGGAGATGGTCTGACGCTAAGACGTTAACTAACTGTCTTGCATACTAGTATTAAGACAATAAAACTATTGTCACGAAGAGTCTGAATTGTACATTGTATTTAAAAAGACGTAATCGAGTGACAACAGTCATTAATGAAATCTAAAAAGTTAGTAGTCGAAAAAGAGTAACAATGGCAAAATTCAATAACGGAATAGTATTAAGGCTAAATGTCCCGACACTAGTACAATTTGTAGCCACCACGTGGCAGCACCAAAATAAGTAAAATTTACTTTACCGATAACGTCTGAACCAATGGTTCGATTTTCCATCTGTAAACGGCATTTGACGCCTTTTTAAAATAGAATTTATGCTACGATGACCTTTTTCCAAAAATCTAACAAAAACACGAATTTGAAATTAGTTCTCAAACTTCCGAGAACAAATTTAATAATGTGGCCTTATAGCGCGATTGCAACGAGCTTCCTGAATACAACGACGTGACAATCATGCAAATCGGACGAATAGGAGTGTCGTAAAGTGAAATTTACGAGAACACCTCGCCCCCCCACTTCCTCTTCTGCGCCGTTGCGTCACCCACCCGCCCGTTGTGGGCCCTCTGTCAGCGCGGTGGAACGGCCAGGCCCGGCGGTTAAAGCGGTGCTACGTCTAAGATTAATTTTTAGCTCTGCAAATAATTCAGCAATTAAAAAATATCAGTATTCTTTTTTAGCTTTATGGGTACTGGCCTGCGATGACGCAGTCATGCTCGTATAAACAAATAACGGAGTTGACACCCTTATGATCATCTTCTTCTCCTCTACTCTAAGGATGGGTTCATGACCTGTTCTGACTTCCACCAATTTCATTTCTATAACGATCTGTCTCTGTGTCTTCTACCTGGCGTTCTACACCTAAACGCTTGCTTTAGAATGCGTGTCAGTCTCATGTGTCGAAGTCATTCCTCCCTTCACTCCCTGAAGTCAGAAAGATAGTATTTTGCCACTGAATGCTTGAACAATTAATTTTCATCTTATTTCGCGTCGCGCTTCTGGCCTGTAGTCCTATAGCGAGAGAGACAACTCGCATAGCCGAGGCTTGCGAGCACAACCGCATGGGTGGACAAATGAGCATTAGCACGAAGATTTCATTATTTATCGAATCCCGCCAAGCGATTTTCGCCGCTAACTTATATACCGCTAGTTCACGTGACAGTGCCTCCCGCGCTGGAGAATGGCCGGTCGGCAAACACATTCGTTAACTTGTTTTGGCCGTGTACAACGAATTCCGCTGGCTAGATGCATTCCGAGAGCTGCACCCAGACTAACGCCCGCTCTCGCACACTTGAACCGCAACAGCTGCACTTCCCAACCGTTTGTTCTGTGTACAGACCGCGTCATTATATAACTATTCAATTACAATTGAACTAAAAATATAGGAATATTTTGTTTCTCTACGAAAATCTCAATGTGTGTTTGTGTGTGTGTGTGTGTAATTTGCCTGTAATAGATCGAAAATGAAAACTGTAATAATTATTTACGAAATATGTAACGTAATTTCATCCTTTACTTTACGAGATCAAATCGTACAAAGAGAAATATCAAGATTGAAGGAAGATAAACCATGGAACTCTTGGCAGAAATCCTGGTGCGACCGTGATTATCCCTTCTCCCTTGCAGTCGAACAAGCAGAATATTTTCTGGAACTTTTGGATTTTTCATCTAGATCTACCTCTGTTAAACAGGTTATATTATTTTTAAAATATTTAAAATGACCAACAGGCCACATGTCATA
This sequence comes from Gryllus longicercus, assembly GCA_038098605.1. Taxonomy (NCBI): domain Eukaryota; kingdom Metazoa; phylum Arthropoda; class Insecta; order Orthoptera; family Gryllidae; genus Gryllus; species Gryllus longicercus. Next base: position 898,003 of record JAZDUA010000379.1, read on the forward strand.
CTTTTCAAGAACTGCGTATAATGTTTTTCCGTAAATGCCATCACTTTGGTCTTTGTATTTAAAATGTTTAAATAATATCCTATGTGATTTTGATGAAATTAATAAACAGACTTTGTAAATTATCTTATCTTTTAGGATCAAAATTATTTTTGTATGAAAGTTCATAAATATCACGCAATCACGTTTCGGTCGTTTAGGAATGTGCCGCACATTTTTCCAGCATGTTATCTTCAAATGCAAAAAGACGAACAACAGTGAGAACTGTTGGGTAGCTATAAATAATCTAGTGACTACATGATATAGTTAACATAGGGTAAAGTGAATGAGAAACGAAATAAAAGAAAGTTTATAATTCTATCTAAAGATGAAAAAGAATTCGTGCACACACACAGGGAGTGACTGACTGAATGACAGACGGAAGGAGTGACTGACGGACGGACTCACTGATGGACGGACGGACTGACGGATGGACGGACTAACGGATGGACGAACAGACGGATGGACGGACTGACGGATGCACGGACTGACGGATGGGCGGACTGACGGATGGACAGACTGACGGATGGACAGACAGACGGGTGACGGTTGGACGGACAGACGGATGGACGGACTGACGGACGGACTGAAAGACTAACGGATGGACGGACTGACAGACTAACGGACGGACAGATTGACAGACGGGCTGACAGACTGATGGACGGACCGCCTGACGGACGGTCAGACGGACGCACTGCGGACGGACAGACGGACGCAATGACGGACGGACGCACGGACGGACGGACGGACGCACTGACGGACGCATTGACGGACGCAGTGACGGACGGGCTGACGGACGGATGGACTGACTTACGGTCGCATGACGGACAGACAGCCGGCCTGATGGACGGTCGGCCTGACGGACTAACGATCAGCCTCACGGACGGACGGTAGTCCTGACGGACGGACGGTCAGCCTGAGGACGGACGGTCGGCCTGACGGACGGACGGTCGGCCTGACGGACGGACAGTCGGCCTGACGGACGGACAGTCGGCCTGACGGACGGACAGTCGGCCTGACGGACGGACAGTCGGCCTGACGGACGGACAGTCGGCCTGACGGACGGACAGTCGGCCTGACGGACGGACAGTCGGCCTGACGGACGGACAGTCGGCCTGACGGACGGACAGTCGGCCTGACGGACGGACAGTCGGCCTGACGGACGGACAGTCGGCCTGACGGACGGACAGTCGGCCTGACGGACGGACAGTCGGCCTGACGGACGGACAGTCGGCCTGACGGACGGACAGTCGCCCTGACGGACGGACAGTCGCCCTGACGGACGGACAGTCGGCCTGGCGGACGGACAGTCGGCCTGACGGACGGACAGTCGGCCTGACGGACGGACAGTCGGCCTGACGGACGGACAGTCGCCCTGACGGACGGACAGTCGCCCTGACGGACGGACAGTCGCCCTGACGGACGGACAGTCGGCCTGGCGGACGGACAGTCGGCCTGGCGGACGGACAGTCGGCCTAACGGAAGGACAGTCAGCCTGCCGGACAAAACAGTCGGACTGACAGACCTGACAGATGGACGGTTGGCCTGATGGACGAACGGCCTGACGGACGAACGGCTTAACTGACGGACTGACAAACGGACTGACTGACGAACGGACAGAAGGACGGACGGACTGACGGATGACTGAAGGACGCACTGACGGAAGGACTGACGGAACAACTGACAGACTGTCAAAAAATTGTCAAAAAAGTCACAATAATAAAAATTATCAAAATAGTTATAATACTCAGGATAGTCAGATCGTCTCGTTGGTCGGATCCGTCAGTTGATCGACTTGCTGGGTCGATCCCTCACTTCATCGAATTGCTGGGTCGATCCCCACTTGATCGACTTGCTGGGTCGACCCCCCACTTCATCAACTTGCTGGGTCGATCCCCCACTTGATCGACATGCTGGATCGATCACCCACTTGATCGACTTGCTGGATCGATCACCCACATGATCGACTTGCTGGATCGATCCCCAACTCGATCGCCTTGCTGGATCGATCCCCAACTCGATCGCCTTGCTGGATCGATCCCCAACTCGATCGCCTTGCTGGATCGATCCCCAACTCGATCGCCTTGCTGGATCGATCCCCAACTCGATCGCCTTGCTGGATCGATCCCCAACTCGATCGACTTGCTGGGTCGATCCCCTACTCGATCGACAAACTGGGTCGATCCACCACTTGATCGACCTGCTGAGTCGATCCCCCACTTGATCGACTTGCTGGGTCGATCACCCACATGATCGACCTGCAGGATCGATCCCCGACTTGATCGACTTGCTGGGTCGATCCGCCACTCTATCGACGTGTTGGGACGATCCCCAGTTGATCGACTTGCTGGATCGATCCCCCACTTGATCGACTTGCTGGGTCATTCCCCACTTGATCGACTTCCTGGGACGATACCACACTTGATCGACTTGCAGGGTCGATCCCCACTTGATCGACTTGCTGGGTCGATTCCCCACTTGATCGACTTGCTGGGTCGATCCCCCACTTGATCGAATTGCTGGGTCGATCCCCCACTCGATCGACTTGCTGGGTCCATCCCCCACTCGATCGTCTTGCTGGGTCGATCCCCCAATCGATCGACTTGCTGAGTCGATCCCCCACTAGATCAACTTGCTGGGTCGATTTCCCACTTGATCGACTTGCTGGGTCGATCCCCCACTTGAACGACTTGCTCGGTTGATCCCCCACTTGATCGACTTGCTGGGTAGATCCCCCACTTGATCGACTTGCTGGGTCGATCCTCCACTCGATCGACTTGCTGGAGCAATCCCCCACTCGATCGACATACTGGGTCGACCCTTCCATGATCAACTTGCTGGGTCGATCACCCACATGATCGACTTGCTGGGTCGATCCACCACTTGATCGACTTGCTGCGTCGATCCCCCACTTGATCGACTTGCTGGGTCGATCACCCACATGATCGACTTGCTGGATCGATCCCCGAGTTGATATACTTGCTGGGTCGATCCGCCACTTTATCGACTTGGTGGGACGATCCCCAGTTGATCGACTTGCTGGGTCATTCCCCACTTGATCGACTTACTGGGACGATACCACACTTGATCGACTTGCTGCGTCGATCCCCCACCTGATCGACTTGCTGGGTCGATCCCCCACTTGATCGACTTGCTAGGTCCATTCCCCACATGATCATCTTGCTGCGTCAATCCCCCACTTGATCGACTTGCTGGGACGACCACCCACTTGATCGACTTGCTGGGTCGATCCCCCACTTGATCGACTTGCTGGGTCGATCCCCCACTTGATCGACTTGCTGGGTCGATCCCCCACTTGATTGATTTGCTTGGTCGATCCCCACATGATCGACTTGCTAGGTCGATTCCCCACATGTTCGACTTGCTGGGTCGATCCCCCCTTGAACGGCCTGCTGTGTCGATCCCCCACTTGATCGACTTGCTGGGTCGATCCCCCACTTGATCGACTTGCTGGGTCGATCCTCCACTTGATCGATTTGCTGGGTCGATTTCCCACTTGATCGACTTGCTGGGTCGATCCCCCACTTATTCGACTTGCTGGGTCGATCCCCCACTCGATCGGCTTGCTGGGTCGATCCCCCACTCGATCGACTTGCTGGGTCGATCCCCCACTCGATCGACTTGCTGGGTCGATCCCCCACTTGATCGACTTGCTGGGTCGATCCTCACTCGATCGACGTGCTGGGTCGATCCCCCACTCGATCGACTTGCTGGGTCGATCCCCCACTCGATCGACTTGCCGGGTCGATCCTCACTCGATCGACTTGCTGGGTCGACACCCCACTTGATCGACTTGCTGTGTTGATCCCCCACTTGATCAACTTGCTGAGTCGATCCCCCATTTGATCGACTTGCTGGATCGATCACCATCAGCCCGATCACCCAGGGGGATCGACTTGCCGGTTCGATCTCTCACTTGATCGACTTGCTGGGTCGATTCCCCACTTGATCGACTTGCTCGGTCGATCCCCTACTTGATCGACTTGCTCGGTAGATCTTCCACTTGATCGACTTGCTGGGCCGATCGCCCACTTGATCGACTTGCTGGGTCGATCCCCCACTTGATCGTCTTGCTGGGTCGATCCCCCACTCGATCGACTTGCTGGGTCGATCTCCCACTTGATCGTCTTGCTGGGTCGATCCCCCACTTGATCGACTTGCTGGGTCGATCCCCCACTTGATCGACTTGCTGGGTCGATCCCTCACTTGATCGACTTGCTGGGTCGATCCCCCACTTGATCGACTTGCTGGGTCGATCTCCCACTTGATCGACTTGCTTGGTCGACCCCCCACATGATCGACTTGCTGGGTCGATCCCCCACTTGATCGACTTGCTGGGTCGATCCCCCACTTGATCGACTTGCTGGGTCGATCACCCACTTGATCGATTTGCTGGGTCGATCACCCACTTCATCGACTTGCTGGGTCGACCACCCACTTGATCGACTTGCTGGGTCGACCACCCACTTGATCGACTTGCTGAGTCAATCACCCACTTGATCGACTTGCTGGGTCGACCACCCACTCGATCGAATCGCTGGGTCGATCCCCACTCGATCGACTTGCTGGGTCGATCCCCACTCGATCGACTTGCTGGGTCGATCCCCACTCGATCGACTTGCTGGGTCGATCCCCCCACTCGATCGACTTGCTGGGTCGATCCCCACTCGATCGACTTGCTGGGTCGATCCCCCACTTGATCGACTTGCTGGGTCGACCACCCACTAGATCGACTTGCTGGGTCGACCACCCACTAGATCGACTTGCTGGGTCGACCACCCACTAGATCGACTTGCTGGGTCGATCCCCCACTTGATCGACTTGCGTGGTCGATCTCCCACTTGTTCGACTTGCGGGGTCGATCTCCCACTTGATCGACTTGCTGGGTCGATTCCCCACTTGATCGACTTGCTGGGTCGATTCCCCACTTGATCGACTTGCTGGGTCGATCACCCACTTGATCGACTTGCTGGGTCGATCACCCACTTGATCGACTTGCTGGGTCGACCACCCACTTGATCGACTTGCTGCGTCGACCACCTACATGAACGACTTGCTGGGTCGACCACTTACTTGATCGACTTGCTTGGTCAACCACACACTTGATCGATTTGCTGGGTCGATCCCCCACTTGATAGACTTGCTGGGTCGATCCCTTACTTGATCGACTTGCTGGGTCGATCCCCCACTTGATCGACTTGCTGGGTCGATCCCCCACTTGATCGACTTGCTGGGTCGATTTCTCACTTGATCGACTTGCTGGGTCGATCCCCTACTTGATCGACTGGCTGGGTCGATCCCCACTCGATTGAATTGCTGGGTCGATCCCCCACACGATCGACTTGCTGGGTCGATCCCCACTCGATCGACTTGCTGGGTCGTCCACCCACTTGATCGACTCGCTGGGTCGACCACCCACTAGATCGACTTGCTGGGTCGATCCCCCACTTGATCGACTTGCTGGGTCGATCACCCACTTGATCGACTTGCTGGGTCGATCCTCACTTGATCGACTTGCAAAGTCGATCCCCCACTTGATCGACTTGCTGGGTCGATCCCCCACTTGATCGACTTGCTGAGTCGATCCCGCACTCGATCGACTTGCTGGGTCGAACCTTCACTTGATCGACTTGCTGTGTCGATCCCTCATTTGATCGACTTGATGGGTCGATATCTCACTTGATCGATTGTTGGGTTGACTTTCCACTTATGGATTATGGTTGGCTTAACAAGTATCATAGTTTGCTTACTAGGATCACGGTAGGCTTAACAAGGATCATTGTTGGTTCAAGAAGGATATTGGTTAGCTCAACAAAAATTTGGTTGGCTCAACAAGGATAATTGGCTTAACATGGATCATAGTTGGCTCAACTAAGGTCATACTTAGCTTAACAGGGATCATGGGTGGCTTAACAACGATATTGGTTGGCTCAACAAGGATCATGATTGGCTTAACAAGAATCCTGGTTGGCAAGAAGACTCCCTTTTCCTGCAATTTAACATGCACTGCATTCACGAGACTAATCACCATACACTAAAGCTCTCTAATAAATCAACCTTTTAGATTAGTGTGAGTGGAAATGCCTTTAAGAAACATTGTTCGATTTTAAATCGTAACTCTAAAGACAAATAGATGTTCAAAGAAATGTAAGACACAAAAACCGAACTAAATAAAACAGTAGAAAAATTATCGTACATTTACTACTTATTGACATTCTGGACGTTATAAATGTTAACTCAAATTGTTGAATATTTCTCTCCAATATAAATATTTTTGACGCATCATCTTTCGCAAGGCGACAATTTGACAATAATATCACTTGAATAGTGAGGAAAATTCAATTACATTGCACAAATAAATATATTTCCAAAACTTTAATGAATCACATATTTAAATATTACTGTCATCTGTCGTACATACGAGGTAGAACTAAAGAATTCGCCGAAGTATACAGTGTAAGTATTCAGCATATTGACGTCTTTTGCAATTTGCCGCCTACGCGAGCAGGCGAGGAAAAAATATATCTGGTTTGACAACATTGTATGAGGTTCAATATCACTTAATCTAATATAGAATGTTTCTTGTTCTGAGAAGACATGAACTTAATGAGTGAGTGACATGTTGTTTGCTTCTTGTTCGTAACACAAGTGTAAAGCGTTTTCATTTTATTTTGGTTTGTGACTTTTGGTGGAACGGTAAGACTTGTGTTCGTAAAGGCCAAACAATACACAGTTAAGCTAGGGAAAATATACGTCTCGTTATTAAGAAATGTGACAAAGAAAAGAATTCGGGCGTTCTTCAACACACGCTGCATAGAAGCAATTTTCGGGTAGTAAACTATACTGAAGTATCTGTTCGAACTGTGACATCAATTAAAAAAGAAGGATTTGAAGCCTGTGGGGCAGCCTTAAGTACTCCCGGTAAAAAAAGGCTATATTGTGAAGATACAAAATTACACATTGATGACATCCACTTATTGCTTATTTGTTTTCCTTATTCTCGTATGATGTTTTAATTCTTGTCTATGGATACTTGGCGCCTATGGATACTTGGCGTTTGGGACATCTAGTAGTTGCAGATTAGGCGGGGGGCAGCTTTCAAGAACATTGAGCGCATTCCTCAGCCTCGCAATCGAATCAGCTCCCAACAATAAGAATGAGGTGGCTCGGGGATGAACAGACGTGGTAGACACGTGGACATGGAGCAGGAAGTGTAAAGCGGAGAAAAACACCGAGTAAGCGAGCCCATCAGTGAACTTGGTGTGAGCATTCTCCACGTTGTCTATTTGCGGACAAATGTCCCAGTGCCATATTGGACTTGGAAATCCCGAGGTCCCCTCCCCCACGGCCACTTTACGCGAGTCCAGGCTCGTTCGTGCCCTAGTCCCTGCTCTAGTCCTTTGCGGCAGGTGGCGATGAAAGACCAACCGCCCGATGCATTTGGAGCAACAACCTGCTCTATAGTTTTCACAATCGACAGACTGAATCAGACCTTCAGAGAGATTTTCTCCGTGAAATGTAAAGAAGTTTCACAAAATCTTGGAAACACAGACATCGAAGTGAAGATGCGATGGATTATATAGTACGATATAAGCAATACTCTAGTGTACATACTCTGGTTTTTACTCCAAACGCGTGCCTATTATTATTAATAATAATAATAACAATAACGATGTACAACGGAGTCCTTATATTTCTTTCTTTTCAAACATTATATTTCTCTGCAAAGAAAGCAAATGACCAGACGAAAGTCAGAAAACTCGACGGGGATTCCAGCCCAGACCAAGACAAGATAAAGAAAAATTTATTCAAGAAAAAAGCGAAGAAGTGGTAGAACATAACAACAAATGGAGATCGTAAGAAATTTTCCAGATCATCCGAAATATGACCACGGACTGTAAACCAACAATGGCGAAAGTTAAGAACGAGAACGACAAAATAAATACAACAAAAGAAGAGATCACGAAAAGATGGGAAGAATAAGAACAAGTTATATGATAAGGGCTTACAAATAGAGTAGTGTATAAATATACTAGATGATTACGAATAAGAACCTGAGATCGAAGAAATTAATTGGGCGACAAAACAACTGAAAAAAGGGGAGGCCCCGGCTGTAGATAATATTCCAATCGAACTATTCAAAGATACAGGGGAAGAAATCTTGGCGAAACTAACACAATTATGCCATGTGATCTGGAAAATAAATCAGTGAACAACTGATTTGCAACGCACTATAATTATTCCATTACCAAAGAAAGTTGACAGCCGAGATTGTGCAAATAACAACACAACTGCATGAATACCGTGTGATTCAGTCAATCAGCAAAAGTCATCCCTCGGAAAAAGAAGAAAAAATGGATTTTAACAATGTTGTTACTGTAAGCATATACTTTAAGATTTTCAAAAATAATTCACATTGAAAGAAACCTCGTTTTCTATCTACTCTGGATGTTGTGTAGATTGCATTACGTCGCGTAAGCGTTAGAGTAAAGCATATCCTAAGATCATACTCACAGAAAAAGATTTCCTTCGTTTTTAAACTCGTTTGAATGTTCCATATAATTTATATCATTGTGTCCGATATGTCACGAAAGAGTCACGTCTAACTGGTTTTGCATGATGCAATTTCTACAGATAACTTTTTCTAGAAAATCCACTTTGTATAAAACAAAAAAATGGAAGGGAAAACACGCTCCAAATGCAAGCAAACATCTAGGAGTTATCCAATTGCATCATTACCCTTTATTCATTTACGTAGTCTGTATGAAATGACTCACCAGGAATTATTTATTCCCTTCAAAATTATACAAATATAACAAATTTATTTTATATCAAAATAACTTACCAAGTAGGCTGGGATAAGTCATGATTCATACTATCTTATTTCGATGCTTGTTACGGCGTTGGAGTCAGGATACAGCTCGCCAGACCGCTATTTTACCACTTTTTTTAAAATTTGAAGTTGTAGGCTTCCTCGGCCAGAGTCATGTGCATGATCTTGGCTGTCCGGGTGACGCCGCGTCGAAGATTGTTGCCGACGATTCGACCATCTTGTCGTAGTCTTACCATGTCCATACCATCAGATGTATGGGCATTCCAGCCCTGAGAAAGACCAAGACAAAATGGTCGAAACGTCGGCAAAACAGCCTTTGACGCGACGTCACCCGGACAGCCAAGATAATGCATTTTTTTAAACTTGTCCGAAAGTACGAAAACATTTTGAAAATTAGCTTCGACTATTTTACTTGGGAAAAGAGATTCACCAGATGAACTCTTTAAAGCAGATAAACGTCGTTTTGAGATCAAAAATCGAGGTGTAGGATAAAAGAACTCGTGCGTATACTCCGCTCATTTTTTACGGTATTTGACAACGGAAGATCATAGACCAAGGTGGAGTGATAACAGAAGACCTTAGAAGTAAAATATATCTAAAATAAGATGTGAGGAAATGGAATAATGCGGATATTTACACAATTAGTTCCTTTTTAAAAAAAAAATATTTAAAAATCGGAATCAATATTTTGAGTAATGCATCAAAAAATTTTAAAATGGTATTCGAAGGAAGACGGAAATAAGTGAAAAAGGTAGTTATGTACTACTATTACAGACCGTTTACCTTGGTCTGTAATAGTAGTATAGAATCTCTAGTTTGATATCCGTGGAAAAATAGATTGAGATGCAAAGTGACGAAGGCATAAACCGAGTGTATGGCTTGCTTGTCCCGCAAGTACCGCCTCCTCCGTCGGGGCTGGCCGCATGACGCCGGGCCTATCCGTGTCACAGCGCAGAGGGCCCACAACGGGCGGGTGGGTGACGCAACGGCGCAGAAGAGGAAGTGGGGGGGGGGCGAGGTGTTTTCGTAAATTTCACTTTACGACGCTCCTATTCGTCCAATTTGCATGATTGTCACGGCGTTGTATTCAGGAAGCACGTTGCCATCGCGCTATAAGGCCACATTATTAAATTTATTCTCGGAAGTTTGAGAACTAATTTCAAATTCGTGTTTTTGTTAGATTTTTGGAAAAAGATCATCGTAGCGTAAATTCTATTTTAAAAATGCGTCAAATGCCGTTTACAAATCGAAAATCGGACCATTGGTTCAGACATTATCAGAAAAGTAAATTCCCCTGTGATAGTGCTGCGATCTACTGAATTTTCCTACAAGTATTTTTCGGTGCATTTAGCCTTAATGTCAACGAAACTGAAAATATAAGTGGTTCTTGAGAAGCGATTACTGCATACCACACTGTGTTCAGTCTCGAAAGTGTCGGCAGTGGAAACTGCGAGGACGCTCAAATGCCGTGGGGGGGGGGGGGGGGGTCAGTAGATCGTGGGTCGTCGCTTCATTGATCGAAGCAGCCACAAAAACTAAATTCCAACACCTGTCGAAAAGGCGTGATCTGCCTTCGGACCCTATCGCTGCCCTAGAACTGGCTCGAGCTCCATTGGGTGGTTGCTGGGCTCAGATATGAACTTGCTCTAGGAAAAAACCCGCCCACCTGCCTTCGCGCAAAGCAGTCAAAAAGAACAGTTCTAGATTGGTACACTTCAGGATGATTACTTTCCACTGTTTTCCTCGTTGATATTTAAAATGCGAGTGCGCAGAGGTATGAGTCACAGTGCCCGAGAAAAACTCCCTTTATAAAATATTTGCATCTTTTTATACAATTCTTCTGGCATACCGCATTGTCTTATTATGCGGTATGGTTCTGTCAGGAATGACGTGATTTCAATTAAGTCAATACAACTTTTAAGTTTTATCTCACGACTTTCCTCTCCCTCCGTTAAAATTCAATAAGAAAAGATCTATATTAAAAGTCGAATCCTAGCAAATTTTATAATATTTCCGATATGAATGTGTACCTATCTCGGTAAAGGCAATTAAATGGCATTAAATTTTAAAATTAATTTTACATTGAATAATCTACTCGATAAAAAAGCATTTTGACCATGACCATAAATATTATCATCATCATTCTACATTTAACTACAAGAATAAATTTAGTCAGAAAGATTGCTTTCTAAATTGTAATTAAATTTTATTATGCAATGTAAAATTAAACTAGCAACTTCAAAATGTGTTATTTATTATTCCCCTTCGGCATACACACAGAAGAGGTCAATGGCCGTTAGACAATTTTCAAAGGGTATACTTACGTAATGTATTATTTTATTTTCTTAACAAGAAGTACAATCCCTCATTTTCCTCTCTTTAACCTTAAATCTGGGAAGCTGTTATAAGGCTTTAGAGAAAGATATTATTCAGTCCATCTGTCTACACTGTATAATGTCTCTTGACTGAATTAGATAATACTTTTATTATATTACCTGTGATATTTTTTATTTTATTTTAGGAAACTATTACCCACTAAGATTAATTTTTATGTAATGCTATTTGGTGAGATCAATGAGTCTTTAATCCTTTATGATGCCTGCAGTCGAAGTTTTTAAGGAATATTCTGTGTATTGAATTAAGGTCAAGAAAAAAGGTGGCATCCGTCGAAGATACTCTGAGAAGGGGGAAACGTGCAGTAGAGATACAGTCAAACGAGTAGTTGCAACTAAACTCTGTTCTGTTTTAATTAATAATGTCAGGCGGGCTCATTGTGTTGGCTCGTGCGTTATTTCATGTGATGCAATGAGCTACCCTCTTAAATCCCAGTAGAAATAACAATGTAATACGAGAAACGCTGTCTATTGCATATCTGCAACGCTAATAATTCAAAGCCCTCTCTACTTAAGAAACTTTTACACATTTCACAGCCTCCACCTAAAATGTATATTTGAATACTGAAATCTTGTTTCCTGAAGTAGTTCTACCTATAAGAATTCGTGGAAGGCGGCCAATATTATCTTTGCATTTGCGTGGTTCAGAGAAGTGTACAAAGTAGTAAAGAAAAAATATATGATACCGAAATAATTATTAGAAACTAGAATAAAAAGTTAGCTTTTGACGTACGAAGGAAATGTTGATGGACGAGGCGACAACAGAAGGCGATTGTAGTATATTGAAACCCGTACGCTAAATACACTTTCGTACGAGTTGGGTAATTTTTTTGGTACGAATTCACCGAAACTCATACTTTACACTCATCGTTCTTAATATCCCTAGTTGTTTAATATACCCACCCATTGAGTTCTTTGCAGCAAAATAGACTTTCCCCTACGCATCCCACGAAGCAATAACCACTGAAATAAGTTTCCATGCATGAGTGCTGAAAAGTATTTTATTTTTCACTGATATGTTATTGCCTTCGATACGGAGTTCGATTACTTACCCCAATCTGCGTAACTTACCAGAATCTAGATGATTATGGTTACGAGGGAAATATAAAAAACAATTGAATGGTGCTACATTGAATCTTATGGAGGGAGTTCTGAAAGAGAATTATGGGAGGTAATTATGAACAGACAAATCGAGTCAAGTTAACAACTAGTAAGTAAGTAAGTAATTCTTTATCAATCAAAGTACGTCAAAAATAAAATCATGGACAGTATGTTTCAACTTTAGACTGCAAATTTGAAAGAAATGCTTAGATCTGTAACGTTTGTTGAAGCTCGACATTGCATTTTCAAACTCTTCTCAAAGAACGCTCAATGCCTTTTGTGAGCCCTTTGCCTTGTTTCGCCCGTGTTCCTGAGCGCCCATGGGCGCCCGTGGGCGCTGGGGGCGCGGGTGACTGGGGCAGGTCGAACCCCGGCCGCCGCGCGAGGTCGCCACTCGCGTATTTATAGAAATTCTATAAACACCGAAAGGGCCGTAAAGAAGCCGCGCTTCCCGTTGCATGTCTGCTGCGCTGATTTACGAGCGCCGCCGCCAGGGCGCCGCCGACGGACCCGTTCGCTCGCTGCGCGGCTCGTTCATTGTCTACCGACTGCTTCCCAAACATAACATGAAGGCGGACGTGAGATGTTTTGTCATCAACCTAATAAAAAGCAATGAGGTGACGTGAACTAACGGACCCGCTACGGAAATACTTTCTCTCTCCATTCGAAGACTCCATTCCTTCTTTCCAAAGGATTTCTTTTCTCCAATAATCACGCACTTCGGTGGATGAACAGTTAACAATCAATTCAAAAAGTGTGGTTCGATTCCGTTCGTGAATTTTTTGGAAAAGCAAGTACTATGCATCGACCGTATTGTACTTTAGACACCAATAACTACATCCAGCATAATGAATATATCTGAATTATTACCCTAGTTTTGCACTTAAAAGGAGAAATGACCCCAGTAACTTAATTAGTGATGATTGTTTGGTGAAATGTGGTGAGTGACTTATCTATTTCTGAACATATTCAAGGGAGAAGGATTTGATGTCCCCTCTTTTCCTGATCAGGTGACGGCAGTGGTAACCATTTGCCTTCCGCTAGTTGGATAATGAAAAAGGTGGTCAACAGGGTTCAATTGTGAGAAATTGAAGAGCATGGCTGAGAGTGGATGAAAGGTTAAAGAGTATGAATAAGAGTTCAGATAGGATACGTGGTGGAGTTAGAAATTGACCCTGCCACCACAAGCACGTGGAGAAAACACTCATGGCTTACGATGCATTTGAACCCGCCACCTTCAAATTGCTTTTTGAAAGATGCTTCAAGGTCCTGTGCCCTTGCAACCTTTTTGCTGTCTCTCTGATGCTAAATGTGAAAAATAGGTCTGAGAGTGCGGTTGCCGGCAGTGTAAATGATGACAAAATTACTTGGTTCGAATGAACGGTCAAGATCGTTGGCTATCTAGATTATTCCCATCAACGTCACATTTGTTGGGAAATAACAAATAAATGTTTTTGCGGAGGCCGAAGCAATGACAAAAACGCCTAATACCCTTTACTAAAACAAACATTTTAGCATTTGAATATTATATGCTACTATACATCATGTATTATCAACATACATCACACAAACAAGCGAACAAGATCACATACGACACGTACATACGAACTATCTCACAAGTCTTATGATAAACTCGTGATGTTTAATAATTTTGATATCATGTGTGGTATACCTTGCCGGATGAAAGAAAATAATGTATAAAATTATCAGTCCTTGTTGCACTAATATTTTACAGTTTTTCAGCGTATCTAATGTTTATGTGTATCTTGTTATTATCAATATTGGTATAATTTTAACATAATATCGCTGCTTTATTTTAACAGATTCTCTCCCCTGGAGGTTACTATCGTGCGTTCCCTTCCCTTCAATGCCACATAATCAGTTTCCTTCACTCTCTACCGTCAACGACTTGATTATTCCAACGTTTCCTCACAAACGACCGTGACTCGTACACTTTGGATTCCTTCGTGGGTTTTAAAATAGATGCTCAGAACTGACCTACTGAGAACACATCTGCTCTTATATGTATTCGAAGCGGCAAAATGAATAATTCTGAAGCTGACTCTTTTCCCATACTGACACCCTTTCTTGGAATTCCCTTTCTTCCACGTCGCTGAATTAGAATGTCCGAATTCCAAGAACACAACAGTAACAAGCACATGAAAAGTGATGGGCATACTTGCGATTCAGGTAAACTACGATTCGCATAAACAAGCTAGAAACTGATGGTTTCACTTTCATGTATATTTTCAGATCAGATGCACTTATCAATTATATATGTATGAGCATGTTACGACGTGAGAATATAAAATTATGTACGACTTGAATTAACTCGTAGTGAAGAACAATTGAGGGATGTAGTGTCGTTAGCATGGGCGGTAGTTTTGTTGAGGGAGACTGGATCGAGGTTGCTAGAGTGCACGCCGAAATGTAGGCCATAAATATAAACGTGAAATTCTGGTTTTAAAACCCCCATCTCTCGACCTGCACCGCCCTCGACTCGCACCCCCCTTGACCCGCACCGCCCTCGACCCGCACTGCTCTCGACCTGTGCCTCCCTCGACCCGCACCGCTCTCGACCCGCACATCTCGACCCACACCGCCCTCGACTCGCACCTCTCTGGACCCCCACCGTTCGACCTGCACCGCCCTCGACCCGCACCGCTCTCCACTCGCACCGCTCTCGACCCGCACATCTCGACCCACACCGCCCTCGACTCGCACCTCTCTAGACCCCCACCGTTCGACCCGCACCGCCCTCGACCAGCACCGCTCTCCACTCGCACCGCTCTCGACCGGCAGCGCTCTCCACCTGATGCACCCGATCGTCACTCTTGTCTCTCCAGTTTTTCTCCCTCACACCGCCTTCTGTCTCCCTCGCGCTGCTCTCTCTTCTTCTCCTTGATCTCTCTGTCTCTCTCTCTCTTCCGTTCACCTTTCTCTTGCCATGCCGCCTCCCCCACATCTTTGCGCACGCGGACATCAACATCGTCCGCAACTGGCCGTCGGCGTCGCCATCTGCGCAGCGCCCACGTGGGCCAGTGCTCAGCCCGTAAAAGGCCAAAGGAGACTGCGCTACCCTCTCTGCGTTCGCCTTTGCGCGAGTGTCCATATCTAACCTATGTTCAATTCATATAAATATTACCTTGTAAACAAAATCACTTTCGTAACGTAATATTAATGAGCGGAAATTCTAATGAATTATTCCACTTTAAGAGAAAACATCCAATTAATCGGCACATACAACCTTGGCAGATGTGCCAAGTTTAAGTAATTGCTTTGACAGGGTTAGCGAAAGTACAAAATCGGAACGTGAAAATATATCGTTGGGGATGTGCAAGATTTTGAAAGGTTCACTCATCAGTTTGAGAACATCACCCTTTCTCTAATTCAGAAGAAGAATTATGTTTCAAACAAATGTGTGTCTTTTGAGATGAGAATACGCATGCCAACAAGGACATCGATTTTGAGTATTGTATTTGTTCTTAGATATCGGAGATAATGCAAGTGACTTCGAGACATCTCAATATTGAATACGTAGTTTATGCAACAAAATGTAATATATGCCTACAGACAATCTCATTAAGAACCCAAATTAAACATATATTATGAATACAAATAATTTATTAGATAGTTGATTTCGCAGTCACAATAAAAAGATTAACCACTAGATAGAGATTTAATTAAAGGTCTTTAAAGACAGATTTTTTAAAAATTATGTGTATACCATCATATGATTTCGTAGCATTAAGTCATCGCAAATTATGCATATGAGTAAGTAAATTACAAACATCCACTCTGAGCGTCTCTTCTATTTGTCACAAATAATCGCGATCTATTCACCATCCGCCCCAAATGACTCTCTCTTTCCGCGAGTCGTCATCCGCAGGGGCCTTCGCCCCCCGCCCCTCCCGCCCGCGTGAATAAGCGCTTCCGGGCGCGGCTGATCGCGCCGCCCCCGCGCCCTCAGGCCTCCCCTCCCCCTCCCTCGTTCTGCCCGTATCTCACATTCCGCCAGAACGCCTGCCTCGCCCCATCCCACACGGTCACTCCCGCCACCGTCGCCACCGTCTCCGCCTCCGCCCAATCGTTTCCACAATTTGCACCGCCGCCAGCGCCCCCGACGCATCCACCTCCGCGGCGCGGGCGCCTCCCTCGCGGGTGAAAAATCCGCGGGCGCGCCACCTGGCGTTCCCACAGCGCCCGAGCGCTCGCTCCGCCCCGCCCCGCCCCGCCCCGCCCCGCGCCGCGTCGTCACATCATCGCGCCCGTCGTTTGTCAGGCCATCAGCGCCGTGCGCGCCCGCCGCCCCCGCCCCGCCCCGCCCCGCCCCGAGAGCGATCGCGAGCGCTTCGCCGCCGCCGTATGAAGACATCGCCCCCACCCCACCCCACCGCTCCCTCTAAGGCCCCGCCCTCTAAGGCGATGATCCAGCGCTTTGCACCTTCCCTTGCTTTCGCGCCGCGCCGCGCCGCGCCGCCCAGCGCGTTGTACATGCGCCATACGGAAGTAGTTAGGACTGAACAACCTACGCCGCACCTTATGCCTCTCAATTTCTCCTAAAAGACGACAACCAACGTTCCCTGTTGCGAGAATCGATCGCTTTAAATAGCTCTCGATATAAATTGTCTTCCACCAATATAATATAGACTCTGACTTAAATGCAGTTTAGTGTTTATGAATTTATAAAAAAGATATGCAAATAAATGCATGCTGAAAAGACATCTCTGCTCAAATTTAAAAAAAATTGCGCATTGACGATTTTCGTTGAATTCTCTAAATTTTCGAACATCGCAATTGTTAAATTTTTTCGGGGTTTCCTTACAACTATATTATTGAGATATATTTTTATTAATATATATTCTGAAAAATTAATCTTTAAATAATGCCATGAAAAATTACTTTCAAAATTAAACGCAATTTTAAAAGAAAAATTATCTCAAAAATGGTTTACATTTTGTAAAACTTGTTTTTAATTGCTAGAGCTAAATCAGCTAAATAAAATTAAATAAACGCAATTAATTGGATTGTTGGTGATGTAGATACCTTTTTATTATGATAAATTACTGAAGATATTGCCTGGTATCAATACTTTTTAATCAACTTATGATCATTTCGATCGCGTTGCGATCATCATCAGAACTAAAATGTAATACAAATATTATACAAATTTTTATTATACAAATATTTACAAATATTATACAAATATTTGTATTACATTTTAGCTCTGATGATGATCGCAACGCGATCGAAATGATCATAAGTTGATTAAAAAGTATTGATACCAGACAATATCTTCAGTAATTTATCAAAATAAACGCAATTTTGCTGTAACCTTTTTAGTGAATCAAAAATTATACAAATGAATATTCAAGTTGTATTATAATACAGCGTGTAACCGTTACAAATAATGTGATTAGGCACATGCTGTAGTAGCACCACTCAATTTCTGAAAATCAAAAATATTAATATCACGAACGTTGGCTACAGTACTTCCTATCTAGTTCGTTCTGTCTACAGAAGAATGTTTGCATGAAAGCCATTATTTATGTATCAAAAACTCAAGAAATCTTTATTTTGCTAACAGCAAACGTGTACAAAATTACAATGAAAATTGTGGGCTAAATAATTAGGGATCCCTTAGAAAATCCTGTAAATGTATGTTGTTTGAATTCAAGAATAGTGCACTATTAAACACCTATTTCAATACATGCTATTTGCAAAATTAATTCTATGATTAAAAGTGTATCTATTGCAAGTTTAATTGAAAGCATGTCACAGCTAACGGCTCGGACATTTTTAGATATTCTCTCTACGGGGGGGGGGGGTTCTTATATCTTTTATGTGCACTGCCTCATTTTATTTTTACAATAAGAGAATTCATTGCAATATTACATCCTTTGCAACATTATTGTTAATCAATTGTTGCAATTTAATTTTGTGAGTATATAAGAACAAAATTAACCACTCGTGAGTACTATTCTTAAACTTGATATTGCAGCGTCCGCTGCCGCTACACAGCTCGCAGCAGTGGTGCATAGCGGGTGGCGTGGACACTTGGACACGTGTGGAATGCACGACAGAGGGCAGGAAGCGGCCGACCCGAGCCCAAAGGGTGCAGTTTCAGAGGGCACATGCCATCCTTGCGCCACATGTATCGCACCCGGGGGTGGCGACGCGTGGCTATAAAGGCGGCTGGGCCCTGAAAAGGGTCAGAACTGTTCTTCAACTTTGGTAGTGAGCACGCCAGATGGACGGAGGCCGAGTATGAGCGCTGGGTCATATTGACAGGGCATTCGGTAGTTAGCGGATGCTAACAGGAATCAAATGCTCTTGTAGTATATGGTACGGCACTTATGTATACATGTAAATATTCTGCAAATATACAAAAGCCATCTTGTCTATGATTTGTTCAACCCACGACGTCACAATCTCCACTAACTCGAACTGCACTCACCGAACTGACACTTTCCACGCAATACCAACTGGCGCTCCAGCTTATCTGGCATAATTTTTTTAAACGATCAAAATAATCATCCGCTGGCCTCCTTCAAAAATATGCGGACATATTTGAAATTATCACGTATTCATAAATGTAGATAGTATCTAGTTGGACAATGACAGCGACCCTCTCAACACTATTAATTTCAAAAAACAGAAACATTCTGCTTGTTTATGGAAATCTCTTGTGTAAGTAAATAGAATTAGACCGCGAGGGCACAGTTGGCGGCTGCTCCCCGCTTCTTTTCGTATTTCCCTTCGCCACCCGTCGCATTTGGATGTTGAGCTCCTCGCCGTCCCCAATGAGACGGAGAGATGATGGGATGAATCTGATGAGGCTTAGTCACCCTCCGCGCCCCCAACACACAGATTAATGGCACCTAACGAGGCCCTTCGCTTCCTCGTACCGGGTGACCGCATCGGGGCTACAGCACAAACTAGGAGAAACACCAATTCCGAAGAGAAGCCTCGCGCTGAGGGATTGGCGGACGGGATCCCCCAATAGGTAAAGTGATTAAGTAGGGGCATTATGCTTGTTTCGGCGTTATTTTTGTGAATCAACGGGCAATGTAGTGCTTATATACTAGCTGCAGGAGAGTACATTTTCCTTGGCAACTACGTAATATTGAACGGGGGATGGGAAGTTATAAAACTGACACGGTTCGCCTACAGACCTGATTCACCATACCAAATTACACTACGTTACTTACAGTAGTGAAATAGTACTCGAATAAAAACAACGTCACGCTGAGGATTGTGAAAAAATCTTAGAATACAAATTATTATGATTTTTACATGAGAATTCCAGATTCAAATAATTTTAATTCATTAAAGTTAATAAAAATGTCGTGATTCTTCCAAAAATTCAAAGTATAATATTGATAAATTGATTTGAAATTCAAATTTTTTTATGACCTTGTAAAATAAGTTGTGAATAAACATTTGTGTGTATATCTAAGCAAACAAGTTTGAACTAACGCTAAAGTTGTATTTTTCTTCGTGTTCTTTCAAAGTATTCGATTTTAATGTTTATATAATTCAGCCTCAGATGGGTTTTGTGCTCTGTTTGGAAAAACCACTGAGCGAAATTCCTCTTCCTGTTTGAACCCAACCAAACTACTTCACCCCGCGCTCATTGACGTCCCCTCTCCTTTCACTCGTTGTGCGCGCGACCGCAGCACCAGCACCGGCGCCGGCGCCGGCCTTGCAGGCCACGCACGCGGCATTCGGCCGCGTCCCAGCTGCTCACTACGCGCCGGAAGAGCGGAGCCTTTGGCGCATTAAACAACGTCGGCGCGGAGGCAGTGGGGCAGTGGCGGAAAGGCCTGGGGCGGGGACGTGGCTGCGATGGAGAAGGAAAGGGAACTTCGGCACGGAGACCTCGACCCAAGTGCAAGAATGATGAGGAACGTCGGGAAATGGGTGGGTGGAAGTGGAAAAGAGAAGCGCTGATGGTTACGGGTGTTGTAACAATTCCAGTGAGCAACGTCATGGAAAGTTGGAGGTTTCTGCATTTGAGGCGAGGTTGTGATCGGGAGTTGATCGTCGTGAGTCGCTGTGGAGCGGTGCCCTGAAGCGATCGCCCTGCAGCTGAATGCAGAAACGGCGCCCAGCGCAAGGCGGCGCGGCTGCAGAGGGCGAAGGGCGTTCGGAGAGGGCGGGGCGCGGCCCTCAGGAACAAGAGCCAAGGGCTGCGCTAATTAAATATTAAGCGCTTCTTTGAGCAGGGCCAGCGCGTGGGGCTCCATTGCGGCCACGAGAGCTCCGTCTACTCAAAGGGCTGAATGGCCAATGGGGCTGCACTCGTTCGCCTGTTTTCAGGCGGAATACCTTCTGATCTTCCGCGCGGCTCGTAATTACAATCGACCCACTATTCGCTTCTCGGTATTTTTGAAAACCGGGAATAAAAATGTTTTACGTTGGGCTCACATGGTCGCTGTTCGGGAGCAAAAGAGAGCTGTGCTCTGCTGAAATCCGAAATTCCGGGAAACAAAAACAAGTTAAAAGCCCTCTAGAAGTAAAATGCTATCAAAATGTGGATTAAATACTTCAAGAAGTATTTCTTAAAAAACATTAAAATTCGCATCCCTTGAATTTTGCACAGTACCTGCTATAGAAAATGCTTAGAAAAGTGCTTTCAAAGTACATAAATATTATTTAAATAGACAAATGAAGTAGCTAGTTAAAATAAACAAGTTGTTTGAAATTCATGTTCAATTCGTTTCCAAAAACGTCGGCGGGTTTTAAATTCCCTTACAAAAAAATTAAAATAGAAACATATTTGAATGTGGTTTGACTCAAAGGCTCTGCGATATCTAAATTCTGACTTACAAAATTAAGTATGCACTGGGGCACTGCAACACGAAATTAAAGGTTGTTTTTTTGTATAATTTCTTAAGCAAAATGTAATTCAAGTTATAACATAATTTCTATAATTGCATCACATTTCAGCATTCGTACGTATTTAACTTTTTATATGAAGTAGAAACAATAATGCTTTTCTTCAATCTCCTTCATCTTCCTTGGTTATGTAATGTTGGTCATTACAAAAGTAAAAGTGTTTTGTTTGGTAAATAACTTTTGATACTAATTTTTTGTTTTTTGTTTCTTTATCTGTTCTCACTAAAAATGTATGCACATATTTCACACACGTATATTATTTTACTTCTCCTTGGTTCCAATGTAATGAAAACAATGAAAGATTTGTTCTATTTGAGCATACATGCAATATATAAATGTTTCATTCGTTCTGTCCATTTTATGATAGTACAATTATGATTTATTACATAATTAATGACGCTAGAGAGTAATTTTTTTCTATACCAGCCTTTCTATAACACCTTTTCTGTTGCAATAAATCGTTCACAAATGGGCGTTTTACGGCACAAATGTTGACGTAATAGATTTTACGACACGAATCATTGCGCCATCACACATTCAGCCAATTGCAGCGAGAGAATCGTGCGGCCGAAACAGACGACCACCGTTTTCGCGCACAGACGTCAAATATCACAGACATCACAAGCAAGTTGTTCCGCAAAACTCAGTTTGATCCTCTTATAAATGTATAATGCTGTTATACAAACCAAATAGCGTATGCAACTCGTTTGTAATGTTACTTTATTGCATTTGTATGAATTTGAAAACTCGCTCCTAACGTCGCTCGTTTTCAAAACATGTACTCATGTAATAAAGCTATACATTATAAGCTAACTGCGTAAACTACTATTATTCGCTTGTCAGAGTTTCTCTATTAATCGGGTAATGCTGCTTCCGTGAATATATTTTCTTATTCGTGAATACAACCGTGTTAGATCGCTGAACATCGTTGAAAGTTATTTGTATACATGCATTCTTCCAGTCCTTACCTTTGTCACACTTCAATGTGAGATTCTCTGGTCGTTAAACTGGTCCTTACAATATATTAATTGTAATAAATTATCCCTTTTGATTTCTGGGATTTATTTTAATAAACATCTAATATTAGCAATAATATTTTTTATTTCATCTATACCTAATTATTCTTTAATTCAATTTACTATAAAAACCCATATACTCAACCGGGAGATCCCATGCAGAGAATTTATTTTTGTGGGTCGACAAATCCGTCGTATGGAATCGCGGCGACGGAATTTCACGTAAGGAATCCCCCTCTTTTTATAATTACTTGACTTATAGGAATTCTGGCAACGTTTACGAAATCAAACAGAGTCGTTCTTCTGTAAAAAACTATAATTCTAATCCTCATCACATGGTTTCATTAACAACAGATCAATAGTGATCATAACAATAACAAAAAAGTTTCTCTGTCTCTGCTTTTCTCATTTACTCAGTATTTACACTCACACACAGTCTTTGATATATTGCCATGTTACCTTACTATTCTTAATTTTAACTAAACGTATGTCTAATGGCAATACTTGGTCTTCCTACATTCGTAAATATTATTATTCATTGCTCACTTCCGTATTTGTTCCTCCACCTTCTTGGACGCTGATATTCTGCCGACCTCTCCGGCTCTCGGCGACGTCCTCCCACGCGTCGTCTCGTTTAGCACCAGTCTGGTCTCTTAATTTGTCACCATTCCAAAATTCTTTTCATTTCTGACATTTACGCGAATAATATTTCCGCACATATGCTCGTAATCAAATTCCAGAATGTATTCTCACTGCCGCGTTCTTTCACCCGCCCGCGACCACAGTTCGATCAGTTCTGCCCGACAGCTCCTGCACCGCGCCGCTCACGTGTCTTTTGCGATGAGCGAATCGTTTCAAAACTCGTCCTTCTTCGCAACCTTCGCGTCTCCTGCCTCCTTTTTCAATGTCTACATCTCTCCTGATTGGATAATCGACTTTCCATGTCTTACACTCTTTACTCCGTGACGTTTTTCTGTCCGTAATTTTCTAATTTTAATTATTTTCAAGGAAATTCCTTACGTTTCCACAATCGATTCATGACTAAAAAACGCACACTATTTTTCCCTGCCCCACCGCTCCCATCAATTTCCCGTTGTTCATATATTTAAAACAAGAATAATGTTAATCTTCATTTTTGCCCTTGAAACAGATTTTTGATAACACTTATTTTTAATTAAAATTGGTTTGGCCCTCAAATGACCCATTACATAATTTACGTAAGTTCATAAAAATTAAATGCATTTATTTTTACATCCGTACTTAGTTGTTGTTAGCGATAATTGCATACACCTTTCAACGATAGGCGTGTGTTTTCTCAACTTCATTACCCAAAAAGAAATAAAAATTGTATCGTGTTTTTTTAAAATTCTAAAGGAATTTTGAATTGAGCACTAAGGAAGTTTTGGATTGAATTGTTGTTCAAACCACTTCTTATTAACTAATGCCTAGCGGAGGTAAGTCATTAGTCAAGGAACAAAAACACAAGAAAGAAAGACATCATAGTGGTAAAAACAGCTACAGAATGCAACAAGTGCCAGCCATTTATCACAATTCTGAATTTCATAAATGAAACAAGAATTTGGTGCATAACCGCAATAAAACGTCTCAGATTTATGTTCTCAGTCCACTCTTATCCACACACCCGGAAGATAATGGTGCAGTACTAGCGCAAATGAATTATTGGCAAAAACACATTTGTCTATTTTATTACAACGCTATTCAGTAATTGAGTGTAAACCTCTGTAGCAAACCTCTGTAGACATTTCAATTACTGATACAAAAATGTTCTTGTACTCTTTGCATCAAGCTTTTACAAACGAATAGTTTCTGTTAAATATTAGATCGAAACTTAAAAAGAAAATAATTTTATATAAATATACTGTGAAGTGTCCTTTGAGTTATTTCATCGCTTAGAACTAGGAATTTTCACTTTCTCGCTGCTGCTTCCGCAGTACAGTAGAGAATGTATTGTACTGCGCTAGGAAACAACGGCGAATTTTTGACAGAAACACTCTTTATTACCGGGCCCGGGTAACGAAAAAGTGGATAAACCTCCGTTTGTATATAGTAAAAAACTTCCTCTAACACTTTTTGTTGTCAGAGTCCATGTTTTGTTAGTCCTTTATACCGAAAAATTAATTGACGCGAAAAACATCTGCCCGTCTCTCTCCCCCCTCTCTCTATCTCTGTCTGTGGACAACGCTAGCTCAGCGGATTTTCTCAGCGGAATTAATATTCTCTGATCTATCTCGCTGATGTTAAGGCCCCACGAATTTGAAACCGATATTTTACATGAGGCCCTGAAATTTTCAAAAAATGGCGCTCAAGTTTCTATAAACTTTTGACCTCGGATAGCGTAAAGAGCACAATAGATGTGAAGATCTGATTTTATTATATAATTATTTAATATATATCTTCCTACAATTAAAATATTGATGATTTGTCATTAATGAAATCTGTTTCTTAAAGACGGATTTTGAAATAAGGTCATATACAAATTTTTCCATGTAACAACTCATGAATTTGTCTTCTGAAGATATTTCTGTTCTTAAGAAAATATTAGTGATCCATTACAAAATAAAGTTCGTCTAATATATTTAAAATAAAATTATGCTATCAAAATACTTGCAACTGATGAGCACGTCTGACCAAATCACGTTGGGAAAAGTTCATCTCAATATCTTGAATCTTTTAGCAAATGTTCAAGGTAGACGTTTTTACTGAACAACTTTCTACAAACAAATATTTCAAAGAACTTTGCGTTGGTTTCTGCATTTAATTTAAAGTAATTAATAGTTATTTATGCACCAAGGGCGTTACAAGGTTCCTAATGATCTCGGCCGACAAAAAATGTCGCGCCAAATGCCCTCCGGGACTTGGTCGCCGCTCGATCATTAGAAGCAGTTAACGCCCGTGGTTAAACATCATTTTATTATTTACCTAATTTTATTGATTCAGATTTACTTATTTACTCGCTACGGAGTTTTTTTCCTACTGCACTCCGTGCGGTACGGACTTTTTTAAATAGACGGATTTGCTTGACCCCAGTGGAGGTTTAACTTCGGAGACTGATGACAGCTACCCTCCCAGTGTTGAAAGCCCTTCTTGATAGAGATTTAAAGGGATTAACTGAGTAAGACAGTATAAACAATTCCTCTGCAAAATAAAGTAATATTATTTTGGGCAATGATCCTCTTTTTTTTAACTTTCTTTCATTCTTTACGCCACCCTCCACGTCTGCACAACGTTGCATTTCATGTTAACAATGCCTTTATATTTAGAATATTTAGCAAAAGCAAAACGCGACTGCGATCGCCCATGGGAAGCGTGGGCCAAAGCGGGTTTGTTTGGACTATGGTGTGTGACGGAAGGTGGTACACAGTGAAGCGTTACATATAAGTACAAAGGACTAAAGAAAAAGGCGCACTAACTAAAGTGAAGCTTTGTTTGGCTGAAGAGATATTTGTATAGCAACAGGACGATGGTTTATACCAAAACAAAAAAAACAAACTATTAAGACATTGCAAATAATACAAAACAATACATAACAAAATATAAAATCAATAAATTTATTGCATTGTTATAAACATGAGTTTACCCCCATTGTTAGCTCCTACTGTAGAAAAATTTATTTCTGGCACAATTGAATTATTACCTATGAAATTAATGTAATATATTATGGAACTAATTAGTGGATGTTATATGAATATGCCAGGCGATACCCAAATTCCTTTATAAAATGAAAACATAAATCATTTATTCTGTTCTTAGTGTGGTATGTTATATTATATTTATAATAATAATTATTATTATTATAATGATATTCGAATGACGTCTCCAAGCGAAGGTTGACTGGCGATCAATATTCCCGTATGTCTCACGAGCTGCGGCGCACTGTAAAAGCAAGAAATATCAGAGGAGCCCACGCTCGCTCTTCCTACCGCAAGACCGTACTCCATCAACACATCCCTGCCTGATTGCGTAGGCCGGAGCTCCGATGCGTGAGAATCGGAGCACCGCGGCGTGCCATCCGTCAGGAAGCGATAGATAAGAGCCGACGCGCACCTCTGGAGGTCCAGCCAAAAGTATCCCGTTCGTATGGCTGGGTTGAAATGCTCTGGAAAACCTCTTTCCCATTCGTATTTAAAAGGTTAACTAGATGTTAATTTGACTAGGTGTGCTTCTTTATATTTCTCTCCGGAAGGAAACATGAAAATTAGCATCATTCAACTGTTTTCATATTTCCCTCGTAACCATGGTCCTCTCGATGCAGTTAAGTTACGCAGCGTATATCGAATTTTGAAAGGCAATAATAAGCTGTTACGCATCAGTAAAAACTAATGTTGTTTTACCTTTTTCCTTGTGTTGACACCTCAATTTCAATTTGAAATTCCGTGTAGCATTTCCGTCCCTTCTCTTTCTTTCGACGAGCTTTCCGCCCCATTTCTGGTTCCGTATCAATGGGGGGGGAGGGCTCTTGAGGCACCTTGCAGCGCGGCAGGCCGGTGGGCCGGTGGGCCGGTGGGCCGGTGGGCAGGTGGGCCGGTGGGCAGGTGGGCCGGTGGGCAGGTGGGCCGGTGGGCAGGTGGGCCGGTGGGCCGGTGGGCCGGTGGGCAGGTGGGCAGGTGGGCCGGTGGGCCGGTGGGCCGGTGGGCCGGTGGGCCGGTGGGCCGGTGGGCCGGTGGGCCGGTGGGCCGGTGGGCCGGTGGGCCGGTGGGCCGTTGGGCAGGTGGGCAGGTGGGCACGCGGCGATCGCGCGCGGCTGCCGTACGGCATGCGTGCACGGAGCGGAGGGGCGGGGAGGGGCGGAGGGGCGGGGAGGGGCGGGGGCGGGCCGGGCCGTCCGCTCGGTCGCACCGCCGCGCCGCCGCCCGGGGCACCCCGGCTGCGGCGACAGGCATCCCCGGCATCCGGCTCCCGCCCCGCCTCGCGCCGGCATTCCGGCGCACCGCAAACAGCCCCGCCCCGCCCCTCCGCGCCCCACACACGCCCCGCCAGCCCCTCCCGTCCCACGCGCCTCCGTTCAACCCTGGCCCAGCATTCTGCCCAGCTCTAACTGCTTTTCCGCTTCCATTGCACTTAGTTTTCTGTAAACGAAAACTTCTGCTTTGTGATACGATTACAAATTGAAAATTCTAATAACAATATCTAGTGCAACAGTAAATCTCGCTACCAAAAAACATATAACACTTGCTTATGACGTTTTATAAAACGACATCAAAAAACATGCATGCCAAATTCAAAAAAATATCTAACTATTCATTTGTTCCTGTATAACAAATTAATTTATGGATACGGAAAATGTCGAACGGTCAAGTTAAAAATAGGAGTGCTGGACTCAGTCAATATAATAAAAGTAATAATAATAATAATAATAATAATAATAATAATAATAATAATAATAATGTGATAGCGATGGTAGGGCAGTGTTCTATCTTGAACGATCATCTAATCCGCACTGACTAAACGATTCCTGCCAATAAGCCAGATATTGTAATTCGGGATGCAATACACGTTTATTTGAATATGTTTCTAACCCATCAAATGAAAATGTAGCAAAAGAACCAAAAAAGTCTCAAGAATATGAGCATTGAAATACAGAAAGACGAGAGGACGAATTACACAAGGGGTGTCTGTAATTGTGATTAAAATCTTGAGACAGAAAATCCACAAAACTACTAGCAAATGACGAGGGTTTTGATAAAGTAGCTATATTCATAGCTGTGTTGTGCATCTTTCATATCAAGGATAAAGTATTGTAAATAAAATCATAAATGAAATCTTCCAAGGAATAGAGCGGCACCTTAGAAGTTATTTTTAATTGTTCCGGATAATAAAAAACTGAACTAAAATTAACTGTATCATTTAACTTTAAAAAATATAAAGAGTTAGTTACAAAACTTACAAAGTTACCTGTCACATTGCAGAATTAAAAACATACAATAAAATATTATCACATTTTTTGCAGATGAAAAGCATGAATCATTGGTAAGAAAGAGAAACATTGGGTTTGAAGAATAAAATACCTTGAAAGCTAGTCATTTTCTTCATACCTGTTATCCCGTTTGCAGACCACAAGTTCCTCACCAGCGGAGTCTTTTAAGTTAGTATAGCTGTTTTTTAGGCTAGCTGAGTTTAATTCCAGAAGGAACTTCAGCAACAGTAAATGGATGCCGTAATTCCATTAATTCACAGTTAAAAGTATTTTAGTATTTCTGTAAATGACTTCGTTCAATTACTTGCGTATGTCAATATAAGGAAAAATTTAGCTTCATCTACCGATTTCGATACCGTGATCCCCCCCCCCCCTAGCGTTCGATTTCCTAGCTGCATCCAGTGCTAGCACTCGTCAGAGGGTCTCCTGGAAAATGTTGACATTTGGCGCTCTCGTTTGTCATTCGACGGGGAGCCAGCCGGCCGCCCGCCCCTCCCTGGGGGAAGGGGCGGAATGCCTGTTTGAGCCCCCTGCTGCGACGGGCACACGAATCCATCATCATTACCGAATTCTCCTTCATCAGTGACATTCGCGCCCTCTTAGATGTGCGTCTGCATAATGCGCGCGTTGATCGATGTGTTTGAATCATCGACAAAGTTGGGGACAAAGGCAAGTTTTGAGAGGTTTGGGACTAGTGCGATGCCCTGGTCTGAAGGTTTTTTGATGATAAAAATGAAGAAATCTTTGAATGTTGTATATATTAATAGCTAGTCTATCATTTAACTTAGCATTGCTAAAGTTTCGTCTTATGCAGATGAAATTAGACCAACCTACCAAACCAAATTTGAAACATTTTTCATAAACAAAAATTTTATTGAAAAACTACTTGGAAAAGATAAATAAGGTGATTGTGTGGGTGTATCACTAAATGCGTTAAACAAAATGATATATTTCCTTTCGTAATGTACCATTGCATTTTTAAAGCATTACTTTATTTTTATAGCAAATGCTAGCAAATTTAATTGGAAAGTTGGTGCAATAAAACCCAGAAAGTGATTATAACTGAACTTCGGTATTACTTATTATTTGATGTCTATTTATGATCAAATAATCAAACCGGTTATACATAAAAGAAAATTATAATTGTTTTATGCATATTGTCTTACTAAAATTGTGAAGTATAGTTTCTGCATTTAAAATGTTAAACCGGAAGTAGAATAAATCCTTTATCCAAAAATAGAGCGTTAGGCGATACTTGTAAACCTATGCAGTTTGAGAGGAACGTTTTGGGACATAATCGTTTACATTTTTCAATGGAAGTATGATTAAAGAATATAAGATTAAGAGTACTCTAACAAGAGTACAGTTAATATAATTTAATGTAAAATGTGTATTAAGTACCTATTTGCATTTATACTCGGAAAAGGAATGAATTTATCTCACTGGCTTGAGTTATCGAAAGTGCTTGATTGCTGTTCACATCTCTTTCGTAGTATGTTACAATGTATATTTAACAAAGCGCAATTTATTGTATTTTATGGAGGAGTTGTTTGATTAGATACAGGTATTCATAAAATGCAAATATTTCAGCAACAGATGAGAAGGTTATAAAATACACTCAATGCAAGGTGTTATGATATTTAGTTGTAGTAGTTAATTGGCCTATGATTACGACGCCATATGTAAAAGAACAACAGTATAAATTAAATATTTTAATAAAATATCAATTATGGATTCAATACAGTACAAAGTATTTTTCGAAGTCTAATATATAGGAATCCGTGA
Organism: Gryllus longicercus; assembly: GCA_038098605.1. NCBI lineage: Eukaryota > Metazoa > Arthropoda > Insecta > Orthoptera > Gryllidae > Gryllus > Gryllus longicercus. The sequence continues at coordinate 928,024 of JAZDUA010000379.1, forward strand.
GATCATATTATAAAACCGTCAACGCAATACCCAGGACTTTGCTATATTTGATGTCAAGCAGGCAATGATAAGTCCAACATAAGTAAGACAATGAGGAGACAAGGCGCAAATGGCCGTGTGGATAGGCCATAAAGTGGCAAGAGCGTGGAAGCGGGGACAAAAGAGTCGCTCGCCGGGCGGCGGAGGCAAGACGCCTCGTTGCAGCGCAGCGCACGCGCGGGGTCACACGTCGTTACGGCTGCAATAAACCGGAGGCAGCGCGAGAAATCTGGCGGCCGCATTAATGATCTACAGCACGTACGCCATAGCGACGCCGTCAAATTTTTATGGGAGCCGGCGAGGTCACGGGGCGGGGGCGGGGGCGGGGGCGGAGCCAGGCGCCGCGCCGAGCGGGTTTCCGGCTGCCGCCTCCGCCGCTTCCGCCTTTTCCGCCGGCGCAACCGACCCCGCCGCCTCTGCAGCGCCTTGCGGTTGCATTTAGGCACCTCCGGAGCTGGTCATTTCCAACCGTTGACGCAACGCCAATATTTCCAATGCGCTTTAAGACAATCAGGGAAACGTTTGATGTGATTGATTGATTGATTAGTGATTAAGGCCACGTGAACTGCTTATATCGTAGCGCGCGCGCGAGGAGGAGAGGAGGAGGAGGTGGTGGTGGCGGCGGTGACTTTCCCCCGCAGACTGGCGATGGCCGGCGCTGACCAGGGCCGCTTGCGGGCATTGGCCTCGACCAGCCATCTCCCGGCAGGAGGGCATAGCCCCCGCTCGAAGCTTCCCACTCCTCCGGCACGAGTGGTGTAGTGCATGTTAGTGGAAGTAAGGGATGAGGGTAGGACACGGTTCTTGGCCTGTCTGTTACGGTTCCGGCATTCGCCTGGTGTTTTTCGGAGAATCCACGGAAAACTACCGATCAGAGCAGCCGGTCGCTAGAATTCTTCTCCAGACAGCGACTGAATCCGACCGAGCTGTCTAGACAACCTGCCACCATCGAGACTCTATCCCCAGTACCTCTTTCAGAACATCACTTTATACCTAGCGCCAGTTTTGTCGATATGAACGTGTGAAGCATGTAGTAGATTGCGAGGTCCAACAAGCATAATAAACGATGTTTTAGTTCTTTTGAATCTATAGTAGAAATATAATTTCAACATAAATCCCAGTGACACGACGCTATGTAATAGAATGCTTATGTCAACGGTATCATTAAATTGTCCAAAAAGTTAAATAAAAGCTCAATATTTCCAAGAACGTAAGTCACTTTGCTACTTCTAATCCACCACTACTAAACATATAAAAACAACTTTTCAATCAAAAATATGATTTCCATTTAATATTTCAGATTCGTATTTTGCGAAAAAATCGGATTTTCCTGCCTGAAACGTTATTTCAATTCCTCGTAGATATCGTCAAATTTGCAACCATTAGTCTTTTTAGCTACTCAACCTCAACACTTTCAACTTGTAGAGACCATGTCTTTGTGCTAAATGGTCTAAAATTGATAAACTTATGAATATATAAACTTTACTGCAACTTTTACTTAAAACTATTACTTAGAGTTTCAAAACTTATTTATGAACTTAAATTTATAAACTATAAAATTCATAAACTTATAAAAGAGTGAAATTTAAAGCAAAGGTTTAAAAAATCTAAAACGTTGAAAAACGCTATTTTGGAGGTACCGACAAAAATGCTTCAGAGATATGTATTCTATTTGGCTGAAATATCTCGAACATGAAATTAAAGTTGGAATTTCCATTTAAAATTTCGAAGTTTCCAAGAAATTTCGAAGCTAAGAGCCTAATTATTAAGCACTGAGCCAAGGCTGGAGAAAGTAAATAAGTTATCAAGTACATACTGAATAAGTTAATCAGTAATTAAGTTAGTGAAAAAGTGATAAATAAATAAGTCATTAAGTAATATGTAAATAAAAAAGTAAATCAATAAACAAATATATCATGACTAATAAGCAGTTTAGAGAGCAAATGGGAGTGGGTTTGCGACCCTTAAACGCAGAGGCACTGGTCTGCACAAGCTGCTCCGGTGTTGTTTGACTTCAGCTTGTGAAGAGCCCAAAGACTGGAAGGAGAATGCATGACGTTCGCGCCAGGAAATAAATAGTTAGAAAAAGGCTCCTAGTTTCTTATGACAGCATGATTTTCTCTCTTCAGGGGGTTTTCCTCATCCGTACCTTATGGTCTCTTTCTCGCAACGTCCGTGCGATGGAGACACCATTTGGGATGAATGCACTTGAAAGTACAAGGTTTGAACTAAGTGCATGGGTATTTAACAACACATCAAAAGTACGTTTTTCTTATTTATTAAGATATTTGAAATTTGAGTACTGGTTGATTTGAGAACTGGTAAAGCATTAGCACCCACAGGTCGTCGGGGGCGTCGCTGCTCACGAGAAACTCTCCTGCCCATCTCGCTACCGTCATGGTCCGACATGGAAGCTCCGAAATTATTCCCATCAGCTTCCACTAATTTCTTGGGACTTTCTCGGTTATTCTTCCATGGATAACGGCTGTCTTGGCGCATGAGCGCTGTTCGAAACGGTTTCCATTCATCTTGCATTTCGGTAGTCAGACTGATTTTCCGTTGCTCTCTGTGCCAATAGAGGTCCTCAGAGCCATCTGTTGAGCATTTCTTTCAGATAATTTTTCTTTTAGAAAACAGTAACTGCCTTGACCTCTGCCCTGCGTACATTATCTTATAGGAAGTTTTGCCGGTTAACACGAATTTCGAACGTGTTTTGTTCTTATGTACTATAATAGTTCTTGAGAACAATACTAAGTAAAATAAGTACTATTCAATGATAGGAAATATTTCAATTTATACTTATTTTGAATGAACTTAAAAAACTTTTCTTCTCAAATTGAAGATCTTATTTAAATCGGTTTTAGGAATGCATTACTTTCTGTTTCTACATTCCTCATTAAATCTCTCATAATCAGAGTATCTAGTGCTATCTACAGTGCGCAGCGCCGGTGCAGTTCGGGGTTGCCATGTCAGCGGCGCGGCGCCAGGTCGAACAGAGCGCGTGATTGCCGGGGACATTTCGCCCCTCCAGCTAACAGCGCGAATCTCACCGCAATGGAAGCGCGACCGCAGAAAACCTCGATCAGATATTCGGTCACGGGCCTCGCTGACGCAAACCGCGCCCTCCGCTCATCTGCCATTCAGCGCCGCCCCCGCGCCGCCCCCGCTGCTCCGCTCGGCGCCGCAGGTCGCGCGCCCCGTCGCGCAGGGCCGCCCCGCCCCGCGCCCCTCGCCCACTGCACTGCCCTCATTTCTACTACGTATCTCCAATCGTTGCAAGTGAAGGAGACGAGATGGGGAGGCGCCACGGGCTGTGAGTATTAGCCTCGTAAGCGTAGTGCATGTTTTTATCATGAGAGTCGACGGTTCTTCCCCTGCTGAATAGCGAGGCCCGGCGCCGACCTACATGCTGCTTTGCGAGGCTATCCTCAACCAGGTATCTCCCACCGGCGGGGCAACGCCTCAGCTGAGGCAAGCTCAAAATGGCCGACAGGTATTCCGTCATGTGCAGTAGTGTAGTACATGTTAGTGTCAGTATATGCAAGTAATGGATCAGGAAAGAGCAAGAGAGAGGAAGGAAATATCCTGCGCCGTCCGTGGTCCGCTTGCTAGGACACTGATCCGACATTCGCCTGGAATTGGTCAGAGAAACCAGGTAATATTACCGATCAGAGCAGCCGGCCTCCAGAATTGTCGCCCAGGCGGCGCTCAAATCCACTTCGCTAGCGAGACTCGAATGATAAGACCTCCCGGTCAGGCGCTCTAGTGCCATCAGTCGCTTTCATAGTCGGCTCGGGGTGGAGGCGAGAGCAATGGAGACCGAAGAGGTTTAGAATGAGGAAGAGATGGAACCGGCTGGGAGGAGGTTGGGGGTGGACTGAGTTCAGGAGTTGAAACGGCGTGGGGGAAGGGAAGGGAGGGGCTTAACATGGGGTAGGGAAAGGGATGAGGTGGGGAGAGGGGTGGAGGCGGTGTAGGTGGTATTGAGGGGTAGTGGAGCCGGGGTGAGAACGGAGGTGGGAGTGGAAGTAGGGACGGGAGTAACGACGGTGTGGAGACAGAGTGGGGACGGGGTTGGGACGTGAGTGAGACAGGGGTGGGACGGGGTGACGAGGGGGATATGGGGTGTAACAGGTTCAGGAATGTGGCAGAGGATGGAGCCGAGGACGGTAATGAGAACGAGGATGAGATGAGAAGGTGGGTATAGAATGGTCCAGGATGCGGGTGAGGAAGGGGCAAGAACGGTTGACGACAGGAATGACGATGTTGGTGACAATGGGGCTGATAGTGACTATATGATGAAGAGAGGAGACCCAACTCCTACAATATATCGCTGAGGATGAAAATAGTAATTTGACCATATGTGGTGGAGATGGAGTTCCGTCAGCCTGGAGTACTCGGGGAGGGCTGTCAAGAAAATGCGTAGTACGGACTGCATTTGCGCAGGAGTAGTGGCCACTACAATGTTTGAGTCAGCTCTGATTGGTTTTTCGTTTGTGTGTGATTGTCAAAGCTTTGGTGGTCAGTGGTGGTGGTCTCTTTAAATGCCTCAAACACTTCTGCGCAGTGAAGAGACGCAAAAACTAAAATACCTTCATTCCTATCAGCTTTATGGGGATAGTGCCGAAATGATTTACGTTGTACAAAGTGTTGCTTTGCGGTTCCTTCCTCGTATCTTCGTACAAATACAAAGACCGACCGACAAAGCCGACCGTTCTTCAAAATTAGACCAGTATCAATAAATATCCAATCCATTCATTCAGAAAAGTCGTCCCATAAGTTTCGATAGCCGCATATTGCGTTGCTAGTATTTCTCTGTTGTAATTCTTCTACAGTTCTCAGTGTCATTTCTTTCTTTCGTGAGATGAAAGCGCGAGGGTCCACCCGGTTAGATCACACCATCTTCCTCAAACAACGATAATGGTGAGAATTAGAAGAGAATAAAGAAACGCGTGTACATTCTTCTAAACTCGTCCAAAAGTTTTCCCTTCGCAATTACGTGCTCGGTCTCTATTACGCCCCGCGAAGGCAAAATGCTTGAAAGCGCCAGTCAGCAGGGTGCTCAGCTGCAGGGTGTTCATCCCCTCCCGGGCAGGGGGTGGTCTGCGGGGTGCGGCGTCGGCCCCTTCGGGCTGCGAGGCGGGACCGCAGCGCGCGCGGCGCGGCAGGGGCGGGGGCGGGGGCGGGGGCGGGGCGGCTACCGCAGGTCGGGAAGCGCCGCGGGGCGGAGAGGGGAGGGGAGGGCGCAGCGGAGAGCGGCGGGGCAGCGCCTGCCGAGACGGCCATTGTCCGACCCTTTTAAGAACAATGATTAAAACTTTGAAAAAAATACAAAAAAACGCCGGCAGCTTAAAACCAACAAAAGTAATCCTATTACGGAGGAGTTATGGAGGAAAGGAGAGTTTTTAAATAAAAGGGTTTTGGTACCGCAGCACATTCTAAACCTGTTGTGGCTGAAAAAGATACGCGGTACCTTATGTGTTTGCATAAAAAAGAGAGTTTAGCGTTATTCATGTCATGCTACTTTGTACTCCATTTTTTGAGCTAAGCCGCTGGCGGATGCAAAAGCTAAAACGCGGGCGGAGGGGGGGGGGGCGAGGCTGGAAAACGAGCGCGATGAGAGCGGGTGTATGTCAGTGGGGCGCAGCGGCGACCGCGCCGGCGGAGGTTGTGGTCGCGGTGGTGGTTGCACCGCCAACAATAACAACTCGCGGGAGCTGCAGCGCTGCGCCGGCAACGATAACTGTCAGCGCCCGTGCGCAAGCGCTGTGTCGGAGAAAGCGATTGCCAGCAACAGCCAAAGCCAACGCGGTCTCGGTGCTGCTGGCAACAATGCTGCTGGCAAAGTGCGGGCTGCCCCCGCGCGGGGCGCACTGCGACTGTTTGTGGCAGCGGCGAGAGCGGCGCGGTCTCTCAAAGCGAAGCCGCACTCCGCTTGTTATTTATTGCCCTTTGCTGCTCAAGACGACGCGACTGATAGTCGTCAAGATTGATTTCCACATTCACAAAATGACAAAGTAACACGTTTGCGCTTCTAATGAATCCTAGAGAAGTAAAGGAGACTAATATTAGTACTAAAAATCATTCTTGAAAATGTATATGAATCGAAAAAAGATTACAAGTAAACAATCAAAGAAAATGAAATCAAATGCAATGCAATTTTCCTGTGTATAAAAAAAGGTTAAATATCCTCAGAATACCCAAACCTAATATTTAGACGCAAAATCCTAGCTTATTTACAGGAAAAGACTGCATAGTTTGTAGAGAGTATATCTAGACAATGAAGATCACACAATATCTAGACAATGTTTCTAGGAAAATTTGTACACTTCAGTTCACAATGAACTTTCTAAAATATTTTATTAGTGAGACCACTAGTGGGTCTACGAGTTAATATTTGAATACAGTACGTCATTAGAAGGACGAGAGAGATTAGAAAAGGTGAACGAAATTAATAAACAGTACTTCATTAGATAATATATTGAATATTATATAAAATATTCATATCAAATATTATATAACATAGGAAATCTCATTTCCTTCTCAGCAATATTTGATTTTATTAAACCCAAACATGAGCATGGCCAGAAACTTGAAGATGTTTCTTTCCGTGTGCACTGTATTTTATCGTAAATCACCCGAATGTATTTATGAAGTACTATGCGTGCTGCAATTACAGTTAATAAAATGTTTTACAGTTAATAAAATGTCCTCCTATACGTGTTTTAATTATTTTTCTATTCACTTTAGTATTGTCATGCATATTTATTATTGTAATTCCTTACTGGTATTTCTACTTTCACTGAAATTATTTTTTTAAGAAACGTGTTTGTTAAAAAGATTGAGGAGTCCTGGTCCTGTAACGATCATTCAACTGCAAGGAGAGGTGGCTCAGGACATCTGATATCACTGCAGTGCCTCTAACCAGGTGGTCCTAGGTTCGAGACCCGTCAGTGGCAGGATTTTCTAGCAAGATGGCTGACTTCTGTTGCAATCACGAGGAGTATTCTAGTGACAAGCTGCTCTGATTGGTAGTTTCAGGAGGTTTCTCCGACCAATACCAGGGGAATGCCGGAGCAGTGCCCTAAGAAACGGGCTACAAACCGCGCTATCTTTCCTTCCCCTTCCTTGTCTTGTCCACACCCCTTACATACACTTGCATGTACTACACTACCGCACGTGCCGGGAGACCGGTTGGGAGCTGAGCTTGCCCCGGCTGGGGTGGAGCTCCGCTGATGGGTATACCTGGTTAGTGAAATCCCCGCTGGCCGACGGAGAGGTCGGCGCCAGATCTCACCAACTGGTGCGGGAAAGGCCGCCCCCGCCAGATAATTACGAGCAAAAAGAGCGGTACGGTACTGAAGGCATAAGCAGTTGACAAACCCGGAATCACTAATCAATGAATTACTACAGCGCCATAAAACCTAACTCGGCGTTAAATCGCTTTGTAAGAAAGCGTAATTTGATTCAAACTAGACTTAAGTATAAACTCGATGAGAATTTCTGTTATCTTCCATAAGAATTTTTACAACTGGACCTACGTTTAGAACAATGTTCTCAATGTTAACAAGAAATAGTTCAGGTACCGGAAACATTTCAAAGATATTGATGCCAAAGACGTGCAACTCGCAGCGGCAGTCCGTCATCATTATCACCTCCTGCATCGCCTACAACATAATTATCAGGAGACCATCATTATCATCCGGAGCAGAGAGCGCGCGTCGCCGGAGCCGAGGCCGGGAGCGGAGCTGGGCGGCAGAGGCGCCAGGCAGCCTAATTAATTATCGGGCGGCATCGCGTCGCGCGCGTTGACTCAGTCGGTCAACACCCGACGCAGCAGCGCGCCTCCGCCTCCGCTGCCTCCTGACCCTCGCGACCACCGGCCCCCTCGCCACAGCGGCGCTGCCATCGCCTCTGCCACCTGACCCTCGCGACCACCGGCCCCCTCGCCACAGCGCCTCAGCCATCGCCTCTGCCAGCCTGGCCCTCGCGACAGCCACCGGCCCCCTCGCCACAGCGGCTCTGCCATCGCCTCTGCCACCTGACCCTCGCGACCACCGGCCCCCTCGCCACAGCGCCTCAGCCATCGCCTCTGCCACCTGACCCTCGCGACAGCCACCGGTCCCCTCGCCACAGGGGCTCTGCCATCGCCTCTGCCACCTGACCCTCGCGACAGCCACCGGTCCCCTCGCCACAGGGGCTCTGCCATCGCCTCTGCCACCTGACCCTCGCGACCACCGACCCCCTCGCCACAGCGGCGCTGCCATCGCCTCTGCCACCTGACCCTCGCGATAGCCACCGGCCCCCTCGCCACAGCGGCTCTGCCTTCGCCTCTGCCACCTGACCCTCGCGACCACCGGCTCCCTCGCCACAGCGGCTCTGCCGTCGCCTCTGCCACCTGACCCTCGCGACCACCGACCCCCTCGCCACAGCGGCTTTGCCATCGCCTCTGCCACCTGACCCTCGAGACAGCCACCGGCCCCCTCGCCACAGCGGCTCTGCCATCGCCTCTGCCAGCCTGGCCCTCGCGACCACCGGCCCCCTCGCCACAGCGGCTCTGCCATCGCCTCTGCCACCTGACCCTCGCGACCATCGGCCCCCTCGCCACAGCGGCTCTGCCACCTGACCCTCGCGACCACCGACCCCCTCGCCACAGCGGCTCTGCCATCGCCTCTGCCAGCCTGGCCCTCGCGACAGCCACCGGCCCCCTCGCCACAGCGGCTCTGCCATCGCCTCTGCCACCTGACCCTCGCGACCACCGACCCCCTCGCCACAGCGGCTCTGCCATCGCCTCTGCCAGCCTGGCCCTCGCGACAGCCACCGGCCCCCTCGCCACAGCGGCTCTGCCAGCGGCTCTGCCATCGCCTCTGCCACCTGACCCTCGCGACCATCGACCCCCTCCCCACAGCGACTCTGCCATTGCCTCTGCCGCCTGACCCTCGCGACCACCGGCCCCTCGCCACAGCGGCTCTGCCATCGCCTCTGCCACCTGACCTTCGCGACCATCGGCCCCCTCGCCACAGCGGCTCTGCCATTGCCTCTGCCACCTGACCCTCGCGACCACCGGCCCCTCGCCACAGCGGCTCTGCCATCGCCTCTGCCACCTGACCCTCGCCACAGCGGCTCTGCCATCGCCTCTGCCACCTGACCCTCGCGACCACCGGTCCCCTCGCCACAGCGGCTCTGCCATCGTCTCTGCCACCTGACCCTCGCGACCACCGACCCCCTCGCCACAGCGGCTCTGCCATCACCTCTGCCAGCCTGGCCCTCGCGACAGCCACCGGCCCCCTCGCCACAGCGGCTCTGCCATCGCCTCTGCCACCTGACCCTCGCGACCATCGACCCCCTCGCCACAGCGACTCTGCCATAGCCTCTGCCACCTGACCCTCGCGACCACCGACCCCCTCGCCACAGCGGCTCTGCCATCGCCTCTGCCAGCCTGGCCCTCGCGACAGCCACCGGCCCCCTCGCCACAACGGCTCTGCCATCGCCTCTGCCACCTGACCCTCGCGACCATCGACCCCCTCGCCACAGCGGCTCTGCCACCACCCTAGATCTTTACCACCGCCATGACAACCACCACCCTGACTTTCTCAAGGTTGATGCCTTAAATGGGAAAATCAAGTCAATTTCGTTGTACGGAAAGCCTGGAAATCTTTACATTTTGTTATGCGGATACCGAAAAAGAGTACAGTGAGAGCCAAAGAACTAGCATATATGTCATTAGTGCGACCTATATTAGAATATGGCGCGGTATGTTGGGACCCATACAGAATTTTGCAACAAAGAAATCTAGAAAAGGTCCAGCGTAGATCATCAAAATTTACTTTCAGGGGTACCAAGAATAAAGGGGTATGGGAGTCACTCGAAAGGAGAAGATTAAAGTCACGTCTCTATGCAATGTATAAAGCGTACACAGGCCTTCGAGTGTGGAAAGAAATTCAAAATCGATTAGGGAAACCTACATATTTCGGCAGAGCGGTTCACATCCACAAAATTCAGACAAGAATTCAGAAAACGGACGTTGGGAAATATTCATTCGCGAATCGCACTATTAGGGACTGGAACAGTTTGCCTGTGACAATCTTCGATCCCTTTCCTCAAAGCCTGAGCAAATTTAAAAATAAATTAGTTTCTTGAATGTAGATATGTTTTAAATATATTTAATAAAATTCAGTGTAATTACCTATGTCTTCTTTGTAATTAAGTATTATTATTATTGTTGTTATTATTATTAATGTTATTATCATTATTAACATTATTATTATTATTATTATTATTATTATTATTATTATGTGCAGTGCAGGGGCGTGAAGTTCATTGACGTTGTGTAAATGAGAGAAACGAGTGAGTAAGAAAGACAATACAGCTCGCTGTATCGCAGTGCGGTGAAGTTTGGTGAAGTGGAGTTCTATGAAAGATTGCACGGTGAAATGTTCATGCGATTTTGTAAAGTTTGTAGAGTTTGTATAGTTGTTAAGTTCTGTAATGTTAAGTTAGTGTATTCTGCCACCAAGTTCTCACACTTAATTGCAGAATTATTAATAAATCTAATCTAATCTATTAAACAACGCTTCTAGTGATTTTCTATCTTTACTACTGCATTTAGGAAGAATACGTTTGCAGACATTTCCCAAATGCTTTGTAAATCCTGACGCTTCTACCCTTCATGGTCCTTTCTTCTAATCCATTCACAACCCCTCCCACTGTCTTTGAAAGCCCGCTAACAATGGTTGGTGAAGTAATACTTCTTCAATTATCTTTGCTACCATCTGCCTTCTCGCATTGCGACTAGTGACTTCCCTAAAACTCCTCACTGAGCTGCTTTCTGACTGCTCTGGGCAGTTGAGTTGGTGTTGGGTTTGCGACGTTACTGAGAATCTGTACCGTTCAGCAAATACTATAACTTGGGAAATGTTGAGAGTTGCAAGAGGAGAAATGTGTATACTGAGAAATTAATTTTCGTTAATGCAAATGAAATGGTTTATTTTGAGGAGTCTAAGCATTTTAATAAATTAATTGAACACCACCCAAAACGCTTGAAAGCAACTATTATTCGTATCATCGACACATCTCTCAGTATCAACGCAGCAACAAATTCATCACTCCCTTGCTCCCACGTTTCGCCAATATTCAATATTATAGATATGATATATCTATATATTCCTATGCCCTAGTACTTCTCTTGTCGTTTCAAGGTCTGCTACTTTAGAACTCTGTAACCTGGTGCACCTCCTGAAACGATATGCGGCATGGACAAGCTTAGGTTATGACCTAACGCTACCTAATACTGAGTGTAACAACAATATCACTGTCCTGTTTCTCAGAACACGAATGACTACCAAACACAATAAATTACACTCTTCTGTGCCATACACAACATTTTTTACGATCCTTTCTGAGTTTAATCTTCGGGCTTGAGAATCCATCTTCTAATTGGGTGTCCAGGATATACTACTTCGAGATTTATGTTTTAATGGGAGCTCCGACAATTTAGCACTATTCTTTTTTGTCAACTAATGTCTTCCTATCTACAAAGGATACTTTTCTCTGTCTTCATTCTTGTCATGTTATTCTCACACGTTCTGAAGATTGGAAGACCTTTTAAAAGGTGAGAATACTTATCACTGAAAAATGCTATTGTGGCTTTCTTGTTGTTCACCGTTTCACGTACATATTAATGGTTCCACAAATTCCGTGAAATCGACGAAGCATAACGCTCGTGGTCTGCAATAGTGGTACAACTCAAAAACCTTTGAGGTAATGCACTCTCCAGAATTGCAGGTTGGTCTACCTTCTAGCAGCATATCTTACAGAACGGTATTTTACCATAAATCGCGGAAGTGAGTATGCAAAAATGAGGCATTTTAATACAAGGTGAAACTTCAAACTCATTTATTCCAACACGTGATTTTTTGAGTTTTGCTAATACTGCAACTCACGAACGATATAAGCAAAACCTTAATCTTTATCATGAAAGATGTAGTTGCTTATCTTTTTATTTCTCTTATTGTGCTGTAGCTTTCTTTATGCTATAGCTTGAAGATTTTGTTCTTCAAATATTTTCCCCACGACAAGACGGCGTTGTCCTGTAGATATGCCCCTTCGGCACTTCGCTGCTCATCGCCTCGTCCATCAGTGGCCGCCCGGCGCTCCGCCTCTCCGGCCTCCCGCGCTCGCAGCCGCCGCCACCCGGCCTCTGCGCGGCCGCGGCCCCTGGGAGCGCAGAGCTGGCACAGCGCCTCCGCCGGCGCGGGTGGGTCGGGCGCTTCCGAGAACACCGAGCAGCGAGCACAACGTGAGGGCTGTGGGCAGCTGCGTCAGGAGACATGGCCGAGTCCTTGCAAAGCGACATAAACTCAGACACACGAACACTGATTATTTAAAGAGTACGAACATTTTAATAAATAATCGAACATCCTTTACTACGAAACGTAATCACTGCTATTCACGTGTTTCACTGAGTTATAATTGTGGTAACAAAAACAATTGTTACAAAATAGGTTTTCGCGGATATAAAATTCACAACATTGTTCAAATTCCTAGTGGTAAAAGCGCTAATTATCTTTAATTATATGCGTAACCGCAGCAACATACACCATTATAGGATAATAAATTGTTTTTTGTAATATAAAATAGTTTGTAATATATACTGTTATAGAATGAATCACAAATCAGAAAGGTGGAATATGTAACAAGTAATAAATATATTTTTAATGATGAAAGGTTTCAATTATTCATAGACAATAAGGATTTTATTGGGAAAATACTTTAATTAAAATTAATTTATTTTTAATTTATACGTATACAAACAAAATTAGCTTATTTATCACATTCTGTCTTTAACTACGTTTTCAGATCAATGAGTCTCTATCTTCAAGTAGATGTAGTTAAAATTAAAATACATAAATATTTTATATAAAGCATAAATACATGCCTTTAATAAATCTTTTGTGTTATACGTATAATTTTTAAAACAAATTTAGTTTTAATTAAAGTGGTAGTTTTCGCAATAGAGTCATAATTATATATAATTAACTGGAACCTTTTCTCACGAAAAGAATGACTGATTAGAATTGTAATAAAGAAATAAATATGCAATGTAAATGATGGTTATTAAAGAAGTCAAGCAAGTGTTTCTTCTGTGCAAAGTGCAGGTTTACTTGTATCGCGGCTGGAGGGCAGGTGGCTGACTCGAGAGGAAATCTCGGCCCGGCCCGCCCCCGCTTGTCCCGCTTGTCCCGCGGCCGCCGTCGAGGCTGAGCGGCGGCGAGCAGGCCACGCGCGCCCTTAGAAGGCCCCGCCGTATTCTTAACGGCGCCGCGCGGCGTCGGTGGCTTTGATATATATGGTAATGGTCGCCTCGCCGGCCTTTGTGGGCGCTCGCGCAATTTGGCGGCGGCGGCGGAGGGGACGACGGCTAGGAGGACGAGGCGGCGGCTAAAGGGTGAGGAGGAGGATAAGGCGCAGGTTCAGGCGGCCCTCAAACGCCTCGAGGACGGCCGCTCCTCACGTCCTCAGCCTGTGTTCGCGATGCACGCCCATTTATTTGCTGACTTCGCCCCTCACTTCTTTAGAGGCTTCTTAGATGCAGTCGAGAAATCTTTGGAAGTGGAAGCTTCTTTTTTTCTTTTCACTTCACCTAGGGGTTAATTGCTCGACAACTGGATTTAAGGGAACCTAGTTTCGCTTATAAGAAAGAAGTTTGCACCCAATTTGAACGGATGTTGTAAACATTCACGCGTAAATTTTGTAGTGTATGTATTTCACTCGCTATTGATTTATTTTACTTTCTGAATCTTCATTCTGTAGTTTAGTAAACTTTATCAATACAGATACTTATTTTATTACAAGGGAATGGATGCTGAAATTCACCCTGATTTCTGACCACGATACGTTCGTATTCTTTCACGTTGTTGCAAAAGTGATGAAAAGGAGGAGAAAAATATCACATTGGTCTCTTTTTACCTCCTTGATTCAGTTTCTCGCCTGTTAGAACTAGTCAAAGTTATAATTTCTCTGTCGGAACCGGCGTGACAAATTACGTCCCTTTTCGTAGTCATAGTTTGATCATTTGACTAAACATTTTTTATTAAATATTTTTTCTTACAATTTCATATACTTCAAAAGAGATTACATTACGTACAAGTAGTGGGGGGTGGAGGCTGTGCGGGGAGGGAAGGAGCCTTTCGTTTCACCGTGAGGACGTGGCGGGGAGATTGAATTCTTGGGCGCCTAGTGCAATGTTGCTTGCTGTGAACCTATTTGCTGAGTGCATGGAATACAAGGTGACACTTGGCCCGGGCAGTCAGGAAGGCGCGCGTGGCAATGACCGAAATCTGTTACCTCAACAAAGCAAGCAGTGGGGGTGGAGGCTGTGCGGGGAGGGAAGGCGCCTTTGGTTTCACCGCGAGGACGTGGCGGGGAGATTGAATTCTTGGGCGCCTAGTGCAATGTTGCTTGCTGTGAACCTATTTGCTGAGTGCATGGAATACAAGGTGACACTTGGCCCGGGCGGTCAGGAAGGCGCGCGTGGCAATGACCGAAATCTGTTACCTCAACAAAGCAAGCAGTGGGGGTGGAGGCTGTGCGGGGAGGGAAGGCGCCTTTGGTTTCACCGCGAGGACGTGGCGGGGAGATTGAATTCTTGGGCGTCTAGTGCAATGTTGCTTGCTGTGAACCTATTTGCTGAGTGCATGGAATACAAGGTGACACTTGGCCCGGGCAGTCAGGAAGGCGCGCGTGGCAATGACTGAAATCTGTTACCTCAACAAAGCAAGCAGTGGGGGTGGAGGCTGTGCGGGGAGGGAAGGCGCCTTTGGTTTCACCGCGAGGACGTGGCGGGGAGATTGAATTCTTGGGCGTCTAGTGCAATGTTGCTTGCTGTGAACCTATTTGCTGAGTGCATGGAATACAAGGTGACACTTGGCCCGGGCAGTCAGGAAGGCGCGCGTGGCAATGACTGAAATCTGTTACCTCAACAAAGCAAGCAGTGGGGGTGGAGGCTGTGCGGGGAGGGAAGGAGCCTTTGGTTTCACCGCGAGGACGTGGCGGGGAGATTGAATTCTTGGGCGCCTAGTGCAATGTTGCTTGCTGTGAACCTATTTGCTGAGTGCATGGAATACAAGGTGACACTTGGCCCGGGCGGTCAGGAAGGCGCGCGTGGCAATGACCGAAATCTGTTACCTCAACAAAGCAAGCAGTGGGGGTGGAGGCTGTGCGGGGAGGGAAGGCGCCTTTGGTTTCACCGCGAGGACGTGGCGGGGAGATTGAATTCTTGGGCGTCTAGTGCAATGTTGCTTGCTGTGAACCTATTTGCTGAGTGCATGGAATACAAGGTGACACTTGGCCCGGGCAGTCAGGAAGGCGCGCGTGGCAATGACTGAAATCTGTTACCTCAACAAAGCAAGCAGTGGGGGTGGAGGCTGTGCGGGGAGGGAAGGAGCCTTTGGTTTCACCGCGAGGACGTGGCGGGGAGATTGAATTCTTGGGCGTCTAGTGCAATGTTGCTTGCTGTGAACCTATTTGCTGAGTGCATGGAATACAAGGTGACACTTGGCCCGGGCAGTCAGGAAGGCGCGCGTGGCAATGACTGAAATCTGTTACCTCAACAAAGCAAGCAGTGGGGGTGGAGGCTGTGCGGGGAGGGAAGGAGCCTTTGGTTTCACCGCGAGGACGTGGCGGGGAGATTGAATTCTTGGGCGTCTAGTGCAATGTTGCTTGCTGTGAACCTATTTGCTGAGTGCATGGAATACAAGGTGACACTTGGCCCGGGCAGTCAGGAAGGCGCGCGTGGCAATGACTGAAATCTGTTACCTCAACAAAGCAAGCAGTGGGGGTGGAGGCTGTGCGGGGAGGGAAGGCGCCTTTGGTTTCACCGCGAGGACGTGGCGGGGAGATTGAATTCTTGGGCGTCTAATGCAATGTTGCTTGCTGTGAACCTATTTGCTGAGTGCATGGAATACAAGGTGACACTTGGCCCGGGCAGTCAGGAAGGCGCGCGTGGCAATGACCGAAATCTGTTACCTCAACAAAGCAAGTAGTGGGGGTGGAGGCTGTGCGGGGAGGGAAGGAGCCTTTGGTTTCACCGTGAGGACGTGGCGGGGAGATTGAATTCTTGGGCGTCTAGTGCAATGTTGCTTGCTGTGAAACAATTTGCTCACTTATTTAAATTGGTGTTTTCCCGTATATTTCTAGTTACAAGGGCTATAATTCACTGTTTAATTCTTCTTTTCACTGCTATTTATCGGCATAGTCTATTTTTTCACCGGGAATGTTATAATATTTATATGATAGCAAAGGGAAAGAACATATATTACATTACATTTATATACAATTGGGTATGACCCGGTGGAAGTTAATTAAAAATAATTATAATACAAATAATAATACAAATAATAATAATAATAATAATAAAAGGGTTCAATTCAAACCGAGCATGTAACAATCATACTATCACTAATATTAAGTATTATAACAATTATTTTAACTCTATCATGATATACAACAATTATATATTGTTGATACTAAAAATCAACACAATCAACATAGATAGTGACTAAATTAGGCATTTAAAAACGGCATTGTTCGCATTCACTACACTTCCCTGTTTCGCTTTGAGTGACACTGACCAGCACTTCTCAGCATTTAATTACTCATTTAACATTTATTACTCTCAGTTTGTTCCAACTTACTCCTAAAACTACGGACACTTAGAGGAAAGGCTTTGAAAGTTGCTGCGTGTTAGCTGTTCCAATATATAATTGCTCTGTTACAAAATGAAAATTTCCCAAGATCTGAATTGTTGCCTTGTTCGAATTTTGTGTTTATGTGAATTATGTGTTTATGTGTTCGAATTTTGTGTTTACGGAACGTCCGATGTATTGGATATCGTTGAACTCGAGTGTAAGAGACATTTAAAAAGAATTTAAATTACGTCAGTGAGTATGTGACTCACTGACGTAATTTAAATTCTTTTTAAATGTATATATATATATATATATATATATATATATATATATATATATATATATTTGTGAACATTATGAATCTAAATAAGAGTTGTCAACGAGGAAACCACTGTGAAGATATGATTCGGGCAATCATGAGATTATTTTAGGTGTTGTTAAATAGAATGCTAAGTGCTTAATATTTTTATACGATTTCATAAACGGTTATGAATAAATATTGTTCATTGATTTGATATTAGAAATACGTAACGTACTCTTGCTCGCTATTTGAGCAGAACGTTATCATGATATTTTAACAATAAGGTTTTTTTTAGCTTTGATAGAACGGTCTCATTCAATTAAACATTATTGATGAAAAATAGTTTATTATTATCAAAGAAACCCCCTTTAATATTACAATTTTGCAACCCAAAGCTTAAACTTGAATTGCAGATAGTAAATTAGAACAGGGCAATTCTTTTTGTGCAAACAACAAGGCGAACAGAGCGCTGTGCGGCGTGGGGGGGCGGGGGGCGGGGGGGGGGGGCGAGGCGAGCGCTTCGGAATGCGCACATGCGCCGCCCGACACGCCAACCGCTTATCAGACACTATTCCTGTTTTGTTTGCTTGACGTCAGGAACGGCCGCGAACCACGGACTATTGCTGGCAGCCAGACTATTCCAGCTGACTCACCCGCATAAACTTCGGCGGCGGTCGTCCAAATATGACTAGAATTACCAACGCCAATAAACAAGTGGTCAGGCTATAAATGTCCTCTCTCCATGTCCCAGAAATTACTCCGCATGCATTGCAGTGTATTTCCGTTTCTAGGAAACACACTTAAGTTTCTTCCCTCGTTTATTTCGTTTGTATTTGTGATTTAAGTCCGCGTTTTATTACCCTTTGCTCCATGAAATGCAACTTCTTTCACCGGAGGGCATGAAACGGGTGTTCGTGTGACGACTCTGTTTGCAGCCCCGACCGTGATTTGCACACCCCTGTGGGGGCGGGGGGGCGGGCGCCAGAAACATGGTGCCGCGCAGCAGCAACACACGATTTCCACTGGCCGTCGATGGGGCGTACCAAACCCGCCCCCGGCGCCCAGCCCCCCTCCTGCGGCGGGGGAGAATCCAATTTCGGGGCGACCGCGGCCGCGTGCCGGCAGGGGCCGGGCCCCCCGCCGCGGCGCGCGCGTCACGCACGCGCCCCCCGTCCCCCCCCCCCCCGCTCTGACTTCTTTGATTCCTAAAGCACCGCACCTCCCTTGGCTGCCCTGCTCCACGGTCCATCACGGCAGTTCCTTGCAAGCGTCTCTTACTACGGCCAACTCCACGCCTCTAATAACCAACGTACACGAGTTGATAACAGACACAAATTTCATAGTCAAGGGTTTCTGGTCTCAATAGAAATGAATCGTTTGTTAGATACCGTTGTAATTCAATAACATGTTGAGCCCACACTATCGGGAGAACAAGAAATAACGACAGATTCAATAATTGACTACATAATACGAGTTCATCGATCTCTTCTCTTGTATTACTGACTGAATGATATTCTTCAAGAAACTTCACTCGTGGCATTGTAATCAACCCCACTCTTTTCTCTTTCGATGAAGTAATACAAGAAAGCAAAGCCCGGTGCAGAATGTACACTGGGAACTCCTGGGACTTAAGCTCTCTCCTTTCAACACTGTGAATTTTTGGTTGTTCCCTAGGCATTTTCTCACCCCCCTGTAAGGAAATGTTTGCTACTTTTTTAATACGATATCAACATTGCTCTTTTTACAACCTAACTTTGTGTTCGTCAAGACATCTTCTTGCTCTTCCTCTTAGGAAAATGAATGTAATACTTCTAAAAAGCTTATATAATTTTGAAATGTTTAACGTGTGTTTAAAGTTATATAAAACCTTACATTAATTTTATAAATGTATCGGACCCACAAATAATTTCGAAAGACAACATTTTTACCAGAATCTTAGGCATAAGAAGAGAAATATTGAGCTTTTCTTTTCAGACTTTGTACATTCCTTCGATAGTTCTTCGTAATTACTATCAGCATAACAACAATTTTGGGTGATATCTAATCAATATTATAGTTTAATGATAATTAATTATAACCAAATATAATTAATTATAATAAAATATAGTTCATTATAACTAATTTGTACATCGATAAAATTCGGTGTAATTTACTTAAATGAAATTCGTATTGACGGAATTTATCCCCAAAACAACGAAATTACAAGAATAAAACTGAGTATATTGAGTAAGATAAAAGAGAAATTCTCAAGAGAAAAGGAAAGAAAAATTGCAGCACGAGAATACAGACCCTTCCTAATTTGCACATTCTTTCCCTTCATTTTCCGGGTCGTTTGCTTTTACGAGGCGGTCGTTTGATAATGACGCCTCAAACATGTACAAGCTCACTGAATCTTCAAATTTAAGTGCCTAAGCAAAACATCGTGAAACTTCATGACCCATTGCGATTCGTGACAACTTACAATAAAGGCCTACAATCATTTTATTGAGTTCAGGCTAGGTTAAAATTTCGTCAACCAGATAATCAATAATGTTACGCAAGAAGAATGGAAATGCATTAAATGTTGGTACACGATAACAAAGGCTAATGTTTACAATAATAAAGTAGTGCTAGAACAGCGCATGCTTTCTCATAGTATTTGAAACGGATGTATAATATTACAATATTGCGAATTGTAAGAGACTAATAAGACATCACCCTTTTTCAACCATTTCTCAAAACATTCTCTTTAGATAAAAGCGAGCAGGTGATTCAAATATGCAATTATCGTGGATTTCTACATTTCAAACGTTTACAGATTTTACTGAAAATGAGACTTGCGTCGTTTATATTAGTTCACTTTCCTCTACACGAGTAAGCTATTTAAAGAATTAGACGATTGCGCGAGATTCATTAGAACGGAAGGTTGGCCTTCCAAGAAGCAAGTCAGCTTAACACACTCCCGTAACTCTCCCTGTGAGCGTGCTTATTGTTAACATTCCGGGGAGGTGAAACCACACGATGTTCTCACGATTTAATTCAAAATTACTCCAAAAGTACTAATGCATTAGAAATAGTTTAGAGCCACAAAACCAATATAACGATGGAATTCTGAATTATAGTTCGCTTTGCGGTAAAAGCTTTGCGGAAATAGTTCTGGTTATATCGACATTGGCCGTAACAACAACGGCCAGGATTGCGAACTGCTTTCATGCACGAACAGAGAAAAAGTGTGTATAACGACTAACCACATATTTGAAATTCTTATAACAATGAACAGCATACATTTCACTGCTAATTTAAGGCTAAATGTCCCGACACTAGTACAATTTGTAGCCACCACGTGGCAGCACCAAAATAAGTAAAATTTACATTACCGATAACGTCTGAACCAATGGTTCGATTTTCGATCTGTAAACGGCATTTGACGCCTTTTTAAAATAGAATTTACGCTACGATGACCTTTTCCCAAAAATCTAACAAAAACGCGAATTTGAAATTAGTTCTCAAACTTCCGAGAACAAATTTAATAATGTGGCCTTATAGCGCGATGGCAACGTGCTCCCTGAATCCAACGCCGTGTCAATCATGCAAATCGGACGAATAGGAGTGTCGTAAAGTGAAATTTACGAAAACACCTCGCCCCTCCCCCCAATTTCCTCTTCTGCGCCGTTGCGTCACCCACCCGCCCGTTGTGGGCCCTCTGTCAGCGCGGTGGCACGGCCAGGCCCGGCGGTTAAAGCGGTGCTACGTCTAAGATTATTTTTTAGCTCTGCAAATAATTCAGCAATTAAAAAATATCAGTATCCTTTTTTAGCTTTATGGGTACTGGCCTGCGATGACGCAGTAATGCTCATATTAACAAATAACAGAGTTGACACCCTTATGATCATCTTCTTCTCCTCTACTCCAAGGATGGGTTCATGACCTGTTCTGACTTCTACCAATTTCATTTCTATAACGATCTGTCTCTGTGTCTTCTACCTGGCGTTCTACACATAATGGGAGTGGAAATCGGAGTGCGGTGATTGGCGTCCACGAGCAATCTGAGGAAGGGAATGGAGAGGGAGTTGAAGAGCGTTGCAAGCGCCATGTGGTGCTTTTCACTCACCGACACATTGACGCCTGATGGAAGTTGCGCTCTTAATCTCGTAGAAAGGAGGAGAGTGACAATTTCCTTTCGAAATCATTCTTACAAGTCACAATTGCTTATTTTTTAAATAATAATGTGTTTTTCCATTCCTAATGTCAACTTCATGCTAGGTTTCCAGCTTAGTCTTTATTTAATTGAAAATTCGTATTTATGTTCGATGTCATGTAATGGATTGTGCAGCTTTCATGCTTCCATTGTGTTGCTTTCTAATCTTGAGAAATTACGCCATAAAATCTCTAAAAATAGTTTTTGATAAAATTTCAAAAATGTCCAAGGCCCTTTAAGTAAAGAACCTCAAAAAATTAAAGGACCAATTTCAAATTCGATTGACCGCGATGTCAGTCAGATTGATTGTGGAATATCCACTTTGATGAAATTTCTGGGTCTATTTATTAGTGATGTTCACTGAGATAGACTGTCGGATAGACGGCCGGATAGTCATATAGAGAAAAAATGTTTCGGTATAAACCCTAAAAAAGCGAATCTGAATACATTACAAATATGAAAATGTAATTTACTACTCAAAAACGAGTTAAAAATCCCCTAATGGTACTAGGGACCTACAAAACATATTTTTATGTAAAAAATTAAAACTACTTTTGATGCATTACATAACATTTTGTATACTAGTAGTTGTACATGAGAAACTACAAATTGTTATCACTTTTCATATAATCTAGGAAGAAAAATTTCATTTCATTTTCTTCAAATAAAAATGCACGTTTACTCTTTTTAAATATCATATCAGTTAATAAAAGTGAATGACTGTTGATTATAGGACATAAATGTAATTCTTAAAAGATACGAAACCATTCCAAACGTGCAGGTACACTATAAACTTGATATGTAAGATGAAAGTTTTCTAAATTTGCACTTTTGCATTCAAATATCGTTTACTTATTTATGAAGCTATAATATTTTGTTTTTCATAAGACGCATTGGTTTAGCAGTATTTTTGGCAATGCTTTTATGAGAACTTTTTATCTGAAAGCTTCATGGTTTGATGAATTGCAGTACTCAAAAAAGGAACGAAAGATAAAATTAAAATGCAGTATTTCCACGCATTTAATTGTAGTACTAAGATTTTTAAGGTGTAGCAGGTATATTTTGAAATGAATAAGCATAAATACATTCAGAAATTTTATATTCAAAGTAATGATTAGAGCACAGTTACGCACAATGAGTTGACACAAAACCACGGCAAAAACGGAAGGACGGAGGCAGATGCGTTGTTTTTGTCCCGCACATTTTCATTTTCGTGACCGCCGGTTTAATCAGCGATAGCGCTGTTACCAGTGAGCACAGCGATTCATACGATCACATGTGAATCGACAGGATTCGTAATACGTGTTCGTACTGGTATGCAATATGTATTCAATTTGTCCTGCGATAAATGTGTTATCGATTGGAACGACTGAACATGTAGAAATAAATATAAACATTCCAGCATAACACGTTAGCCTCTCTCCTCCCCCATTTTTCCACAATCAGTCTCCCGCCATAAAGCCAGCTCGAGATCTATCCCATTACGTATCCGAGCACAATGCCTTTCACCCCTTATCTGCCTCGCCCGCATCTGTACATGTGCGAGTCGCTACTACAACGCCAAGTTACCGATACGACCACGAGGGGAACGCAATGCAGACCGTATTTCTTGCGATAATGTTCACGTTAAAAATCTTGTTTGCACAGGCGTGCATTGCGTGGAAATATGAGCCGAAACGGGCATACGAAAAAAGAAGTGAGGTAGGGTTTTTCTCCTTCGCTGTCGCACTCCTGAGATACGAACGATCAATGGTTACACTTCAGTACTACCCGTTAATAAGTTTCGTACGTTCTATGTTTCATCACAGAATTATTTCAGAAAAAATATTTACTTAATACTGACGTAGGAAGAAGACGTAGGAACTCACTGAAATTTATATTTTTTTTATTTTATCAATTTTACGAGCGTTGCCAATGAACTGCAACACAATAATTAATAATGATTTTGCTTATTTTTTTATATTTTTAGAGCTAATTTTTTTCTTTTCTCATATACATTAGTTCTGTATATGAAAGAGATTAATGAAAGAAAACTTAATTTCTATTACCCTGGCAATTTAGGAACAGCACTTTCTTTGCTTGGTACATGGACGACGTGATTTTCACGTTAACATGAAAATTTAAGAAGTAGAAAATGGTGATCTCTATTCAAATCATTTGAAGTAATATCACAAAGTCAAGATTTATGTGATATAATGAATTTAATGATCTTGGTTTAGTTCATGTCATAAAAATTGTGTATTTCTGTTTCAATTGATACCACCTTAAAATTACCTCACATATGAGGCAATTCCGTACGATTTACTCAGAAGTAATTTGAAAACTGTATATTAGATCTTCATAGTCCGAAGATATTAGCAAAGCAATATAGAAAGAAGATAATATACTTCCTCCACCACATTATTCAATGTTGTTTCCGTAGGTAAACGCATTTTTTATTTAAATAGCTCAGCGATTTTTTTATTTAAAATGATTTTTAATTTCTGTTGATAATATATTTACTGTGTTCATCAACAGGCTTAAATGCACTGCATTCAAATGTAACAGCACTCTAAAGACCTTTTTATCAACAATTTTTCCGTTCTCAGATTGCATATGAAATAAATGAATTGGGTATGGAATTTTATAATTCCAGTAGGTAATGTAAAATGTTACGATGTTATTTAATTTCTCAATAACGAGAACTATGAACGTCAACAAGTTTATTACTCATAATGCCATAAGGGTTAATTCGCTGCTCAAATGAAAAGCGTGTGTTGCGGGTGCTGCGCAGTGTTCGGAGTGCATTTGCAAAGGCTCTTCATCGCTGAGAGCGCACTCCACATGGGCCTCCCGGACCGGCCGATCGTCCGTCCGCCGCTGCCTCCTCCGCAGCACTAGATCGAAGCGGCCACACACGAGCAAAGCCTATTCTCTCAAAAAGTGCGAGAATTATCGAAAGAGATGATGCCAATTGGCGCTTATCGAAATTTACTTCTGTCAACTGCAATGGTACAATCCTCGCCTGCAATAATGAGAAAAAAACAATGAAGCAT
Source organism: Gryllus longicercus (assembly GCA_038098605.1). Lineage (NCBI taxonomy): Eukaryota > Metazoa > Arthropoda > Insecta > Orthoptera > Gryllidae > Gryllus > Gryllus longicercus. The sequence continues at coordinate 952,264 of JAZDUA010000379.1, forward strand.
AAGATAAGGATAGGATTTTCGTGAAATTTTGTTAGAAAGATCACGGTAAAAGGAATGAAACCAGTCCGGATGGTCTACATCGTTCATGCAGAAGGGCCGGAGCGTCTCGGTCCGAAGGATCGAGGGTTCGAGTCCTGCATCGGGCATGGTTGTGGTTGTGTTCGTCCTTTCACCCCCTATCGTCACATGTTAGCTTCATTGTTAGCAAACCGTTAAATGCATTAGTAGTCGCTAATGACCTAGAATACAACCTTAAATAACAAAAAAGGTATGGATCCTTTTCTAATGTAGTTCTTCGTTATGGTTAAATAAATTCAAATGTCTTAGATGTGCAACTTTCATTATGGAACTAAGCGCTAAAAGTATACATAAGGTAATAAATTGTTATTGAAATAGGTACATATTAACTTTAAATTTGTTCGTCCCAAATGAAATACGCCGTGAATTATTTTATAGTTTATTTTGAAGAAATTTATTCGTTAGGTGTCAAATCCATATTGGAATGTTGGTCATAGAGAACAGAAAATATAATTTGTTTTCATGTAAAAATAAAACGATGAATGACGATTAAGATAACGTTGCAGGTAAGAGGTTGTAAGTGGTGGCACACATTACACCTGAGGGCTGCATTGTTGCAAAGCTGGTTGTTCGTTGACATTAATTTTTCGCGCTCCAATATCAGTCTCTTAATCAACTAATAACTATACAATTCTGTTTATACAATGTCAGTAATAAGACAACAGAGCTTCTGCCTTCCGTACAACAAGCACGAGAAGAAAACTTTCATGAATTCGGTAGAATTCGAAAGCCAGTCCTCAGGCACGATCGATGGTGCAGAGGTCGATGTTAGGTGAATGCGGTGCTTTCAAAGGGTATAATATATTTTATTCGCGGTTTGGACATAATTCTGACCATTGGGGTTTCGACATTATTCCAGTCAATGTGAGTATTGCGGTGTCGTTTTAGCCGTCGACCATTCCTGCCATTGTTCGAATGTAGACATTTCATTCCCCGAGATGTAGACCTGGTTCCAGGGGCTGAGCAGTGGGCGCTTTGCGGGCGCGGGAGGCTCCGCCCAGTGCCGCGCGCCCTCGGAGCGGCCCTCGCCCGTGACCTCCACCCTCCAGCCGCCAGCCGCCAGCGCCCTCCCGCGGCCTCCCGCGCGCACTTCCCGCGATTTTATTTTCCCGCATTAGTCGATTACTGAATATGCAAGCGGCGGCGGCGGCTCATAAAATGGCGGGAAAATGCGCCCCCCGCGGGGCGTAAGGTCGCGGAGATACGGCGGCGGCGGCCACTGCGAAGGGAGGGGGAAGGCAGGGCGGAAAGGCGAAGGCCGCGGAGGGGAAGCAAACCAGGAAACGAAACTGTTAGAGTATAGAAATAAGGGAAAGAAAGGAAGAAAGCACGGACATCAGAAATAAGTCTGAAAGCAGTTTAAGGAACAAATAGAGAAATTAAGTGTGTCAGGAGAAATAAAACTTTCCAATATTGGTAATGGTAGTAATTAGAGAAAGTAGAAAGTACTAGAAGACGATGTAAAAGTAGAGGCGTCATTCATTTACACTTTGGTAAATGATATATTAAATTTGTATTATCTGTACAAATATATATTTTGTAAATAGCCTTTAAAATAGGCTTCATACTCGGCAAGAGGTATTACGTAAATTCAACTGGTGCATGAAATAACAGAAGGATTGAAGTATTAGACAACAACCGAATATTGTGTTAATGGTAATTAAACACCTAAGTTGTAATATGTACTTTCGTTAACACGAAAAAACAAACATAACTTACAAAAATAAAGTGAATACATAAACCAGAATCTGAAAACGCAAACTTATCGGTATAATGAAATAAAATGAAATGGTGTTGATAATACATCTCATTAGCATATCATATAAGAAAACAAAGTCAAAATTGCAATAATTTACGTAATTTAGTGTTGAAGCTTAGAAAAAGAAGTAATAAAAGTAGCGGGCAATGAAACACCGCTCTAAAGTGAATGAAAAGACCAAATGCAGTAGAGGGGCAAATGCCATGGAAATGGTTAAGCGAAGGAAGCAGAAGAGGCGAAGTCAGATTAAGTGGCGTATCATCTGAATGCAGTAGAGCAAAGAAGCACTTCTCGCCGAAGCGTCAGAGCGGTGGAGGAGTAGAAGGCGAGGGGAGGTCGGAGGCGCCTGGCGCTGCGCGGCCGCTTTTGTCACCGTCGCGGCGGGTGGCGCGGGCGGGGCGGGGCGGGGCGGGGCGGGGCGGGGCGGGGCGGCGCGTGCAGGGCGGGGCGGGGCGGGGCGGGGGCGGCAGGGGGGGGCGCCGGCAGGGGGAGGCGCGTGCGGCCGCTGAGTCACGCCCCCCGCGCCCCCTCCGACTCCCCCTCGCTCCTCGCCGAGGTGAGTGCGCCCGTAACGCGGAGCAGCCGGGGGGCGGAACCCGCCCGGAAACGCTTCGCCGCCGCGGCCGCGCCACTTTCGCGGCTAAGGGCCGCTAAGGGCTCCGCAGGCCGCTGGCTGCTCAGCCACGAGCCAGGCCAAGAACGCACACCGCACCGCTTTCACTTGCGCGGGAGCCTTCAAAGGAGTTGAGTGGGCGGCAGGTAGTTCCATCTCTTTCCACCTGCCCCGTTGAAATGATCCACGGGATGACGGAGCTGTACACAGCGTATCAAATGACAAATGTATGCTTGGAGTGAATAATAGTTGATATCTGGGACGAATTCCAAATAAATATTGTAGAGGTTCAATTCTATACACTGGATCAACAAGTATTGGTAGTACAGGATTATAAAAAGAAATTTGCAAAAACATACGATATATTATGAGTAGTATGTCTACCGTGTATTATATATATACCTATTATGTGTATATATATATATATAATGGGACGGAAATAGTTCTCCAAAATTGGAAATAAAAACTCAGTTGCGTTTCTGTAAAAAAAAACAGTTTGATATAATTTTGTTTCACTATTTACAATATTTACAATGGTTAAATGAAAAAAGAAGATTACCTGTAAAAAAAACAGAAAACAACATTTAAAGTTTTTACTTCAGGTAATGTTTTAACTTTTAATCACGTTTTTAAACACGTGTGATCTCAACGCGATCTTCTTATCTTCTGCCTTGCTAGTCAGTCATCAGGCGGCTCTCGGGACGGTGTCAGCTGTCGATAGCGCGGCACATTTGAATCGAAGAAAACGGTGACACCGATGCGAGTGTCGATGTTTTCTTTACATCTCCCCTCTTTAGATGTGAACAATTCCCATGCAATTGTTCAATTTTTATAATCCTCTACAAGTGGAGTTAGTTTCGTTATGTGATAGAGATTGGATTCTTTTTTCTTGTGTCCGGTGTCAACTTCATAGATTGAGTTAGAGATTTTTCTTGTTATCGAATATGGTCCAATTCGCAATTCATCTAATTTCTTTCTATTCAGACTATTTCCATTTTCTACATATACGAGGTCTCCCTCATTTAATTCAATTTGTTTTCTGTGTAGGTCAAATCGTTTCTTGTTTTCATTATGAGATTTTTTTGTATTCTCAAGTGCTATTTTTCTGTCTCTTTCTAAATTTTCGGTTGTGGTTTTTTCCTTTAATTCATGTGGTAGGATGTTTATGTTTCTACCTTCTAACAAATATTTTGGTGCAAATTTTGTCACTGTATGCTCTGTTTCGTTGTATTTTTCCACAGCTTTTTTCGCAATAGTTGTCCATGCAATCTTTTTGTCATTTTCGTTTATAGTGCATCGTATTTTATTCACTAAGGTCTGGTTTAATCTTTCATTGAGACCATTTGAGAAAGGTGAATCTACGGCAGTGAAGATCATTCTTATTTTTTTCTTTTCCAAGAATTGTTTGAATTTTTTGGAATTTATTCCTGGATATTGATCCGTTAGTACCATTTGGACATCATGGTTTTCTGTCACATTCTCCATTAGTTTTATGAAATCATCAGAGTTTTGGTTTTTTGATGTTAAAACATAAGCGTACCGTGTGAAATGGTCGACCAATAAGTGTAGGTATTTTTTTGTTGATCGGGATCCTCCGAATCCTCCTATGGTGTCTATAGACATGATCTCAAATGGGTACGTTGCTGGTCCTAAGTGTGACATTAATCCAAATTTCGATTTTTTTCGTGATTTATTCTTTATGCAGATGTCACAAGTTTCACAAATCTTCTTAATGTTTATAATCAAATTTTTCGCTGTATAGAATGGTGTTATTTTATTTATCATCTGGGTTCTTCCCAAGTGACAATAAGTATTGTGTACGTTTCTTATTAATGCTTCACTGAATTCTTCTGATAATAAAATTTTGTCTCTTCTTTTTGATTTTTTATAATAAATTTCATTTTTTAATATCAGCTTATTCTTATTATTTTGAACTTCTGTGTGTTTTCTTTGATCATTCTTTATTTCCTCTAGGTTTACTAGGTTTACTATTTTTAATATGTCATCTGAATTTTCATCAGGTTCTAAAACTGGATTCCGGCTCAAACAGTCTGCCTCTTGATTTAATTTTCCAGGATTGTATTTGACTTTGAAATTGTATTGAGACAAATAATATGTCAAATCACCAAGTTCTTCATCTGTTCTCGCTTTTATATTAAGATTTTCTAAGGGTTTATGATCAGAATATACTAAAAACTCTCTTCCAAGAAGCCAATGTTGCCAATATTTCACGGCTTCTTTTATTGCCAAGCACTCAAGGTAAATTGCTTTTTTATTTTTCTGAGCTTCACTCAATTTTTTTGAAAAATATGCCACTGGCTTACTATCTCCATTGTTGTCTTTTTGTTTTAATACTGCTCCGATTCCCTTGATACTTGCATCAGTGTAAATATGGATTGGTAACTCTGGATCAAATATTTTCAAAATTGGTTCTGAGCATAGTAATGCTTTTATTTTTTCAAATGATTCTTGACATTCCTTGGACCATATAAATTTCACATTTTTTCGCAAAAGATTATGTAGTGGATCTAAAATAATTGCAATGTGTGGGACAAATTTATGATGATAATTAATTTTCCCAAGAAATTGGCGTATATTTTTTTGGTTTTTTGGTGTTGGGAATTGTTTTATTGCAATTAGATAATCCTGTAGTGGTCTTATAGAATTGTCTTGTATTATATGGCCTAAGTATTTTGCTGAGTCTTTTGCGAAAGAACATTTTGAAAATTTTATTCTGAAGCCTTCTTTTTCTATTGCTTCTAACATCATCGATATGTGTGTTATGTGTTCATCAAAAGATCTTGAAAAGACCAGTATATCGTCTATGTAGTTTACTGCAAACTTTGTTAGACTATATTTTCTCAAAATATTGTTCAAAATCCTTTGAAAAATAGCCGGTGCCGTTTTTAAGCCAAAAGGGAGGCTGGTCCATTGAAAATGTCCTTCTTGCGTTACAAATGCGGTTTTTTGTCTATCTTCTATTTTCAATGGAATTGACCAGAAAGCTGAATTAATATCTAAGGTTGTAAAGTATTTGCAGTTGACTGTTTTTACCATAAGATCCTCAATCAGTGGAAAGGGTTGTGATTGAGGTACAATGATTTTATTTAATTCTCTAAAGTCAATGCATAACCTTGATTTTTTATTATCTTCTTTTTTATATGCTAGAGTTACTGGTGCGGCAAACGGACTATATGATTCTTCTATTAAGTTTTTTTTTAGTAGCTTTTCGATTTGGCTCTCAATTTCTCTTTTGTCTTCAATCGTACATCTGTACGGACGTTTATAGCAATACTTGTCCACTATCAAATCAATATGTGCTTCATAATTTTTTACAGTGCCGATATCATACTTATCTTTTGCAAATACTGATTTATATTTTTCAATCAATTTGTCAATCTCAAATTGTTTATCTACATCTAGATGATTTACAATAATTTCGAATTCATCAGTGTTTACATGCTCGTTGAAATTGACTTTATATTCTTTTTCTGCATCATCTAAATACTTAGAATTGGTATTATTTGTTTTTCTTTCCTGTCCGTTATTTTGAAATTTTTCTCTCAAGTCACCTGGCACATCAGGAATGTTTTCATTTTTATTTTTTTCTTCTTTCTCTTTTGGATTATAATATTGAGTTATTTTTAAATCCTCATTTTGGATCAGTTTAAATTCTTTTATACAATCCAGACCTATTAAAAATTCGTAATTGAAATTTTCGTTGTCTATAATAAAGACGTTCATTTCTTTCTCTATATTGTAGATTTTTATTTTCAGTGTTATCATACCTTTTGTTTTTTTCGCACCATTAATGGTTTTCAAGTTTACTGTTTGGAAATCATTCATGTTTTTCTGTTTTAACTTTAATAATTTTGCGTTTATTAATGACACATTCGAGCCTGAATCATAAATGCCCGAAATGTTGAGAGTGTCATTCAACAGTAACTCGATTTTTATTAATGGTGGAATTTCTAGTTTTTTGGATTGTTTTGATTCAAATCCACTTCCAGTTCCGAGTTGTTTATAGATTTTATTGGTTCAGTCTTATTGTCATTTTTTCCTTTAAACCAACAATTAGATTCAGGATGGAAACGTTTACCTTTTTTTGCATTCTCACAGATTCGGCATGGTTTTTTTTCTTCAAGTTTTTTTAACTTATTGTCGGGGTAAACTTTTCCTTTGTAATCAGTTGTATTTTTTTTTTACCAGGTGTTCCAGCTTACTTATTTCATTATAGAGATCTTGAGTTTCTTGTAAAATTTCTCTGTCGATATTGTTTAACACATAATCTGGTAAACCAATAGCTATAAGATCGATTAGAGTTTCTGTATCCATAGATTTTCTTATTTGTAACAGCAGTTTTTCTTTTTTTAAAGCATAATCGAGCAAAGACCCAGATTGATACTTAAATGAAAAAGCATACTTTATCGGAGACCAGCCTTTATTTCCAAAAGTTTCAATAAAGTTCTTTTTCCAATCGCTCCATTCTGATTCTATTGTATATTTCAAAATCATACATGTATACCAGTCTGCGCTTGCATTTTCTAGGAGAAATTTTAAAGCTTCAATTTTTTCCTGATCTTCTACCACCATAAAGCGTTCACATTCTTTCTCAAACTCATTTATCCATTGACATGCATTTGAGTTTTTGGCATTAAATTTATCAATCATAAAATCATTAGCAATTTTCCCAAAGTTTTTTACTTCAGATTTTTGCTTTTTATCATCTAAAATTTTTTTCAATAACTTTTCAATTGTTTCATTTGAAATACCCTGTGCAGGTTTTTCCACTTCTTTCTCTGTAATCTCTTCTAAATAATAATTTTCAAATTGCAAATTTTCCTCGTCGTCCAAATATACTTGTTTTAAATTCTCTGTCAAAGTGATCCAGACTTTTCGAAATTGATGTCTTTTCTTGAGTGTATTTTTTATCTTACCAAACATTTGTGTTTCAGTCAGATCTTTGTGCAAAAGTGTGTTTTGCATTTCATCTGGTAAGGCAAAAGTTCTGCCATCCGGTGTGCCAATTGAGGTTAGGCATAATACCGTTGATTTTCCATCTCCTGCTCCTTTCATCATAAAGTCGAATCGTAGTTTATCCATCTTCATTTGAAGTTTCCAAAACAAAAATGTTGTTTTATAATGGGACGGAAATAGTTCTCCAAAATTGGAAATAAAAACTCAGTTGCGTTTCTGTAAAAAAAAACAGTTTGATATAATTTTGTTTCACTATTTACAATATTTACAATGGTTAAATGAAAAAAGAAGATTACCTGTAAAAAAAACAGAAAACAACATTTAAAGTTTTTACTTCAGGTAATGTTTTAACTTTTAATCACGTTTTTAAACACGTGTGATCTCAACGCGATCTTCTTATCTTCTGCCTTGCTAGTCAGTCATCAGGCGGCTCTCGGGACGGTGTCAGCTGTCGATAGCGCGGCACATTTGAATCGAAGAAAACGGTGACACCGATGCGAGTGTCGATGTTTTCTTTACATATATATATATATATATATATATATATATATATATATATATATATATATATATATATATATATATATAATATGTTTTCAACATTTATGTATTTCACCGTCTTTTCATTTACTTTACTATTTTCCCCATAAATTTATGATTATGATGTGTCGTTGACTGGGTGAGCACTGTTCGGATTAATTACGTCATTCTTTTCGCAACACTGTTACATCATTGTGAAGCCAATATCGCATTTTAGAAAGAACAGATTCCAATTAAATGTTCGGGTAAGAAGGAAATTATGTGAAAAGAGAAGAAACAGATAAGCCAGGGAAGCAACTGAAGTATTTCAAGATATTGAAACACACTGTCGCCTCTCTTGTACGCAATAATTTCCTGGCCGAATGCGATAACTTTCAATGCTCTGAGTGTGCGGGAAGCAAAGGAATCAATGACGGTTAATTTAGCTTTCATTTGCTGTCGGCATTGCATCAACTCTACCTGTGTAAATAACGTACTAAACATGACAACTAGGATGAGGTACAGATTAGCGAATGGATAAGTCGCTGTGAAGTAGAAACGATGTGGGGCGTGCTTCTGTCAGCGAATGCAGCCGGGCGGGCGGGCGGGCGAGCGCGGATGACGGATGCGGGCGGGCGGCCATCTGCGGGGCGCCCGCGGTGACGAAGCGCGCCCATCTGGCGGCGCCATCACTCGCCCCTCTCCGCGCCCCTTTCCCTCTGCTCCGCGGGTGGGTGGACGTGGGGCCGCGGAATTCTAATGGATTTATTTGCGGCTGCCTTGCCAGAAGAACATGTTTTGTAAAGTACATCTCCTAGTCAATAATGTGAGGTCTTTCTCTATATCAATTATTAATTTACAACGTAATGTCTCTATATAAAATCAATATTTCGACGTCCTCGTACTCGGAGATATTTGTTACCTGCAAGATATGTGGGCGGTTACCTTGAAAATTATGATTAGCCGTAAATTAATAATAGTAGTATTAACCAGTAGATGAAACTCTAACATATATAACACATATCCTTTCTTCAACATTGTTATGTTGCTTTCCAATAATGAGTTATTTTTAAAACACATCAATCCAAGTCCCCAGTTATCAACGGCGTCGTACATACCAAAGAATATGTTTTTGATATGAATATGTTGTTTGAGACATTTGTGAAAATTTAAAAAAAATGTCCATGCCAATTAAGAGTGCACTTATTAGGCGAATAACTTTCTTGAAAGAAAGGAAATTAATCATAAATGACTAGAAGTAAAGTCGCAACACCCGATTCAAATTGAAAAATTGTACGTGGGGTACGCACTTGAAAATATATTATCTTGTCGTCTATCAAAACGACATTTAGACTATATGATACCTTTTGTCAGAAATAAGGGCTTTTCCATGGTAGCCATTTTAAGTAATAAAAGTGCATTTCAGACAAAAATTGAGAAGCCTCTAAAATCACAGGCTCATACCAAATGACCATTAGCGCTCCATGAAAGATTGCATGCAACAGTACCCAAACGCCATCAATCTCAAGTGAGCTGTGACACCCCGTATTCCGAAGAAATCCCTCCCCGTCGAAGCGACCGCCTCCAAACAGAGCCCTCGCGTCGGGGTCGCCGCCCCCGCCCTCTTCCCCTCCCCCTCCCCGCGGGAAAGACGCGGGCCGCGCAAGGGAGGAGACGCGCCGTTTTAATAAAAAAAGTGTCCGCGACCGGGAAAGGGACAAAGCGGGCGTGAGATACGTAGAGCGGCCGGCGGGTGGCTATCTGCGGCCGGTTCATTTCCTGCGAGCATCTTTCACGGGCGCCGGACGCTGCGCCGCTAATTTACTTAAAATATCTGCCATCTGCGTCGCCGCACCGCCCAGCGCTCCGGCGCGCGATCGGGGGCAGGGCGGGCGCGCTGGCGGCGTTATCTAGCGGTGAAAGGACGAAGCTGGCCCGGCCCGGCGGAGCCCGCCGTCGCTGGGAGGGGGCGCTCATTCCGCTCGAGAAGTTGGCCAGCGGCCTCCGGTGGCCGCGCGCAGGTCGCAAAGCGCGCCTCACGAGTGCTCATATCCTCTGTCCCAGTCGACGACCTTATTCTATTGTTATTGCTGTTACTACGTATCAGCATGTCAACAATATTTAAAAATATTTTTGTGAAATTTACTGTTTATTTGTGGTGTGTAGCAGCAAAAGCTACTATCAATTGGCTGCCACATTAAAATACTATTAAAACAATTCATTAAATTCATTCCGATTGGACCATATCCCAGCCTGGGCCTTGGCCATGATCCGTATACTTGCAGGACTGCCGGTTTGATTCTACTTCTTGGGAGATGGGCGACGTGGGAACGGAGAATCAGCCAAACACTGAGCCCAAACTAAGGGTGGGAGAGAAAAATTGGAAGGAAAGATCGTTGTAGGTTCCGTATCCCGTTGTTTAAGATTCTGCGCTGGTAGCCACCTAAGAACGATATTAAGCACATTCAATGGTTATTTCATTCTCACGAAGAAACATTATCATTAAGCCCGCTTCAGATTAAGCATTCGACTGTTGTGTCGTTCTGGGCTCGACAGCCCGATACTAGTCACGGCCGACCATAGCCTCTCGGCCATGAGATAAAGTGTTCGTGTGATTAGCACGAAATCATCCCTCCGCCGTATGTTCTGGTCTTCTTGACCTAAGGGTGGGCTTTCTCATCGCCACACAGCAATAGACACTGAGACATTTGTAAGGGAAGCGCTGAGTTACAATCTTTCCCCGACCGCGAATCGAACCTGGGACTGCGCCGTGGAAAGCGAGCACTTTAACCAACGAGCCTTTGACTACCACGATTTATTACATCCTTCCAATATCAAGGGGATTCAACATTATGTTAATATATTTACCATAATTGCAGTTAAATTGTTTTGATTAATCATATAGAACTTAATCTGAGTTTTGGCGACTTTAGCACTATAACTACTACAGTGTAATTTCAAGACGAGTCCACATCAACACGCTCACGAACGCCTGTTATAAAGCTAATCTCAAATGACTACACAAATGGGGAAAACACTCTGTCAAGAGGTTTAAGGAAGTAGAAAAGCAAACCGTAATAAAACCACAAGCCAAAAAACTGAGTTCAATAAGATATTTCAAGTACTTCGTGTACCAAACAACTCTACAAGATATCGACATTGTAAATGAATGAGAAAATAATAAACTAGAGGTGCTACAAAAGGGCCTACTTTTTTGGTTTATTGGGAACGGTTACGTAATAATCTAATACTGTAATTTCTCCCCTCCCTACAGGCATCACTTGAAAAAGTCCAAACACATTCTAACAAACCGCCTGAGGTCCATATCTGCAATAATTTCAATAGTCAGGAACTGTAGCATTTCATACTGCTACAAAAGAAACAAGCATTAACTGTTATAATATTTGCAGCGCATTGTACAGGCAAGCTATTTAAAGGCCATCCAATATAAAGGCTATTGAGTGCTTACGAAACTACGGAATCATACGTAACGTTCCTCTTAAGCATCTCTGTTCTTCCCTGCATCATAGCTCTTCCAGACTTCATACAGTTGAATGTACCATTTTATATAACGTAGGGACATTGTAACATTAACGGTAAGTAAATAAAGCTTCCTTAACTCATCTCTCTCCCAACATGTCGCCGTTTAACAATGAAATAGATGGAATAACTTCTCAAAAATGCCATAAAGCAGTATTGCTTTGTAGGGAAAAAAGGTTTTCAAAAATTAAAAATTACCTTTACTTCATGCAAAATTTCGCAAAATATTTACATTTTTGAAACATTTTACATGATCTTGTTTCAAAATGTGTCTTAAAGAATAGATTTCATTAAATCTTAATTTGCAATATTTTAATCAATAGTAGAAACACAGCGAAAAAATTGAACTTTCGCTATTTTTAAAAAATGAGTGATTTTAAAGAATATGTTCCCAGCACCCTGCTCTTATGCTTCCTTTACGCTACTCGACACAAAATTTCATCAACAAATTTGCAAATAACCCCATCTAAGAATATATCTTTAGAGTGCTTAGAAATGCAAAAATTATACACAAGAATGACATATTTGTAATATAATATCTTCAACGGTTTTGACGTCATCTGTAATACATTTGACATTTTACTTTCATTTTATCTATTTAAAACAGCACCTCTATAATACTTCATATGACCCTCGCAACTATTATTTCTTCGCCTGTTTCCTTCCTCATTGTCCAATTAGGCTGACGATACATGCATCCGTCACTTGCTTTCAAACTTGAGACATCGTTACTTTTGTAAGGGCTCCTTCTCTACCCAGCGAATGCGAGGGCCCAACACAAGCCGAGGAAACCATCTGACTCACTCCTTGGGGGGGGGGGGGGGGGAGGTACGACTGGACAAAGCCAATTCGCAGCGGTCAAAGCTCCCCCGGACGCCGCTAGGGGTCAGATAAGCGCCACGCGTCCGTTTAATTAGAAACAACTCTTTTCTTCCCCTCGAGAATTAAGAACAATGCAGATTACCCTCTTGCAACACGTCTTTTGATATCAAGATACATTTTACGAGTTCAATCGTGTGGAGATGAAATGCTTCCGACATCATACAGAGTGTCCGGTCGGGCAGAATTAAAATAAATTAGCCGCGCACCAACGTACTATATTCTTTTAATAGCAATTGAGTTAACTGATTTTATTATTAGAAGCAAATAAAAAGTAACTGTATACAAAATAAAACATGTTGTTCTTAGAAATACGATAACACGTGCGTACTATGATAAGAAACGCCATTTTTAGAATTCCGATCTACAAAACGACATATCTTGACATTCCCATTACAATAAACAACAGCGTACAGATATTAAAAGCGAACACGTAACGCCTCTGAGCAGTCCCCCGTATTGCCTGTTTATAGCCCCATATTCATTTAACGCCACGAGAGAAGCGGTGGGCATTTGTTTCCCACACCCACGCAGCCACGCGCGATCGAAGCGCAATCTCGACGAAGCTTTTAATTCCGGGGGCTCTTTTTTGTACGGAGCTCGCATCGTCGCACCTCCGCACGCATTACCCTAATTGCGGATGCACAACGACAAATATTTGTGACTTAAATTGTTCGTAAATTGGAGCAAAGCGAGCGCCGTCGAAATTTGTATGTGTGTCGTTCGCGCAGCTGCCCTTGAGGGCGGCCCTGGCCCAGCGGCCGTCGTGCACTATTCAAGCGGCTTCTCAGACTTCGTCGTCGACGTGCGCTTACGCAAGTGTTCGGGAAAAAACGCCGGCGGAGGCGGTTGCGGGAAACGGGCCGCCCGGGACAGGCGCCGTGCAGAGGGCGGGGACGGCCGTAAGAGGCTAGCTGGAAGGGGAGCTGATGAGTCAACACGCTGCAAAGGTCTCATGGCAATGATCAGTGAAAATCGATTGAATATTTTCAATCCATTAACTCTTAAAATAGTCTAAAACTTCACGTCGCTCTCGCAAGAATTGTTTATTATAAATAGACTAGATATGTGGAAACAAAATAGAATAGATATCAGGTTTTTAAGGTAGTAATAGAGAAGTGCGGAAAATTAATATCAACGAATAACCAACTTTGATGTGTACTAAATTTTAAAAGGGAAAAAAGAAACAGCCTTTCTTACTATATATCTTTCACAATTTTTTGGTTTAATTTATATGTTTAACACATCAATATGTAACATTATTGTTTCTTCAAGACAAACATCCAATCGGCTAACTTATTGCATATCATAGTAGAAGTATTCAAATTATATCAATTGAAACAAAGTTTGGACAAGGAGATACTATACGCAATAAAATGAATTTCAAATGTATTTTGAAATTTATGAATAACTAATAAGTTCATTTCATTTAAAAACATCTTCAGTCGATCTATATAAATCTCCCTTGTATAAAACCAATGAACTACCACTGATAAATTAATTGCCCTCACAAACATTCGAATATATTCGGATATACCTGTAAACTTTCATATGTGTTTGCCGTGCTTATCATTTCATAATGTTTTAATTCAATTAAGGAAGTCTTTTTCAATTTTATTCACTGATTTAATATATCTGGTGTAGCGACCTTTAAATATCACGTTTTTTTAGAACAATACTACCAGAAAACATTTTCATGGGATCTTCATCCCACGTATATAGTGCATAGTTCCTTATTCATAAAGTATTGAACCGAATGAGGTAGCTGAGAACATCCCTTATGACCTCACAGAGAGGGCCTGACGTTCGAGTCCTTCCGAGGGGCGGATTTTCGGCACTTGCTACATGGCTAGGTCGAATTCCACCGCCATCTGGAGGAGAACTCTAGAGGCCGGCTGCTCGGATCAGCACCAGGCGAATGGTGGAAGAGTCCTTTCCTTCCTCTTTCTTGTCCTATCGTCACATCTTACTTACACATGCTTACACTTACATGCAATACATTAGCACACACGTAAGGGGACAGTCGGGAGCTTAGATCCGTCCCCGCTGGCCGGAGGTACCTTGTTGTGGAACACCTGCAAGTCGACGCGCAGGTCGGCGCCGGATCTAAACTTCGAGTTGTGAATGGCCCTATACTTACGGGACAACTGACATTAGCAGTTGACGCACCCGGAAAAACTAATCGTCCAATCGAAGGATTGGCAGCTCCTCGTGGAATCAGCGTCAAGGGCAAAAGCAGCGTGGGTCATTGGGTGAAGGGCGGCGTACGTGGGAAAGGTGCGTGGGAGGCGCGCTGCAGGAGCTAAAGAGAGGCGGGGGCGGAACGGGATGCGCGGCAGGGCAGGGGGCGGGCCGGAGAGCGGGGCGGGGCGGGGCGGGGCGGGGCGGGGCGGGGCGGGGCGGGGCGGGGCGGGTGGGAGAGGTTCTCAGGGGCCACACGCGACTCTCAATATTTCCTGGAAGCGGAAGTAGCGCCATGACGCTGGCGGCGGTGTGTTTGTGAATGAGCGCGCGCTGCGGCGCCCCGTGCCAGTGGGTGGGGGAAGCGGTACCCCCCCCCCCCCCCGACGCCCACTAGGCTATTGAACGTTCCCCGCACTAACTACAGCGATCGCATGGCCTGTTTCGCGTGCGATCCGATTCCACGTGCAGTTTCTGAGGAACTGCTGCGAGCACGAAATAGGTAGGACGGTTTCCCCTCGTGTCGTTCAGGAGCGAATTCAAGAGTAATGAATTAGACACGACAGAAAGGGTGAAATACACTACTTGAATCTCTATTAGTTAATGAGGAAGAAATATTGGAAGGTTAAGAGTTGTCCATTCCCCTTCTGAATTCTCTGTGATTTCCAAGTTACTTTATGTTGAGATTTTTCTCCCCAGAACATGTCTGAAGCCCATCCAAGCGTTACGCCTTACCTCTCAGCAACAATAAGTTATCACACAAGCGTGAATTTATATGTGCCTGAGGATACAATATTCAGCTCTACACTTTTGAAAGAAAAAGAAAGAAAAATCTAAACTAATCAAAAAGTCCCTAAAGCATCCTAACAATATAAAAGTTTATTTCCTAGAAAATTGAACTTCTTAGGATTCCTCTTCAAGGGGATATAGCATTCGCTTCGACAATAGTTTTAAATTCTGATGTAGTCTCGGGAAACACATTTCATTAGTTTCCGTTTTTGTATTTGTTTCATTAATGGTTTCACTAATGATTGTTTCATTATACTTACGTATTGTTGAAACAATCATTTTTAGATTAAGTTTTCAATATTAAACATGTTAGAGAACAGATTTATCTTTCCAATAATCTACAGTTCTGGCCAAATTTAATAATTCAAATTAATTCAAACCTTGTTTCCTGTTTTTCTACAAGTCTCACAAATATTTCTTTGCATTGTCTAATGCATTTAGTTCCTGCATGAGACTATCAGTATAACGTGTAACAAGCAAGACAAGGAAAGTTATGATGTTGAAAGTTGTCGTTACAGCTCTAACAGCCTCTTTGCTTAGTGTGTTTAATGCCTGCCTACTTATCAGCTATTAATTCCACCTTGAATTCTTTTAGACTAACTATTGATTTTAGTAGTGTGAGCATTGTAAGTTGAAGAGATCTGAAGATTAGTGTTCAATATTATTAGAAACATAATAATTATCATTTTGGGTCGAGTTTTATAATAACTGGTCTAAATTTGGCACCAAGATAAAGAAATCAAGACTGCGTGTAAAGAAAACTTGTGAAAAGTATGCCTAAAAGGTTCAAAACGCTCATAATATACATTATTTTGAAACTTATAGTAGTTTTTGCGCGATATTGCGTGAAACATGATAATGAGATTACAATATGACAATATGATGTTAATGAAGAGGGAAAGGACGACACACACAAATACACCCATATCCGAGGCGGTACTCGAACCCGCGATCCTTCCTTTCGAGATCGACACAGCACTACTGTCTTAGTGATATCGGGTATCCAGACGGCCAATGGGGGGTGGGGTATTATTAATTAATATAATGTAATATTTAAAAACTAGAATATTACTTTAGAACAAATGAAAAATGAGTTTATAATGAAATATTTATGAGTTACACACTTTAATAGAATTCTATTACGTTTGGTATCTCCTGGATATCTCTACACACTCTACAGTCACCATCGCCTGCTTCAAGAGATGACAAATGAACTTGTAAATCCTACCGTGTATTTTGACAGAAAAAGCCGCACTAATCAGAAATGAACGATTCCCCCCACTTACGGAAAACCGCACGTCGGCATCAATAACACTTTTTCAATTACAAGTCACCTGTGGCCACGTCACCACCACCTCCGTGCCCCCTGTCCCTCACCCCTCCCTCTGGCCGCACCCCGCTCCCTCACCCCTTCACCACGCCCATCACCCTTTTCCCTACCTCTCGCCCGCCCCTCCCCCCGGCCCCTCACTCATCCCATTACCCCGCCCTTTCACCCCGCCCCTCTCATTCACTCCGCACCTTCACCTCTTCCCTTCTCTTCGGCCCGGCGCCCTCGGTGGGGCGGGGGGCGGGCAGCATCACGTAATGAAGCGAGTGCAGCGGACGGGCGAGCGATCGGCGCGCCATGTAATCGCAAATTACGTAACCGCAGCCCGCGTGCCTCGCCCCGCCTGGCCGCACACTGGTCCCGCGCGGCGTTGGACGTAGGCAAGAAGCACAGACGATTCGCTGCGTCGGGGGCAAGCCGCACTGGCTCATCACCTGCTGTCGAATTGTGCTCTGCCTTCGAGTTTCCTATAGTAACCCTGGTCTGAAATCGTTTGGGATTCCAAAGACGACGCTACAGTGCCTTACGCTCCCTTCGAATTCCCTGTCGGGGCGACGTCTCCAGCGAGAAAGCCCTTCGCAACGCTTCTTTAACAGAACGTGGCATTCAATTATGAGTACAGAGAACGAAATATCAATCACATTATAACCCATACACACCGTATTCATAACTGAAAATAAAATGATCCTATTGCTTGCTTAATAAGGAAACGCAGAACGCCTATCGCATATGTAGTATGATATATGACGCACTTTTGAAATAACACAACTGTCCACTTCGGCATTTTGTATTCATGAAAATTATCTAAAGGCAATAACAAATGTATAAAAGAATTGTTGATTTCTAACTTCACTCAATAATTTAGACAATGTTGGGGTGTTCAATGCACAAACGTATTTACTACATAGAGGAAAATGGGCCAAGTTCTTTCTCTTTAAGTTCCTTAGAAATGAAAACGACTTGGTTCATTTCCATGATTTAGGCCTTAATACCTTTTTCCTGCAAGCGCACGAAATGATTGTGGTAAAAAAATCTTAAACTGCGTTCGTTCGGCCCACTGTGCGGCGCGTCACCGCAAACCTAGACTTGGGACAATTTCCGCCATCAATCGCGCGCCTCCCGCAGAGTGAAAGCGAGCGCTTCTGCGGCGCCCCGCGGCGCCCGTTGTCGCCGCCGCCGCGCCGGGGGCGGCCGCGGGACACAAATGAATGTATTGATTCCAGGCCGACTTTTCCGGCCACTCTGAAACTTTTAAAAGAAACCGTTTCCCGGAAGTGGGGCCGCCGCTTTCCCGGAAGTGCCGGGACCGGCGCGGCGTGGCGGGGCGTGGCGGGGCGACCGCACGGGGCCCGCGGTGCGTACTGCGCAGAAGAGGCTCGCCCGGGCGCTCCGGCCTTCTGGGGCGCTTGCCACTTCTGCTTGGCGGGACCATGTTCTAGCAACTGTTGGACTTTACCCGCTCAATTAAGGATGTATACCGACTCGGTTCCATTCGTGTTTTCTGCAGTTTCAGACATTACACAACTTTACATTTTTTGCCTGAGTTCATCATTATCAATTATTTCTTTACAGCTACAGCTGATTTATTTTTTCACGTGTTATTACAAAAATTCTTCTTGAACTTAAAAGGGAATGCGAATGAATTCCGTTCAGCTACTTGAGTTTTGCTCTCTCATTCCTGGAAAATTCAACACAACACGTCCCATACGTAGTATCTTTCTGTCAACTTGTGTCATCAGTTTTATTTTGATCACGTTCTATGTCACATGTGTTCAGTTATTTAGTAACATTGTCTGGTTATAAACAAAAAATTAACCTCACGTTTGAATGTCATAAATAAAATATATGCAAGAAAAATCTTCAGGTGCCACTATTTTTTATTGAATATATCACTTCACTGAGAGTCCATATAATCTGTATTTAAAACATCTTCGGATTTAGATCCAATAATCATGTACACAGATAAAACATTGGTTGCAGAAATAGCACGTTACATATACGTTCTGTGAACGTATGTAAACAGCATTAACGTGAAGTAATAAAATTTGTAAAAAGATGTAATCAATTGAAAATGTCAATGTTAGTGATTTCTCACAATTGTATCATGATTAGCACCACTGCATAATTAATTCTTGCATTTAATATTATTGCTGTATTACTTTTTGTGGTTATTCGTAACTAAAGATTTTTTTTATTAGATATGACAAAATATTGGTAAACACAGTCAATCAAAAAATTTATTTTCACATCACTTATATTTATCATACCGTAAAAATTAAAAGTAACAGTGCTGAAATAAACATATAACAGGTGCCGATAACGAGAGGGGAATAGGCGCTCCCGGGCAGCCGAGCAGCTGCTGGCTCAGCCGCGCTTTCATATTCGTTACGTATCCTCTCCATTTGTCCGTATTCGTTAGCTAAATCTCCATTAAACTACACTACGATCTCCTCCGCCACCCGCAGCTCCTGGCACGGGATTTGCAGCACTGGGTCACGTCGTAGGGGCACGCCCATTGTGACCTTCATATGGTGTTGGAGAGGAATATGTGTTTAAACACCTTTTGTGGAGATTATTTCCTTTACCACAAAATCGTTACGTTTACAATATAAAAGAATACAGCTAATCCACACCTCCTTGGTCTTCTGCCTACTTTGTAATTTCTGTTACACATCATCCTACTTATTGTCCCTTCCCTTTACCTATTTCCGACATTTTTAAGCTACCTCTCCCCCACTTTCTATTTATATTCGGCCCGCATTTTCTGGTAACTCACTTCTTTTCTGACTAGTGTGTTTAATTTGGGGTGACCCTCTCTAATCCCAAGCACCATCTTCAAAATCCTTCTTTACAACTTCTACCTTTCTTCTGTCCTTCCAACCCCTCAATTTTGCTCCCAATGACAAAATGCTACTAACAAGACTATCAAATATCATTATGCGCACAATAAACATTTTAAGAATCCCCGTAGTTCCATTATCCGTGTTTTCTCACATCCATGTTCTGCCCTTTCTCACATTTTTCTTTATCTGATTCTCATGTCCACCATTTCCCCTTTTTATGTATTCGAAATATTTACATGATCTCACTTTCTGTATACTTTCACCTTTCCAATCCCAACTACTTTGACTTTCCATTCCTGCTTTAGAAAATGCCATTATTTTTTGCACTCAGCTTCATTTCTCGTTTACCTAGAAATGTCTACAAATTTTCTTACTCTTTTCTTTCTTCTATTTTGCCACAATAACATCATTCGAATATATAAAAATCACACTTTCTCGTTATTTATTATTCCTCCATCCTCTTTACCATTCTCTAATCAGCCTTCCAGACCTCCATATAAACATTAAACTACGTTGCGCTAAGGGCAATGTTTTCTCACCCCTTCACTTCCCAGAACACGTCTCCAACGGCCTCACGTACTATATTTACCTTGCATTTTGTGTCTTTCTACGCTCCTCTAATACAAGTCCTATATTAATTATAATTTCAACTAAGATGTCTCACAGATTCCGCCTATCAATTCCCTCAAACTGATTTTAGATCTATAAAGTTTAAGTAAAACATTTCCTTTTTATAGTTATGTTAAACTACTTACTCAAAATTAATATTGGATAATATTCATAACATTAGTACCTAAATCCCTGTAAAAATATCAAGGAGTTTTCAGATAGAAGTAAAATTCAATTGAAGGAAGTTATACCTGCAATAAAACAATTCCATGATTACTATAATATTTCAAAAAATACACATTTGTTGTATGAGAAAATTGATATATTTTTTAAAATAAAATTTTCCATATGAGATATGTGACAGGGATTATATTTTTACTTGGACATTAATGTGATGAAGGTCATGGAGAAATAAAACTGCTACTTCTGAATTGCAATTCTGTTCTATTTTTCATCACTCAAAAGATGCTGATTTAGGTTTTTAGAAATTATCCTTTTTAACATATTATACACTTGTAGTTGTCATTTATATTACATATCAATGAGTTTTGTCACTTTTTAAAGCATTCAAATTTAGTAACAATCAAAACAACACGGTCACAAAATACAAACACTGGGGTTTACTGCAAAACTCAGTGTTAGACAAATCATACAAGCACACTTGCATCATAATCCTTTTAGATACTTGACCACAGAGTCGTCCATTTCTATAATTATGTTACTCTTTAAACCATGAAACATGAAAAATTTAATTTGTAATATTTATTGAGGTGTCGTCGCACAATTTCGAAAATTATTTGGAATTGTTAATATTTGAATGAAAACTAAAGACCCTTTTGCACATAACTAATTCGATGCATCTACACAGGAAACCGCCAGGCTAACCACCATGGGAAAGAGTGGGCGTTTCAAGGCGACAGGGGCAGGGGTGGATAAACTGTTCATCCTGTTCCTGCACCATTTTCAACTATTCTTTTGGTTAATAAAAGGGTTAATGATGGGGGTAGAAGTCAAAATCTTATATTATTTATTCGTGGAAATGCTATATCTGGAGCTCCTAATATTAATGGTACTAATCAATTTCCAAATCCTCCAATTATAATAGGTATAACTATGAAGAAAATTATGATAAATGCATGTGCGGTTACGATAACATTATAAGTTTGATCATCTCCAATTAAATAGCCCTTTACACGTCATCACAATCGCTCTGCAAAGTGGAATAAAGACGAACCTGGCCGACCCGTGGTTTAATGTTAGACTCCGTGGTACCCGGTCAAGGCCTCACGAAAAGGGCCGGGAAGCGTATGAACAAACACGAGCGCGGAACATTTTCAAATGTGTGTTTACAAGGTTCGTTATAAATTTCACTTATTAAAAATCTGTTTCCATCTCCACTTTTGCCAGGTCTTGAAAAAGACTTTTGGGAACGAGTTCAGTGGTAGAGTTAACTGTAAAACATTTCTCTCTTGATTCACATGCCACCGAAGTTTAATTATCTCTTCCAGCTGAGAAGGGAATGGCGCCGCTGTGTGGTAAAGTTTTGCGATGTTACATAACGTATTGCGTAAGGAAACTTGCTGCATGTTTCAGATATTTGATGCCAATTTCTGCTAAGCCAATCATTTTCAGTAATGCCCTCATCGAGGTGTGATTCAATGACTAGCAATACCCCAAATATTCTTTGCATCGCTGGGACAGGCCTGCTCGCCACCCCGCCTGCTCGCGCGGGCTTTCCGCACTCGAGGCCGGACGCCTGACGCGCGAGCGGCGCAAGTGCACGCAGGGGGAGGGGCGCAGCCAGCCATTGCACAGAGGGCACAGAGGGCGGCGCGGCGCGGGCATTGAATGCATGATCCGCGCAGCGAAGCTATTTACCCACTTATTTCAATGGGCAATATCTAGTATTTCTAGCTACAAGGGGCATTACTCACTATTTACGTTCTTCTGGGCACTGAAATGTATGGACATCATTTCCTTGTTTTATTTTTTACTTTATACACATTGTTACTCTCAAATAATATTTTAAAGTAGTGGCCTTTTTAAAAAAATTAACATTTAATTCTATCCAAAATTTACAATTTAAAAATTGATTTTTCAACAGGAATTTTATAATCTTTTATAATAGAATTTAATATAAATAGAATAATATAATCGAATTTTATAATAGCAAAAGTAAAACGAGATATCAAAGAGAAAACTTCTCTCACGATATGAAGGGGAATCATGAGATTATTATGGACTTTTTCAAACTGAATGCAAAGGGTTTACTCTTTTAATATGATGTAAGCGACTATAAATAAATAGTGTTCTTTGATTTGATATTAGAAATACATAATGTACTCTTGTCAGAAATTAGAGCAGAAAGTGATCACGATTTTTTAAGATTTTCGAGTTTTTATCGAACCGTCTTATTCATTTAAACATCCGTAGTTAATGAAAAATACTTTATTACTGTCATCTTCAATCAAAATATATTCAATATTACATTTTTTCTTAACACCACACTGAATTTGTGAATACATCGTATCAAAGCAAATCACATTATCAGTCCTACAAACAATTATAATATTTGGGTCCAAATCAAAATATATTTATGCCTAGTTCGCTTTAGGTTCATATTTCACATAGTCATCTATCGACAACAAATAGTTCCAATACAATATTAAAGGCAATATTACCTGAACCGAATATAGCATTCCGTCATTCTCGCCGATTACTCTTTCAATTCACACGCTACGGTTCTAATTGCGGATTCCCATTGGTGATCCCCACTTCATCAATTAGCACCATCCCCACCCTTTCTCGCCATTCCACATTTGCTCGTGCGTGGCTCGCCGCGGCTCCCGAGGTCAGTGAAAGTGCAAAATGCTGGGCACGATTGGTCTAAGACATCAAAATACTTTTTTTGATAATCGTTAAGTGACGCTTTCGATTATGCTATTCCATTGTGAGTTAATTTATCTTTTCTATGCATTTTTGCGATAATTTCCTTACCTCATCACCAGGTAAATGCACATGGTTTCGTCGGAATCGCAGCTGGTCACCGTGTTCCAGTTCTGCGACGCTTGTCATAACTTAGTTTTCGATTCATGGGGTTGCGAAAAACGATAACGAACCTTTAGGAGATGTATCAAAATATCGATGTATCGGGGTATGGGTAAAATATGCCTTCACAGTCAAAAACGCCGCGAGTGTAACCAGGTAAAATGAAATACCCCCCCCCCCCCCCCCCGTTCTGTATTTTGGCAACAAGTGATCGTCCTTGGCCACTAACCTCAATGCCCTAGACGTTTGTGTCGTTTATTCTGAACCTCCCTCTATTAAATGAATTGTAATTATTACTATTACTATTATTACTATTATTATTATTATTATTATTATTATTATTATTATTATTATTATTATTATATTTCGCGTGTTGCCGCCGTTAGACGACCAACCGCCGGCCGCGTGCGGAGCGGGGGGGGGCGCGGGGGGGGGGGGCGGAATGCGCGCGGTTGCATGAATGATTGGTCGTTACGCGCTCTGTCCAATTGACTTTATTACTGAAACCCAAGTAATAACAATAATATTATTGCGTCATTGCACAGAATGAATGCCTGCGGTAAGCCGTTGGACCTTTCAGGGGGCTACGTTTAATTTAGGTTTTATTTTGCGGTACTCAGTTGAGAATTTGTGTGAATGTTTTGCCCTTAAAATTGCACATAGAAAATCTAATGGTGAGTGACCTTTCAACAGTGGATTGTTTGAACTTTAAAACAATCATCCACATTTCGTGCTAGAGTGATGTAGTACTGGTAGGTTATGGCTTCCCTGAAAGTTTCAGCGCGCAATTTACTGTTATATTTAAGAGATGGATGTTTTGGAATGGATGACAATGCGTATAGTTAAAAATATCAATTAATTAGTTTCTACATTGATAGAAATTCCCCTAAATAAATTAGTGTCCGTTGATTTCTATTCAAATTAATAAATGTAGGAATCGTCTGAAGAGTACATAATGCGTCAACAAAATATATTATACCCTAACTTACTGAAAACAAAACTTTCTAATCTTAGCCACGATAATCTTCCTCTATAAAATAATATTCGAGTGGCGAATTTCATAAACGTTCTGTAACGAGTGACAATAAATCTATTACTGCTTATTGCCGTAATAAACCAAATTCCACACGACAATTCAACACAAAAATGTTCGTTTTCGAAAAAAATGTAATAAATCATTCAATATGTAAAATATGTTTATTTTTCAAAGCTCTTTCTCTTATCTATATCACGAATTTCCGATGCGCACAGAAGTTGTATAAACCTAAGCCACCTCCGGCCATGGCGGTGGTGTCTGTTTGCGTAAGATACGAGAACTCCGGACAAGACAAAAGCAATGAAACTGTTTCGCTTGTGATTGAAAAATGTAAATATGTGATTGTATTATTCCGCCACCTGCACGTACCGACTGAATTTTCTTCCTCAGAGCATCACTGCACACGGCACGGCTGACATTCGACAGCAAGGTTTCGAGGAAGAAGCCGACAGATATTAAATATTTGCTATTCGCGTGTTACGTTTGAGCACAGTAACTTTTTTGATATTATTGTAGGGTAAAAAAACTGTTGTTATGTGTATCCGTATTTTGTATATTTGTGAAGACTATACATATATATATATATATATATATATATATATTATATATATATATATATATATAAGACTATACATAAGACTTTTACATATATTTTATTGAAGAGTGATACGATAACGTTTTCCGTGTTGTTCTTATGAAGTTACGTGATCCTTTTTTGAAAAATATTTTGTGTCTTATCTTTCAGCAGAATGTAGGCAGAAAAGATGAACATTGACAAAATAAACAATTATATGAATAAGTGCAGAAATATGAATATAAGTTAAGTATTTTCGAGGTCGCTGAATACAAGAGTTTGCAGTAAAAGTATAGAAAATAGAGAACGTTTTGGTGTTTTAAAATTTGGCTCTTATGTGTCTTTTTCGTAGCTGAACACGAATTTTGGCTTTGCCTACAAGAATTTTGCCTGGAAGCACGTTTTATAAGTAAAAACCGAGTTGAAAGTCACGATTCTTTTCGTTTTTTCCAAATAAATCAAACTCCATTTTTTTGTAAATAATTGCCGTATATAAAATAAATGAAGATAAAATTACCACCATTTAATGTTATTTTTCTTTTTTCCAATTAACAGCTTACGCGTAAGAGCACTTCGAAATCTGGCGATGTGCCACACGCAAAGCACATGACAAAGTGGGAATTTCCCCTTTTATTTCAATAAAACTTAAAACTACCCATTTTTCGTAAATACTAAGCAGGTATGAAATGAAAGAGGATACAGTTGCCTACATGTTATGTACAAGTTGTTTTTAGATCAATTGTGCCGCCATTAGTGTGCAAGATATACTTGGACTCCACTTCCCCTCCCTCACCCATTACCTCTTATTTACATCCAATAAGCTTGTGTACAAATAAATTAGACACACTGTGAATCAGTTTACACTTCAATTGGAAAAATAAAAGTAGGTAATTAAAAATGAGTTAAAACATTAATATTTTAGAAACGATATTTATCGACACGCACATATCAAAGTATCTGCTTTTCTTATAGATCTGGTTCATACAAATGGTATTAGCGATTTTTTATTATGGTTGGCTTTAGAGTTATTTTGAGGCAAAAAGGTGGTAATTTTTACACATTTTGCTTAAAAAATGTGGTTCTAGGCAAAATTCTTGTTGACAAATCCAAACGTCTCTTTAAAGCATTCAAAGCAATAACAATTAAGCAATTCAGTGTCCAAGTTTAATATATGATAATGAAGGGGTTTATATCCCATGTCAATTGATGTTAAATTTTTATCAAATTATCTGTCACAACCACTAGCTTTTTAGGGTTACCCTTGAGTGCATAGCGAAATGAAAGGTCTATAAAACGTGCGTACATAGTGTTTGACAATATGAATATGATGTTCAAAGAAAAGATGTTTACTACACGACTATTAAAAGACGGATAATAGTTTGTGAGTAGGAATGTTATGTTAATTAAAAATAGTTTGTCAGTAGGAATGATATGAAAACAAGCAGAGAAAATCGCAGACACTCCAAAAATAAAGACAGCTTTGTCCTTAGATCCTACAAATAAAACCGTGATTTTAGAAGATGAAATAAAAAAAAAACGGTTTTCAAATGACGTGATCACGAGAAGGAAAGGGAGTTAGGATTGGAGCGCATGACCCGGACCATAGCTTTTCAGATTTATCTTCCAAAATCCATCGATTCAGCGTTTGCAGCCATTGCAGTGTATTCACACTTTGCGCCTAATTTGAAAAGGCCATATAGCGCATACTGTTACAAGCTGAAGTCCGGGTATCACATGATCCGGCCCATTTTGATACTGCATTATTATGTTTGCTAATGCTAGAGTTACATTTCAACCAGTCTGTTTTTTTGGAAGAAGACCATGACATAGTTCATAAATAGTGAGAACCTCAATTGTCTGTAATAAAACACCAATTTTGTTCCCAGGTGTGAATTGCAGAGGTGAGCTGCAAGCAAGGCGAGCAACGAAAGGAGCGAATTGGCTGCTGGCGCCGCGGGTGAAGCCGTGCGCAGCGCGCAAAGGGGGCGTTGCCGCGCGGGGGGGGGGGTGCCCCGGCTCCCGCCCTCCCTCGCAGCGCCTGCGGCGGTGGCAGCGCTAACGGCGCGCGGATCGCGGCGCGGCGCCCAAAGCGTCGTTTGCATGCGAACGCCGCCCCGGCGTCGCTAATGCGCCCGTTCCCGTCCTCGGCGCCCGCCTCCGCCTGCGTCTCCACGCTCTCGCAGACGACGGCGACGCCCTGCCTTCCCGCGCTCCCACTGCGCACGAGCGGCGGGGGGCGGGGGGCGGGGGGCGGGGGCGGGGGCTGTGGAAGCCCCGGTGCGGGCGCGTGCGAAGCAGTGTTGTCAGCGGTGCAGCACTGATGAAGTGCGAAGAAGCACCTTGTCACGTAGGCGTCAATAAGGGAGAAGTTGGTATTGACTTCTCAGGCGGAATTTTTATGATGACTCATCGTCCTCTGATCTGGAGCAATTTAATCACTTATTAAATGGACGCCAGTCGGTGTTCGAGTATCGAACGCAGCTACTCGAAATGCTAGCTTTTCTGTTTCTGTCTGATTTTCAAGTGTCATTCTTCTTCTCGAGCTGCACTTGGCCTGGAGCTTTGCGTGAGGCGGCCCACGCCATTCTCTAGAAACAAAGATCATCTCTAAACCAATGTACGTGCGAGGGAGGGGTGTTTCGCAAAGGTGACTGAAAGGGAGATCCTACAAATACTCTGCTTGGACGTGTTCCCCCACTTGCCCTTCTCCGCGAGGCGTCTCCCGTCCCGGTCGCTTCTTTATCGACACCTGCCTTCAACATTAATAGCTCCTCTTCATACCTCACTTCATCACAGTGCCTCATAACTTTTTTTTTATCTACCACGCATTTCTCCTCATAATCCCGATTAGTAGAGTTTTTATTTATTCATGTCAAATTTCTCATTACCTAACCTTTTGTGAAGTACTTGAATTTCTTGAACAATATTTAGCAATAAATAACTGGAAGCTCTGGGTTCAGTAACAAAATCTACAGAATCTACACGTACGTTCTACGCCCTTCCTTCCCGCGGTTTCCGCTTTCAACCTCTCATACTAGCGCTGCGCTCGCTTCTACATTCACCGTTGTCTGTTGACCCTTTTGGCCATCTCATCTCGTCACGTTACTTACTTTACGCTCTAATCGCACTTGGTAACGCAGCAATCAGGGCAATTCACCATAGTCCAACTTGCTATCAAAGTCATTCTACTTCCCATATATTCATCCATTTTGAATTTCTCGCCTTCTCCGAATTTACGAGGTCAAGACTGATAAATACTGACTTTCAAATACTGACATACCCCGATAAATCTATCGGAACTCAAGAAGAGAAAATTAACACAAATTCAAGTTAAACAAGGTCATTTCAGTGAATTAATAATTATTTTATTACATCTATATATAAAACATTAAACAAGTTTCAGGTTCGTACTCAAACACGTTTCCTGATTTTTGTTTTTTGTAAATGAAAGGAAGTGGACCCTATATACTTACTACATATACTTTTACTCGTTTGATACATATGTCATTTCACCAAACGTTACAGTGATTGTTATTGCAGGTGAGGCATTATGTTTTTAAGTTAAGGTGATTAGAAGGATTTCGTTGCCATAGTTCCTTGAAACATACATGTAAAGATCTTGGTAAATATTAAACATTTCAATTAAATTTTCAAAAACATGATCAACTCTAAGTTCACAGTGGATATGGGTTGTCCCAGAATTTGTAAATCTCCATCACATCATTAATATTCAATAGTAAATACCGAAGGACATGAAACAACGTTTTTGGGGTTTTTGACCCTCCTGTAAGTAAATATGTTGAACTTTTAAAACTTTTCTACAGCTCTTCCTTTAGTTTGATGTGATCGCGAGGGATCATCTAGTTATTACTATATATTTTCCATGAATAGAAATGTTTAAAGTTAAAATATAAAAATCACATTCTTGATGGGTGTATTTCTAATATTCAATCGTATAAATCAATACATTCATAAAACCAAAGTTTCATTAATTTTTTTTGTTTTCACAGAATTTTATTCTTTCCTTGTCTGCCACGTGTATTCCTATTTACAACCGTGTCCAGATCGCAGTATCCCTAGCAGCGGATAGTGAGCAGAATTATTCCGTGGTCGGGGCTCGTTCGCGGCCCGGAGCTCCTCCAGCGCAGATCCCGGTGTGTTGAGGAGCCTTTGTACCTCCGGCCGTAAGCCCCTCTCCGCGCTATTCCAACGGCCTTCATTAACGCACCGCCTCCATTGAGCGCAGGACTCGCCCCGCCTCGCCTCGCCTCGCCTCGCCAGGCGAGTGCACTCGCCCTGGGAGCGGAATCTATATGCAGCGTCCACCGACAACGCCAGCGGCGCAGCCCCGAAACGGCCGCGCCAAGAACGCGATCGAGCCGCTTTCACTGCTAGTGTCCTCTGGGCCGTTGTTTTCCAGGACTAAAATCCCAAGTCCGCGCCCATCTTTACACCCTCCGTTTACTTTGAATATTGCAACGGCGCAGTTACTTTACAGAACATTGGCGCTCGCGGCGGCCCCTTAACGATCCCGTTCGCAGCCGTCGCCGTGACCGCTGTGCAAAGTGGCTGCACTCAATGAATCGGCACCACGTGTGGCGTGGGAAGCGCATGAAGGAACTCGTCCTGAATGTGGAACAGCGAGGTCGCTGCTGTGAATCTTAATGACCTTAAACACCCATTAGCATCTCTCGTACTCAGACGTCGATAGTTCTACATTGTACATTCATTACGCCGCAGACCTACGAAAATCTCTTCGTTATCAAGAAGGTACGATGGGAAATGCAAAGAATTTAGAATTGTAAGATAATTAAGATTCATTGGTGACGATCGTGATAATTTGTTAGATATTACACAGACACTTTATCGATTATAGTTTTTGCAGTGTTAATAGTTTAATTCTTGATTTTTAAAGTTATAATTGTAAATGAAATGACAATTGTGAAACAAAACTCACTTAAAGAAGTCGTTCCTCAATGCATACGTAATGCAGCTCTACTAAATCATGTTTTCGGAAATTGCACGTGCGTTTGCGTTCGGAGCGAATCAATGACAGCACTTGCATGTGACCGCCGGTGTAATATATACGAGAATCAGTCACCCAATCTCGACCACATCGAAGCCAACGCCGCTCCGCTCACACCCACCGGTCCATTGCCCCTCCGCATCCAATATATCTGTCAGCGCGCCGCGCGCCGAGGTCAGCGCACAACTTTCGCTTTCAACCTCCGCCCGCGCAACTGTTTGCGCGTCCTCTCGCACAATCGGCCGCGTGAGCGCGCTGCGCTCGCTCTCCATCTCCGATTCCCTCGGCTCCCTCGCGCGTCTTCCGCGCACCCCCCGCGCTCCACGCCCTCCCCCCGCTCTTCGCCAGCGGCCCGGGTTCCTTTCAGCTTTCACCCTCCTCTGCCATTCCTCTCTACCATTCTTGCCGGCCGCAAGCGATCGCCATGCACGTGCTCCTCACTCCAGTGTTCAACATCCATCTGCTTTTACCCACTCATCTCTGCTCCCACAAAGATTCTGCTTATTCCCAACCCATACACTGACAATCCCCCTAACCACCTTTCAGTCTCTTCCCATCGCACTCGCCGATCGCTCGCCCATTGCCTTCGGGAGCCACCCACGCGCCCGACGCACCCGGCCGCACGCGCTCGCCCGCCGCGGCCATCCAATCAGGGCAGCGCTTACCGCCATGTTTATTGCATGGCTGCTCTTTATGTGGCGTATAAGCGAGTCTCGTCTCCGGCCTCGCCCGCCGCCCCCGCCCCCGCCCCCGCCGCCGCGCCGCGCCGCGCCGGCTCCGGAACAATTCCAGGTAGATTTACGATTCCGGGGCTCCCGGGGCCGTTCGCCGCGCCTCGCTGCGACGCGTCGCGCAGCGCGGCCGCAGCCCCCCCCCCTCCGCTCGCCGCGTCACCCATCACTGCCGTCGCCCTCGGCCACGCCGTCCACGGTCACCCCTTCCACGCCCACGGTACCCACGCCGTCCACACTCACGCCGCCCTCACCCACGCCCACGCACTCAACTCCCTGGCCGTCCTGTCGCACACGTCGCCCTCACCCACGCCGTCCACACTCATGCCGCCCTCACCCACGCCGTCCACGCCCACACAGTTCATTCTCACGCTGTCCACGTCCACTACGGCCACGCCCACGCCATCCACGCAGAGGGCCTCCACGCTTAGGCCGTCACGCCGGCCGCCACATCGCCCCGGCATATGCATCCGCGTCTGCGTTCGGGCGCGTCAGCGATGCTGTGATGTACGCTGTGATGTACACGCGGACGTGCCGCCCCTCCGGCGCCAGCAGATGTCGCCCGGCGCCGCCCCATCGCTGGCCGTGCGGGAGGCGGCTCCAAGGGCAGACGAGGGCGACGGGCTCGCGAATACGGACCTCTAGGGTCATGTTCTGTCGTAAAGCTGTCAAGTCCTCTTTTGTTCCTTCTGAAACACCCCCCCCCCACGCACGCACACACACACGTTCCCGATGTCTGTAAAAGTATTTGGGGCTGGGGTTGTTTTTTATCCGAGATTGTTCCGCCCAAACACAATTACTTCGTCTAGATTTTTCTTCGCAAAAACAATAGTTACTGTAACTGAAATTTAACACAGATATCACTGATTACTTCACATCGTTGGTCGTTTACGTACTTACTAAAAGACAATTTCTTTAAATTCGTGACAGCGTATCTTCTACACTTTCGTCTGAAATCTGTTTGGTGCAACATCGGAGGACAATTCCATAGCCAGAAGTAGCGCATTTAGGAAGTTTTGTGGATTACGGTTTGAGAACGTCTTCTAAGTAGTACAAAACGACATATCTTTGTGCAGTTATTAGCAGAGGTACTCTGAAATAAACTGACTTCGCATCATATAACACAATATTACTATATAGTTTGCGTTGTATACACAAATAGTACTTCAGAAAATGTAATTAATTATTATCATTATTAATTATATTTTGTTAATATAACTTTAAATAAATTTTCTGACTGATTCATTTTTTAATTACTCTCTTTACAATATTTCTCTATATTTTATATATATATATATATATATATATATATATATATATATATATATTAGTATAAATTTCTCTACCTCTTTTTACGTACACTACTGTCAATATTTTCCTATTTTTTCCATTATTTTAAATAGCACTGCGTTATTTTTCCTCTCCCCCAATTCTCAGAATAATGATAGACTGATGATTGGAAATTATTCGCTTCAACACTGAATTACCTACTTCTACTTTCACAACGGTGCAAGTCCTGCATCGTTAAGAAAGAAGCACTGGGATTCCTCTCGCCACAGAAGAACACATCCGAGAACAATAAGCCAACGTGCCACCCGTAACGCACGCTACGTGATGTGCTTCCCAGCCATTACCGGCTGCTCATTGACTTGTCAACTCAACCCAACGACCCTTCAAATGCAAACATAATAGTCAATCAGGAGGGCGGCGCAGGGATCTGATCCGGCGAGCGTCGGGCGGGCGCCATCCACGCGCTCTCCAATCTACTCGGCGGTGCGGAGTATCGGTTGCGGCGGCGGAGCGGGGAGGGAGCGGGGAGGGAGCGGGGAGGGAGCGGGGTGGGGGCGGCGCGTCGAGACGCTAACGTCGCCGTGACACGCACGCCGCCGCGGCGCCGCGCCCCGCAATGCTTTTTTCGCGTGCCGCCGCCTGATTCGTCGGCGCGGCGTCGGTGCTCGCGGTACCGCCGCCGCCCCCGCCTGTGTAAACCCAATTACCGCCGCGAGACGCGCCGCCACCAGTCGCCCGGCGGGTGTCCTCGCGCTGCCTCCAACGAGGGCGCAGCTGCATTAGAGCAGCGGACGCCTTGCGTCGGAGGCAAAGACCTGGCCACGGCAACCGGCGATCGCTGTCTAATCGGAGCGGAGGATGCGAGACTCAAACTGCTGACCATGGGAAACGACTGGCAATGTTGGCTCCGGGGAGGCAATGTTTATAAGCAGAGGTAGAAACACGAGCACGGCGCTGCCGAGGAAGCCAATTTAAAGTCGCCAGTGAGCACGGAAGCACGGCCGTCGAGCAGCCCTTTCAGACGGAGTACGAAGCGGCGGCGCGGGGTGGCGCGGGGAGGCGCCTGGGCCCTTAGCGAGGCAGCGGGAAGTAGCAACGGGGGAAGGCCAGAGTGGCGGAAGCGATGCCGTCACCAGCGAGGGGCACAGACGGTAGCCACAGCGGTAGCGGTAGATGTGGCGGTAGCGGAAGTGCAAACAAACGAGGGCAGTCTCACTGGCGGGGGCGGGGGCGGGGGCGGGGGCGGGGCGGTCCGTACCGGGCGCGAGCTTCGCCGCCGCAGCTTGCGTGCGGCGGTCGCGATTCAATTTGCCGCGCGTCGATGGCGCGCACGCGCCGCCACAGGTGTCGGCGGCGCCCTCGCCCGTTCGCATCCCGCCCAGCCGCGTGCGCTTCGTGCGGGGCGAAGCCGGCCCCCGCCTCTCATTCTTGATCAAGCATTCAGATTTTCCCTCAATAGTACTATTACACTTTTTAGTGTTCAATCGTCCTATAATTACTTTCATTAATGTTTTAAATAAAATTAAACAAAAATCTTACACAAAAATGTGCACATGTTACATAATTTTTAAACCACTAGAATCATAGATGTAAAATGATATCGCACATATGAAATACAAAATTAAGATAGCATTAAAAGTAAAGTTATTTTTTATATTTATTCTCCTTGACTATCTTTTTTTTCTTCCAAAAATATGAACATTTTACTATTCTACCAAGAGATCTAGTCGTGTTTAGTAAGTGTGGGAACTAGCATTCTCTTCTTAAATTGATGGAAACGTGAAAAGAAAAAATCTTGAAAGAAATAAAATTTTCGTTCGTTGAATAAGCTGGAACACTGAAGTTCGTCAAATATTTTCAAACATTTTTGAAAATGTAGCAGGCAGTATAATTTATAACAAATACAAAGTTCTCTATTTATCGATAATCTTTTCAAAGTCGATGCTGTGCCTAGCTTAACTTTTTACATTTTTATTTAAAACTTTAATTCTATAAAGCAGAGTTTATATAAAAGTAAACATTTGCATTTCAAAGTTAATGTTATTCGGTATGCTTGATTGTTTTGTTTGCGATCAAACCAACGATAAAAACTTAATTATTCTGAAAATAATAGTTTCTGGTAACAAATAAATAAAAAGTGCATTAAAGAATAATTAACCTTGTTCCACAATGGTTGCTTTTAACTTGAAACAAATTATTGAACACTATTTTAAAATTCGCATAAAAAGATCTAAAGGGATGTTAGCATACCTAAAAGCCTTCGTTTTTATTGCGTGCAAAGATGAAACTGTCTATATGATATTTTCCAATAATATTCAGAGCTGACAAAATACATTACTGTGTATTCCATTCGATTTACATTAGAAATTAGGAAAATAATGGAATAGCTTGCATATGTCATTGT
Source organism: Gryllus longicercus (assembly GCA_038098605.1). Classification (NCBI taxonomy): domain Eukaryota; kingdom Metazoa; phylum Arthropoda; class Insecta; order Orthoptera; family Gryllidae; genus Gryllus; species Gryllus longicercus. Next base: position 986,490 of record JAZDUA010000379.1, read on the forward strand.
AAGTTTAATAGAAAGGGATGAATGTGGGATGTTCCGTATTATTCATTTTTTTTCCCCTCAGAACAAAAAGCCTCATCAACGAACTTCCTTTTTGAAAAAGAAAAGGGCCAATTGAATCTTTCACTTTACATCACTAATGTTCAAGAGCTTAAATGGGTTCGTAAGTGAGTGCAGGCTACGCAGCTCATTTTGGCGTCCACTTCCGCAAACCTCCCGCGTGACAAGTTGGCGGCGGGAAGGCTCGACGGCCAGCGTGGGCGCACGTGACGGTGGCGCCGTAGGCGGCGGAGGGAGGCAACGCCGCGCAATTGTCGGCCCGTGAAAGAATTCGACCCAAATTTCGCCCGCAATTAAAGGAAAGTCATTCCGAAAATAATTGAACCCGAAATTCGTCATCCCGGCGCAATGAGGGCCCTGTAATTGGAAATTTAATAACCAACCGCAGGCGCCCTGGAGGGCTTCGGAGCGGCGCCACGAGGCACGTCGACGCCACTCGAGCAGGCCGGCGCTCTCCAACGCGTTCGGTTGGTACCACTGCGCCGAAATTGTATTGCGTGCTATTTAGCTGTACGCGAGCGAAGCATCGACAATGACGGAACGGGGCGGGAAAGGAGATTGGGGTTTTTGAATCGAGGGGCTGCAGCAAAGTTTTTAAATTGAAATGGGCAGGTTGGATAAGCATCGACGTGAGGTAAGGGGAAAATGGACTACAAAGGTACAATTTTATGAAAGGGAAGAAGGAAAATACTAACTTCACGATATGGTTCTACTTTCTTTATGTTCAAGAAAAGTGAGGCTTATCTTTGAGGGTTTGGAGCTACAAATACTCCAAATGCATTCCAAAAATATGCTCCTCTATAAATCTCTTCAAATTGTTTATAATTATTCTAATTCTTTGAATGGCATACAATATACCAACATTAAATGTAATATATTGAAGCTGAAGCAAATACACAGTCATTTGTAATCGTTTTATCATCGGCCGAGAGATTTCACTTGATATTCAACGAAAGTATAAAAGGAAATTAGAGCTCTACTATTGAAACAAGAGAAATTGATGACATGTCAAATTAAGTAACATACTGAGTCACGCATTAAGTCATATATTCAGTCACATTTGTAAAAGTAAAAGTGTAAAAGTAAGAATAAAACCAAAGAGAAAATTGTATGTATAAAATAAAAAATATTGTACCAGATATTTCATAAATACTACTTCCAAAAATAAATTTTAAGTTAAAAAGAAATAGAGCATCACTATACAATAGTACAGCGATAAGGAATCGCTGGATATCACCGATTCCATCCAATCACCGATATATAATCTGGTGGATTGTGAAGTAGTATTTATGTCATCATTAGCCAAATGAAGACATGGAAACAAGGCATCTATACCAGAGATTAGCCGATAATAATGAAATTGACCATGTGGAAAACAATGGCATACCAGATTCTTTTAAAAGCAGAGCATAGTTTCTGTAGGCTTGGGCTACTTTGCCACCCATGTATGGTGTTTGGCTCTAGTAGAAGATGTAAAATAACAAAGAAGAAAGACACCTGATCCGAGGGAGAATTATATTTACTGAGAGGCGATATTTCTGATGAATGCACAAAACATCTCTTTCTATCTATTTTCGTACTATCTTTTGTGTAACATCACATTCTCTAGTTTTAATTCTGAAGAAAGTTTTGCTTGCGAACTACGCAAAATTAAGACTGCTTACACGACAGCTCCGAAGGCGATAGATGTAGTTCTAATTCTCGCGCGTGATATGCCTCGAACATTTAACAAACCCTTCAGCCCATCCGAAGGAAATAACTACTGCCGAAGAACCTACGGAACTTAACAAGATGAGGTACAAACAGTTGACATTATCACATAAGCTTACTGAAAAATATTGCCTCAGTACACCATCTGACGTGACTAGCGGCTTATCTCATTGATCATCGTGCTCGCTTTCCAGGCCCCAGTATATGTTTCTGAGAGATAAAATTCACTTCTCATGTTGAGAAGACCAGAATACGGCGTAGGGGTGTCTTCGTGCCAACCACACGTAACCGCTTAACCCATGACCGCGAGGCAGGGACGCCATGGCCCGTACACGAGCCGACGCGGCAAGTACCAACAAAAAATCCCCACCTGACACTGTAGCCCATCAGTACAGAATGAGGGTTTTCTGCCAAGTGGACAGAGAAGATTGAGAATGATTCGAGTTCTGAACAGTAGGGGGTGGAAATCGAGAAGGAACGTATTGATCAACAATAACTACTCAGCTAGCCCAAGGTCCGAAGAAACTGCAACAAATTTTCTCCTGAACATTGGGGGGGATTTATGGTTGTAGAAAAACAGGTCTCTTCTGCAAACAAAATAGTCTTTGCCGCAAAAGTATTCAAACTGTCTGAAGTAGCTGAGGTAACAGAAGTAAACTCATACAATAACTAAAGTAATTAAAGTCATGGGATACCTCTAATATTGTCGGACTTCTTTTTGTCTGGCAAAGAGCAACAACTCGACTCTAGATGTCGTCGAAAGTCCCCTGCAGAAGTATTGAGCCATGCTGTCTTTATAGCCGTCCATAATTGCAAAAGTGTTGGCGGTGCAGGATTTTGTACACGACCTGACCTCTCGATTATGTCCATCTCGGTGGCCAAATGGACATTCGGCATTGGACCCAATCTGGAAATTCACTCGAATTGTCCAGAATGTTCACTTCTCAGTGGGTGTCTTCGTTGCCACTGTTCATTGTGGCCCGTCGACAAAGCACATAGTCATCCATAAAATTTCCATCTTTGTTTGAGAATGTCTGCAAATGGTCTCCAAGTAAGTGAACATGACAAACGTATCCTGTCAATGATCGATTCAGTTGGAGCAGAGAAACGTGTCAATTCTATGTAAAAACAGCTCACATCATTATGGAGCCACCACAGGTTGCACAGTACCTTGTTGACAACTTCGTTCCATGGCTTCATAGGGTCCAGCTGCACTCGACCCCTACCATCACCTCTTGCCAACTGAAACAGGGACTCATCTGCCCAGTCACGACAGTCGTCTGGGGCCAAATCAATATGGTCGCAGGCAGGAGGGGCGATGTCATGCAGTCAGCAAAGGCCCTCGAGTCGGTCCTCTGCTGCCACAGCTCATTAGAGTCAAATTGCGACGAAGTGTCCCAGCCGAAACGTTCATCGTACGTCCCACATTGATTTCTACGGTTATTTCACGCAGAGTTGCTTGTATGTAAGAACTGGTAACCCTATGCAAACGCCGCTGTCCTGTCATTGGGCAGTAGTCCACTGAGTTGGTGAGAGGTTATGCACGAAATTATGTATTCTCGGCACATTCTTGACATTGCGGATCTCGAAATATTGAATTCCCTAACGATTTCCGAAGTGGAATGTCCCTTGCATCTATCTCCATCTACCGTTCCGCGTTCAAAGTCTGTTAATTCCCTTCGTGCATAATCACATCGGAAACCTTTTTGAATCATTTAAGAACAAATTAAATCTCTGCCAACCCACTGCCTTCTTATACCTTTTGTCCCCGATACCACTTCCATCTGTATATTTGCATATTGCTATCCCATGACTTTTGCCACCTCAATGTATTTCACGGTATTACCACTGAATTATAGATTTACTATTCAAATGTTCACTATAACAATTTCTTTCTCAGTTGAGGAATATCCGTCCACATTACCCCAGCTTGTACCATACATAACCAGCTCCAAACAAAATAAAACTTGAATACTGATATCAATGACGGAAGGTATTTCTTCACATTAATACTTCAAAATATCATTTCCTTGTTAAATTTCCTTTCGTTTCGTATGCCACTATTCAAAATGAAACTTTAAAAATCCTATTCTCACATTACATACTTGCTTTTACTGTTGAAGAAACAACTTTTTGTACCAGAATCAAGTTACATTGTCCAATAAGTTTTAAAACGTAGGGTTTTATTCGAGAAAATTACACATTACAGTTGCTCATTACATTAAATATATAACTTCCCTTTAGAATAATTTTCAACGTTTGAGCTCACATTATAAATGAAAAAATCACTCATTTTCAGATCAATTAGTTAAAAATGGTTTAAATATTCTCATATAATTAGTTGCCTTAGTTCAAAATATTTTTTTTTATATCTAAAACTTCCTCACTCGCTTTATCTCTCCTCTTTTGTAGTGGTTTTAATAAATCGTGTAGTTTTTGTGATATAAGCAAAAAACTCAAAAGTGCAATATTTTTTGCTGTTTTTTGTTTCAATTTTCTTCGGAATTTTGCACTTTTTCGAGATGGAAAACGAATGAAAAATTCAAATTTATCACATCAAAAAACTTAGGTGATTAGACCTAAAAAAACAGAAAAAATATGAAAACTTTGAGAAAATTTTGAAAATATTGAGGCTTTATGTAGAGTACTCTCACAACCCAAAATATTCGTTTCGTTTCAAATTCAAAAGGCTCCGACATCACTTGTATTAGATAAATCGGGTAATATCAGTTTCGGTGAAAATCCTACTGACGGTTTGCCTCCAGCGTTTAGAGGGAGACGGACCGATGTAACGTCGGACAGGCGTTTGACGCACATCAATTTTTCGGTATCAAGGCCCCAAAACATGTGGATTCTGATAACATAACGTGTTATAAGAAGTAGTAATGTCCTAGATATTGGAACACGATTTACCCTTTCTGCTGCATCAAAGCCCCGCAATACGAGTTTCCCTGTCGAACAGTCGCCGCAGCACCACAAGACTTTCTCTGCACTCTGAAGGCAGTACGCGAGAAAGTAAAAGGTATGACCCAGTGTCAGGATCTGTAATGTTGAGTATGGATTCACAAATAGAGTGCTAAAATGACTCACAGAATAAGGAAACATTTCGGCAGAAATTGAACAGATTCCCTTCGTATTGCTAATTTAATATCTCCCATTTTATTAACCATTTAAAAATATATCGATGCCATTACGTCTGTTATCGAACTAAATATTCCACCATCATTAATGTCATTTCCAAATGAAATAAAATTGTACATCTTCTCGCAAGTGATTAAGAGGAAATTTTATAGAATGTCATGTGGTCAGAACTTCACACTTCCGCATTTCATGACCAAATTCCCTATCCTTACATTCGGAGTCCCCATAAAAAGCAACATTGTGATGTTTTATCCTTGTCAGTCTAAATCTATCTGTGCAACCGAAATTAAATTAACGAGCTGTGATCCCAATCGGGAAGAGGCTCAGTTTCACTCAGGAAGAAAGAAGTACCGGAACGGAATTACAAATACGTCGTTTCTAGAATAGAAACGTATACATAATGCCAACGGTTCTAATGTGTAAACAATAGCTATGGTTATTTCTCAGTACTATGTAATTTCATTATTTACTTGATTTTCAAATTTCTCCAATACCTCAATTCCGGGCAAACTGTTACAATTTCTTGGTTACAGTGTACAATATAAATCTTGATATTTATCGCAACCTACAGTATGTACAAGTAAGTATTCTATTACAATTTTTCATTGCACAACGAGAAAAAGTCCGTTGGTGATACAATAAAATAAAATTTTCCGCATTCAAGAACATAGTCAGCTCCTCCTTCAAACAAAAAATGATGAGAAACATTATAATCAGACTTTCAGTCATTTTAAAACCTGTAATCCAGATAAACCGGTTCATGAATACAACATGCAAGTGGTTTCCAGCAGACAAAGGCCCAATGAGCTCTGTTTCAACATGTAAACGGCTGGCGAACGGCATAACGGTGACATCAGAGAGCTCTATAATCAACCTTAACCAACAACGGTATGAATAGTCATCTGCAACTGCACCCACTCAGGCCTCGCACAAGAGCCCCGCGAGGGCGCCCACCGCAAACCGCGACGGGGGCGGGGCTGGGGGCGGGGCTGGGGGCGGTGCGGGGGACAGGTCTTGGCCCCGGCGCCGCGGCGGGTCGAACGCACCGGAATGAGGCCAATTTGTCATCGCTAAGTCCCATTGTGATCTGTGACAAGTTGTAATTAACTTTCATTCTCGACCGTCCGACACACCACGATCAATGCACGGCGGGCCACCGCCACCGCCGTTATTTTAGAGGGGCGGGGGCGGGGCTCGTGGCGAGGAGGCGGGCGGGCGCCCACGCCGCCCGCGGAATTGGTTTCGCCGCACCATTGTCTGTGCTTTTGTGGACCGCCGCCGCCGCCGCCGCCGCTGCCAGCGGCCGCGCGCCGGTGAGGCCCGCGGGATTCAATTCCGAGCTTCGCCGCGCGGGCTGGCGGCGAGGGGGCGGGGGACGATCGGCAGGGGTGGGCGGGGCGGAGAAGCGAGCGCGCGGCCGCGGCAGCAGGTGTTCAACGCGCACAACAGCCGAAAATAAACGGGAATGAGCGCCGCGCTCCATTGTTGCGCGTGGCCATAGACGCCCAGCCGCTATCGCCCTGCCCTTCGTCATCGCCCCGCGTCCGCGCAGGCGCGCGCTCCCTCGCTGTCAACACAATCTCTCCCCGCTTTTAATACTTCCTAAGTGCGCGCTGTACATCTTGCCGTAGACAACACAGCTCCCTCGTTAGTGGTCTTCCGTGATGTAGCAGCAGGTCGCTCCCTTATCCCAAACCCTCGACCATTCGACTTCTGGTCTCTTAAGCCTCCCCTGCTGTTGATACGCGCGATGTTACATGCGTCCCAGAGATCTGATCTCTCTTCCTCCGTGTCCACTCGCGTATCAGCGTCGGTATCGTAACCAACGTTACACTACGATAGACCCGCTTCACTCCATCTCGCTTGCCTTGACAAGTATCCAGTTCCAGTGCTTTCGCTCTTGACCTTCTCCTCCTATCTCCTCCTGCCGCCCCCTCACGTGCCCCGCCCCCGCCCCGCCCCCGCCCCGCCCGCCGGAACGCCGGAGAGCAGCGCGGTGCGCTGGCGATAACGAGGCTGAAATATGCATGGACGAGCTGCGAGCGCGCACGACGCTCTTCGGAGAGAGACATTGTTCTCAATGGGAACTAGCTGTGGCGGGTACTGCAATAGTTTCTGCTTAATCAAGGAGCTTCTGTATGGTTTCGCTGATGTTGCATGGTGAGAGGCGCAATGCCTGTCTAATAAATAGCACTGAAATTATGTATTGCCCGATGCTGTTGGTGAGTGGGTTGCAGCACAACGTGCCTGGCTGGAAACAGATTTTTCTCTGCGAGAATACTGGTCGATTTGATCACGTCACGCGACAACGTTTTTGAGACATTCTCATTCTTTTTATTTAAATATTTGTACTAATTATAATATACCGTAGTACGACTATCATTTCGAAAGTTGCAAAAGATTAACTGATCTACGCCTTCATTATTCTAAGTGGAGATTATTTCTTAATGCGCTCAATTATTTCAATATTATATTTTTATATCATTACAAGTCAGCTTTTTACAAAATAATAGTTTTCACATTATTTTACGAATAATCGTGACAGTATGGCTCATTTATATACGATTTCACAAAAAATTCATTTTTTAATGTATTTTATATCTTTAGTGCTAAATGAAGCAAAATCACATTGCATAAGCGCCATTTTGATTGAAACTTTAAACTTTTTAAAATTTCTATGATGTACATTTTTAAATAGCTCGCACGTTTACATTACAAGTTTATTTTACAATTTAATACATATGTGGACGCAAATGCTTGAAATTATGTATTTTTAAAGTTTGTCAAAATATCAAAAGTGTTCAACTGTAATTAGTTCAAAATGGGGATCTACCCGAAACGTTGAAGAAAAATTTTCTCCAAAACATGTCAAATATTTTTCGAAAATGTCCTATAAATAGTTATTTTACTCTTCTATATTCTGCAAGTTTCATTTCAGTTAAACTATTTGAGGCCAAAAAAATTGAGAAAATTTAAAAAGTTCGGTTTTATAACAACACATACATGTAGGAAGACAATCTTAACCATTGTGTTGATTGATAAGGTTTCTGTATATTCTACAATATTTTCTGTAGAGTTTATTTTTGAGAAAATTGTTTATTGAGTGCGAGAAGGAAATATTTTCAAGCTTAGCAAATAAAAAACATTGTTCCTAAGGCAATTTCAACTAGTTTCAGTGTTAAGCACAATAATGACCATGAAAGCAAAAAACATCAATTTTACTATAACATAGGTTTAAGTGATACAAGAATATATTCTTTAAGTTCTGTGTTTCAAGCCGTTTAAAAGAAGATTTGTGCAGGATAGTTTAAATATTGGAACTACGTTATCTGTAAAATAATTATTTATAGTTATAATTATTCACATTTTACAAAACCGTTACAAACAATAAGAGAAATAATGAGCCATGCCAGTAGAACACTAAGAAGTAGTTGAACAAAACGTGCTAAGATGCAAGACAGATGGAAAAAAAGAAAAAAGCTAATTCACAGAATTGAATGAAAAAACGCATTACAGTGGATAACGAGAAAGCGTAGTTTATGTATTAAGAAATTCCTTCAAAAATATGTTGAAATAATCCTTCCTTTATCTTGCACAACGAACACATCACAACTACTCTACATTCCATTTAACCCTGCAGTGGTAACGTGACTTTTTTAAGCAAAAGTGGCAACGTGGGGTGCCTTCAGACTACAACATTCTTTTCATGATATATGCTAAATTATTAAAAAATAAATTAACGGAATATTCTTCTTTTATTATTATCAATTTTTCACGTATAATTAAACAATTTGTTAGGAATTTAGATGCTAAACAACTATTTCAATTCATCAAGAAAAATCTAACATTTCTATAATTGAAGTTAATTTGTTTACCAGTCTTCGCTCTACGCGTGTTGTCACATCGAAACCCATGTTTCGTATTCCTTTCAAATTCAAAGTACTATGGAACATTTCAACACACGTATCAACCACATTCCACAATTGTAAGATTTTGATGCCCTGATTTCACAGATCCTGCCAAAATAAGTACCCGAATGACTATCTTTATTTCCTCGTGGGTCTTATAGGTGCTGCGATCGTTTTCATTCCTTTCTAAATCCATTTCAATTCGAATGTTGGTGTATTCTGTATTTGTCTCAATCATATCTGAATCAATATTCAAAGAAAAACATTCTTCTGGTCTTTTGAAATTGCATGCTGACTGCTTTACTCCAGAAAGGTGGCTAACGATATTCTGTTCTCGCACTTTTGTTTAATTTTTGGTGATAGGTAGTTATATACCTTTCCTCTCGATATGCGCAATCAGTAAAACCACGCAATTGCATAAAAATCGGCAGTCAAGAAATGTGCAAATGATGCTACAATTTCAGTATATGTGAAAGTGTGAGCCAGTACTTGCGTTTGCGATGAATTTCGAAGCAGTTTTTTATAAATTACTCCTCAGAATGCCCGGTGAGGTATGTTATATACCATTTAATATCCGTTCGTAGGCTTCCACGGTCGAGTCAAGTAGCAGTATAGCAGTACAGCTCTGAAGGCCACAGCAAAATGGCCGAAACGTCAGCACAATTGACCGAGACACGGCTCATCCCGGATAGACAAGAATGTAACATTTAATATTATCTGATCCTTAAAAAATCACGGCGTATTGAATAAAAGAAAAAAGTACATTAACCGTATAACTTCTTCAAAAGCGTAAAGAAAGCAATGCCCGCAAGAGCTTTTCCAGAAGAGCCTACACTAATTCAAACTCCTTTTATTAAAAAGTTAGACTGGTAAGGGCCAAATTGTTTTTACCGTTTTGAAGAACAGAGATTTTACTTGCATTTAAAGTATTTTGGGGGATACTTCACCGTAGTCGATCAAACGAACATATCACCTTCAAGGTTTATATTCCTGCGCTTCTTTTCAGGCGGTATCAATTTATAAAAGGGCGGTAATAAATTAACATAGTACTATAAATCGTAGAATATTAGTAATTTAATTATTTTATTAGTATTTGAGATACTTATCAACTGTTTATTATGTACTACGACTAACCGAAAAAAATGTAATCTGAATGCAGATGGAAATAAGCGTTTTGCAAATAAGTTATTATTCGCCAAGCGAATGCACATAGTTTCGGCAATTCTGCGCTGGCAACAGTGTGTTACTCTCTTCTGTATAATTTGCTGCGAATACTGAATCAGTCAAATGTATTCCTGTTTGCTTCATTTGTCAAAGAAAGAAATAATTTCCGCTCCTGACCATCGAAATGAATGTAGATATGCATCACAGGCGCTTGTTTTTCAATTGGGCATTTTAAAGTATTGGATGAGGTTTTAGAATCGCAGAAAATGCAATACTTCAATATTACGTAGCTGTTTCCAATAACGCGAGAAAGTATGTGCTATTGCAGGAGCACTAGTTTTAAATGTGCGGTGGGAATAATCCCTTTAAGACTACTTCTGGGAGTGAGGCGCGCGGAGCACCGACGGCTCTCCTCCACAACCCAAAGGGCCAGACGACTCTGCGACGGATGTTGGCAACAGGCTCTCCAACGCCGAACTGTTTCGTCGCCAACTTCCCCCAAGTGCCGCCATTAGAGACTAGTGCCAGTGCGATAAGCAAAGAGCTCAACATAGCGTGGCTCTACAGTGAGGGAAGTGGGCGATCGGGTTGAATTGGCATATGAAAGAAACCTAGCTTAGATGAACAAATGGGAGCGGGTAAGATGCAGGAAAGGAAAGGGACAGCGAGTCGCAGTGATGAAGGAATAATCTTTAGAAATTTTATATATATAACCGCAACTGGGTCAACAAATATTGGTATTGTGGTGAGTATTCGTTGGCACTTACAATGAAATAATTCAAGGCTTTATCATTGCCAACAATATTGTTTATTACAAGAGCATCTATCGATGGCTTAGCCATCATCAGTTTTCTAGTAGAAATATAAAGAACATAAAAAACGTGTGTCAAAAAACAAAATTAGGATAAACAGATTACTAATAACTTAAAATTTTAAATTAAAAAATGAACATTAGAAGAACTGAAAGAAAGAAAGGGGGCTGTTAAATCATTAAACATTACAAGAAAGTGAATGAAATTGAAAAACGAGACTCCACTGCAGTAGTGAATTTCATGATGAACTCAGAGGTGGATTTACGCATAGGCACAGTAGGCACGTGCCTACGGCGGCAAATTTTCAAGGGCGGCAAATTTTCAAAGGCGTAAAATTTTCTTGATATTTTCTATAACAAATTTAGGTTCTCTAAAAACTATAACAGCATAAATCATATTTTTATTTTAAAAATATCATATTAATATTTAATACAAGCTATTTATTTGTCTACTTCATTAGAGTATACCTTATGATTTCAGAAGTATATGAATCTGAAACTAAGGCCCGTTGACGAAAGAAAACATGTTGCAATTCTAGTTGTCATGTTTTAGTTTTCTTTTAATGTTAACGTTTCATTGTTGAAACGTTAATAATGGTGAACGTTACTTGCTATGAAGATACAGTTTATATCCAAAATTAGCTAATCCAAAAAAATTATTTAATTTATGAAAACAATGTGCAAAATATAATGTTACTTTTAAAGTTAAAACGTTTAAATTAATGAGGAATTGTTACGGAAACGTTACAATTTGAAATGTAACATTAATTTTAAACAGGGGCGGCAAATTTGATGTGCCTACAGGCGGCAAAAATATTAATCCGCCCCTGGATGAACTGATGGTATGATAAAAACGTAGCTTTAGTGTGTCATTGTACGTTCATGAAACATTCAATAACAAAAAGCACGAAAAGGAAACAAAATGCTTTAAGAGGACAAAAATGACGTAAATGTAAAAAAAAGACATAAAATTGTAAAATTGAAAAAGTGACAAAAATGACCCAATAACTATACATTTCTATCACCTATAAGTCGTGGTAAATATTCATTTACAATTTAGCTATGTCTAGAATGCACCAATCAAATGATGAATGTCATCAGAATCCGAGCCCTGTTCTTTATATAAATTGTGCACCTACAATAAGTATATAAAGTTTCATATTTTTATCTTTTTGGTTCCGTTTTTGAACATTTGGTTGCAGTTGTGTCAAAGAGATTTTTCACATACTTATCTAATTGCGTACAATTGATGTATAGCAGCAAATGTAAAGAAAGTGTTAGTATAGTTTTGTCAGGTTTTGTGCTAAGATCAACCTCTTTAACGTGTCTTGAAGACAATTTTTTCTGCTAAAGTGGAAAGGGTGAATTGTGAATTTGCTAGATTTTAAAGGTGTATTTTCAATATAATGGTTATTTAATCAGTGGCAAATTTTGAAGGTTTCAAAAATGCACCCAAAAAATGAATGGTCATATTTTCATATTTTGTAGGTCATAAATGCTTGCATATTTCTAACATGAGTAGATCAAAAACTTACGAGCCCGACCTTTAACAATCACACTGCAAACGTTTGAGGTCTTTCGAGCAATTTATTGTGAAATTAAATTAAAACTGTGTATTTTTATGGAATTATTTTCACTTTTTGCGATGTCTGGTTGTCTAGTTGAGTAAACACATCTAGTTTTTTTGAATCAAAAATATAAAATAAATATTTTATTAATAGCATGAACTACGCCCAACTCACTCATATTCAATTCATTGCACTCAAACCAACTCATTCCTAAATTCATCAACGAACAGTAACTTGTAACACCATTAACGAATGTTTAAGTACGGCAACACGGACGGCTGAGTCCTTCAACCTGTATTCTCAACACGCCGAGTCCCTAGGCTGATTTTTCCAAACAGTGTTGCTCAATACGTCGGGCCGGTATACTGGCTCTTTCAGGTAGTATTGCTCGCTTCCGTCGAGTAAGTAGCCTTCTCTTCCGATAAGGTTGCTTGGGCTCGGCAACAGCTAGATGTGCCTTTCTGTCAAGGTGCATTGAGATTAAATAAAAAAAATTGGAGCTGTTTTAGAATATCTTGTTTTTAATATTTTTTAATATTTCCCATATTCTACTCAATATTACAGAAAAACTAAATTTTCAAAAAATGATTTGGCAATAATAAAAGAACTGGTAATGGAGAATACGTTGCATTTGAATACATTATCTGTATCTTCAACATTGTACTTTTAAGAAAGACGCCGATAAATATTAAAACTAATTTTCGAAAATTAAAAGTTAATAGTTAAAATCACACCTATGTCATCTTTATAAGTGTATTTCACTCTACTCTTACAAGAAATTTAACGAAAATATTTAAGACATTTTTGAAAACATTTGATAACATTTTATGTCCCTTATACTTGGCTTTTATAATCGTCAACATTGGTATTTCAACTTTTTCTTCACCGTGGATAAATATTGACACTAGGTAATGGAACATCATAAAATATTTTATCGGTCACATGCGTCATTAAGCTTTGTTGATATGCAACCCATCAGGTTCGTTAAGGTCACTTGTATGTTACTCGTATATTAAGAAATTTAACCTTAGCAACAGGTTTTAACATCCTTAGCAACGTAAATAAACAACCACCACTACCAACCCCCAACGTAAATAAACATCGCAAGCCAACGTTATTGCGAAAAAACAACATGTCAATTTACAAGACAAATGGGAATAAAAGTAACTCATTATTTTGGGAAATGCTCATTGTAAATCGTGATGTTACTAATTGGCAGTTATAAAAATAAATATTGGGTACATCAGCATCATTTCATGCCATTCCACGGAATGAATCTCTTTCCAGTAATATTTACTTACGATGTGGTGTCGCCACTGGAAGTCCACGCGTCACCTTCCTCGCCGATAGCCATTTTTTGCCATTTTCACCTTATTTGCCAGGGACTCCTCAACATAAGATTCGGCTATGGTAGAGCGCAGCCATTCATCAAAACGTCACATCTGAAACCGAAGCTTCTGAATCGGCCATTGCCGTAGCCGAAGTTCTTAAAAGTGTCCGATGTATTTTTCGGGTTCTGGAAGACGAACACAGGTGGCTATTATTTTTGTGATTCCTGTAATGTTGTCAATTCTGTATACATTTTCCACCGTTGTAAAAAAAGAAGAATTTGTCGTGATCCTTATGCTTAGGACGCAAATCCTTATATTTCATGACTGTTTGCACATTGTTTACGGGGACATCGAGAACTATGGTAACAAATCGTGAATTATGATTTTTGGATTCATCAATTTGCAAAATTAGAATGAAACTCATCTCGTTCCCTCTTTATATCGTTGACACGAAGCTACACATATTTTTCATCACAGCGACAAGAACCAAAGAAGCCGAATATTAGAACCTACAAAAACATCAACTGCTTTTACACCAAATCTGTACATTGTACCATTCCAGAATACTAATGTAGCAATAAGCATACTTTGTAAAACAAATATTCATCCCCAGCCCCCTATCAAGAACTTTCATACATTATTTGTCAAAACCTTTGTTGTTGTTATTGTTAGCACTCCAACATTCAATATCTTTAAGAATGCATAAAAACTTACGGAGTGCGTTCAAGTTCACATTTTCATTTATACCTATTGTGCACATGAACATTTAATAATAAACCCAAAACGAGGTTGCTTGTGACTTTGTAAAACAAAATATGAGACGAAGGTTTATCTTTATAATAGTAGTAAGTGTAAACTAGTCATACTTTTATATAACCTGTATTTTTACAGTCAAAGCGCAAATCATCACGGCTCCGTGAAATTTTCTTTCTTTAGAGACCTTTATAAAGATCAGTTGCATGTGAGAGCCGTAAAAGGTATGCATACTATTGAAATAAGATAAAAGACGATTAGCTTACCAAGTTCTTAAAATACGCAAGCATTACATCTTCTGTAATCACGTCTACGTGATTTTGTAATTGCCAAGCTTTAAATTCTTGGTATGCCTTTTCGAATCGTTCTTATGATTTCTGTGGTATTCAATTCCTTGTAGCCTCCGAAGCTGTATCTAAAAAGTTTTGCGGTAGAGACGAATTTCCCAGATCCATCTTCCTCCAGCCATGGTATACAGTGGCTCACAAAATTAAACCTACTCCTTTACTGTACACCTTTAATGATACCATACGTCTTCGCATACAAATATGTTTGGAAATAAAATATGTAATTTTGTTATTTGAGGTTTTCTGGAAGGACTAGTACAATTTAAACACAGAAAATTGCTTTATTAGTTGTTAAATTAAATATTTTGTGTAATATCTACAAATAAGCGTTGCACAGAAATGAACGTACACCATCACAAGCGCGCTTCGCAACGTACCCGTTGAAATGATTTCTTGGGTACAAAGTTATGACAAACAGATTAGTTGGTGGTCAGATTTGCGGAGAGCAACATAAAATTGAAAATGGACCCGAGAAGGGAAACGACGATGGAAGAACGAAGACTTATTGTAAATTTAGCAATGAAGGGAAGATCAACACGAGGTATTACGATTTCAATAGGAAGATCTCATTCAAATATTCAAGGTTTGGTAGACCAATTAAAGAACAACGGCAGATAAATTAATAAAATAGGCTAAGGCCGAAATACGATACTCAACGAAAGAGATAAAAAAAAACTGTTGTCAATAACATCAGCAGGAATCCTCATAAAAGTGACGTTAAAATGACTCCGTGAGGGGTATCAACAATGAGCAGAACTGCATCCTCAGAAACTGTTCGAAAGGCACTACGAGTCGCAGGTTACAACGGGGGAGTAGCGAAGAAGCAGCCTTGGAATTAGTAAAGCAAATCTAAACAATATACAGCAGTTCGCGAAGTATTACGGAAACCACCCTTCGCAGTACTGGAAAACAGTGATTTTCAGCAGTGAAGTAAATTCAAGGTATTTGGATCAGACGGGCAACAGTACGTATGGAGGAAGGTAAACACAGCCTTAGAAGAGAAAAATGTGCGTGCAACTGTAAAGCAGGGCAGAGACTTCGTAATGGTAAGGGGTATATATCTGCGTCAGGTGTCGGGAAACTCCATTTCAAAATTGTTTCCACCATTGACAAACATGGATATTTATTAATTTTAGAAAGTAATGTCAAACAAAGTGCAGCTAATCTTGCACTGAGGCCGACGTATTACTTTCAGGAGGACGTGTTCGTTCATACATCGCAAGTTATGGTTGTTATATAATGTACCCAACCCGACTTGAAACGCTGCCACAATCACCCTATCTCAATCATATTGAGAACATTTGGTGGGAATTTGAAAAAAAACATGTGAAGAAGCATAAAGTTTTGAATAAACAAGAACTCAAGAGAGTGGTCTCAAGAGAGAATTCTCAAGAGAGAATGAAAAAAAATCGCGCCTGAATGAACAAGGAAGCATGTAAGATCAATGTCAGCAAGACTGAAGGTTGGTATTTGTGTTAAATGTCGTTCCACAAAATTTTGACTTATTTGTCGTTTTTCTGAAAGACAAATTGCCAGTGTACGTTCATTTTTGTCGTGAATTGCATATACTTTAGAAGAAGTTTTATTTTTAATCTATTATTTAGTCAGTCATTACAAGATATTTTTGTAATTCATGAGTAAAAATGTTTGCTGTAATACCTATATTTAGTTTTTACTTCACAATTCTGCACAAAATATTTTTTTCTATGCCATTTTGTATTTTCGTACATAGTGTACGGTCAATTTTGAGAGCCACTGTACGAATGTATTGTTGAAATACATACATCGCAAGCAACACCTAACAATATCGATTAACGTGCCGCAGCAACAGAATTCATTAGATCCATAACGCGACAGTTCTTCGACCCCTCTTTCCATCCATGTACCCGATGTGCCTTTGCACATTCAATTCACGTACTCCATTTATTAATCTGCGAATATTGTTCTTAAAAACATGGCTAATATAATTTATTGCATCCTAAAGTATCGTCCTCGAGTGCTGGGGGCCTTCGGGCCAAGCAGAAATAAACGAAGGAAAAAAATAAGATCGCAAAACTCATGAGCTTTTATGGTGACCGATAAAACGCTGAACACATCACGAAATGTTACAGTGTTATTACTGCCTTTTCCAAATTAAGCACCTCGGCTACGCTGCGCTCCACCTCGATTTTCATTGTCGGCCTTGGCAGCGGTAACTCATAACATTTGCAGGTATGTCAATAGCAGGAGTAAATTGCACGTGTTCAAGTAAAATATATTTTGGGAAAGCATACAATTACAAACGTGAAAAATGCAAACGCCAGTTGTATTTATCCAAATTTCCAAGTATACAAGCAAAATCTCTTCTGAATGAGATGTAACTGGTTATTTGACAGAAGAAAGAATATTCAGAAGTGATTTTCAATGATTTATAAATATATTCTTTCTCATCAGTATTTACGTTTTCTTGGAAGTAATATTTATATTTCTTCTCAACTTCATCTAAAATTACATCAGGAATAAGATCAGTATCTTTTCACCAGTATATCACCTCTTTTTTATGCTTTAAGATATCATAAGTAAACAATACAAGGCCCACTAAAACGGATCTTGTTAAGAACATTCGCCATGTGCATATTGAATATATCATCGAATTTTTGGCTCGAGTAGTAAAGATTTGCTTGTACTTCTCAAAATTATTCTAATATGGAAACGCAAAAATATTGTAACGTATGGATAAAAAGGTATAATTACACTCAAGGTAAACAAGAAAACTGTCCTATCGTCACTCGTTTTTTTGAATATACATAGCACTAGTGCAATTACAATCTTATTTTTTCACTAGTTGTGTTAATTACTTCAATGTGCACGTGTACAAATATAATTACAGTATTTGTCAGAATTACGTAAGTGATAAATGTATAACTACATTTACGGAAATCTTCAAAAACATTAAATTACTTATATTTTTAGTAAACAGTACATCGTATCATTGGCACTTAATCTATGAGAATTTCAGCACTGAGTTGCAAAATAAATGAATTGATAGCTACATATATTAAATTCTGAGGAGACAGCGCATTCTAGTCATTTTATGCAGAACTTTTAGAGCGCATAACGACACTAATGCTATCTTCCCACCACTGGTAGAACTTCTTGCACACACGTGCCAGTTCCGAAAACTTCCGTCAGAGATCACTACTGCTATCGCGCGCCAATGTATCGCGCGGGAAAATTTAGCATGGTTCCTTATCCATTTTTTCCATACTGTCAGTTTTGACATCATTCATTCCCTTATTCCGATCTTCGTTTAAATATGAACTCCTCAATATGCATAAAGGCTATCTAAATGTACGCGATTTCTGACAAACTTACTAGTACGATGCAGATTATCAAAGTTTTCTATTCGAATTTTGTATGATGAATTTTGGTCTATTATATATATATATATATATATATATATATATATATATATATATATATATATATATATATATATATATATATTTATATAAATATATATATATATATATATATATATATATTTATATATATATATATATTTAAAGTTTAATACATGAAAATAAAAACTTATTTTTTGGAAAATATGTTGTCGTGATATTATAAAAATATATTAGCTAATTTTCTGTTGTTTACGTAAAGAAATTTATTTTCTAAATACTTATAAAAATACTTGTAATACAATACAAAAGTTTAATACTAGAACAGTATGACACGGACCTCAAAATCTCAACAACAGTATACTCGAAAGCAATTTATGTGTAAATGAATCATACAAAAAGAAACGCGCACAAAATAAATACGAATATAAACGAAGGATAAATATGGCAAATTGTTAGCACTATAAAGCGCAAAAGTACAGCATTAAAAACTGCGTGAGTCCAAGGCGAAGCCAAAAGGCGACGCGAAGAGAAAACCTCGTGGAAGGCTGCGGGCGCGGGGAGGACGCTAGAGCGGCTCAGACTCTTGGTGGGGGGCGACGGGGCCGGGGAGCGGGGCTGGCGCGGGGGCGGGGGCGGGGGCGGGGGCGACGCCCCGCGCCTCCACGTCGGGCATCTGCCAGTGGAAGGCCGTGGGCAGGCGCTGGCGCGCGTTCTCGGGCGACAGCAGGTCGATGGACAGGCGGTAGGGCGAGGCCGAGGGCGAGGCCGAGGGCGAGGGCGAGGTGGCGCCGCCCTGCTGCACCGCTTCCAGCGCGTCGGCGCTCAGGCTGTGCAGCACGTGGAAGGGCGCCAGCCGCAGCGGGCACTCCAGCTCCACCTGCCACCGCCACCGCCACGCCACTCCATCTTCAAAATCCGCTTGTGTATTCTCGTCTTTCAAAACGCATATTCATCAATACTTTGTAATAGAGATATTATTTTTAAAGGCTTTCACAGTTAAAATTTGTCATTGTTCCAAAACAAATAGAACATATTAGTCTGCAAAAATAGTCGTACGAACCTTTGAACGACCATGGATAGCCTCAGATCCGCTCTGGTTGAAAAACCCTTCTTCCGAAATACCTGTACATTTCGCCTTAATACATCAATAATTATTTTCGAAAAAAAGCAACAACAAACTAAAGAAGAGAAACTGGCAAAGAGTACAGGAAGGATTAGACGTAGGACAGATCATCTTTAATCCTTCTTAACCCTTCTTTCGAAAACACTTACTTTCGGGCCCTGATACATCAATAATTATTTTCGGAAAATACGTAAGCAGCGAGAAACAAAAGAGTAGAAACTGACA
This sequence comes from Gryllus longicercus, assembly GCA_038098605.1. Classification (NCBI taxonomy): domain Eukaryota; kingdom Metazoa; phylum Arthropoda; class Insecta; order Orthoptera; family Gryllidae; genus Gryllus; species Gryllus longicercus. The sequence goes on from JAZDUA010000379.1 coordinate 1,006,011, forward strand.
AAGGATACAGCAAGGAGAAAACGTAAGAGATATTACAAAAGCAAAAAACAACTTGAAGCTTCGAAAAAGTTATGAAAATAAATCAATATTCACCCCTCCCCCTCCCAAACAAACTGTAAAATTAGATTTATACACATTAAAGACAACTAACAATGATCAATGTCCGATCAAATACCTTCCATGCGATCCACTTGCTTCCGACTGACCAGACTGCACATTATAATTATATTGTCCTCGTAAGAATGTTCATCGCAGCAGGTAATCGCACACATCTAAGGCGCCCAAGGTGAGGAACAAGATATCCCCAGCGTAGGGAGAATGCTCACCCGAATGTAGAGGTTGAGGTCCACCTCCGGGTCGGCCTCCAGCGCCGCCAGCACCTCCTCCTCGTCGTCGTCCTCGCTGTCGTGCAGGGCGAGGGGCAGCGGCGAAGGCAGCGCCGACAGCGGCGCGTCGGGGAACCCCACGGGGGACGGCGGCGGCGGCGGCGGCGGCACCTCGTTCGCGGCGGGAAAACAACTTCGTAAGAAATGAAGGTGCGAAGAAAACGGAGTTTCAATCCCACAACAATAGGGAAACGAATAAACTCCATACGTTTAACAACAAATAATATAAATCAAAACTGGTCAAATATTTTTATTATTTGGAATTATATGTAAATGGACGTTGGTTTATTTGAAAGAGGAAAACTCTGGCACCACGTGACCGATCTCCACGAAAGTTGGCACTTCTGCGTGTTGTTTCCCCCAGAAGGTTTATGTGCTGTTAATTTTAATAGTATATAATTAATATAGTAATATAATAGTTTATAGTTTACACTAATAAATGGTGCGGCAGAACATAATTGCGCTTCATTTTAATTCAATCGCCATTAAAACTGCGAGCCACACAAACTTCATTGTTGCTTTGCAGTTAACGCAGCGCGCGGCCCACCGTTACAGAGTGAGAACCGGATGACCGCGCGTAACAGAGTGAGACAGAGAGAGACGGAGGGTGGGGACGAGCGACGGAGAGATGCAGAGAGTGATGAGTCGGACACACGGAGGGAGGGAGGGAGAGAGAGAGAGAGAGAGAGACGGCGCGCGTAAGTAAGAGTGAGAGAGACAGTGACACAGAGAGAAGCAGAGAGAAAGAGAGAGAGAGAGAGAAGTACATAGAAAGAAACAAACGGAAAGAGGGACAGATACAGAGACAGACTAAGACTGACAGACTAGCTTGACAGTGTCGAACTAGGCAGACCGGAGCAGAGACACAGAGAGGGAAACAAACAGGCAGAGAAAGAGAGAGACATAGGGAGAGTCAAGATACAGACAGAGAGTCACAGAGAGAGAGAGAGAGAGACAAACAGAGAGGGGCAGAGAGACCGAGAGATACAGAGATAGAGAGATACAGAGAGAGAGAGAGAGAGAGAGAGAGAGCCAGCAAAGACAGGCAGGCATAGCAACGCAGAGAGAGAAACGATGGGAGACTGAAAGAGAGTGACAGAGAGGATCAGACACGGAGAGACACAGAGGGTCACGAAGAGACGAAGACAGAGACAAACAGAGGCAGACAGAGAACACACAGAGTTAGAGATAACTGAGACAGAGGCAGACACGCAGAGAGAGAGAAACAAACAGATAGACATAGAGACAGACGAAGAGAAAGACAGACGCTGAGATAAACAAGACAAAGTGAGAGAGAGGCAGATATAGGCAGAAACAGAGACAGTGTGTGTGTGTGTGTGTGTGTGTGTGTGAGAGAGAGAGAGAGAGAGAGAGAGAGAGAGAGAGAGAGACGGAGACCTTTTTTTCACAAAGATTGAATACGAAAAAACGGGCAACGTCGGGTATTTTGCAATTTAATCCAAATACACAATACATGGTGCTGTGATTAAAATATATTACAATAATATATATTTGCTGCTACATGACGAAAATACGATAGTATTTTAATTGACGTGAAATGCCTCGTGTATTCCTTCACATTGTTTAGAGAAATACAAATTTGAAACTCTTCCTTCTCTGAAGTTCATTCGTCAGATCTTAATCGATAACACAGCTTTGTTTCTGGTAGCTGCTTTTTCTTCTGTTCATATGGATAAGCAAAAATTATTTTATTTTTCTCGTGATTTCAATAATTCCTCATTATTCAATAAATACTACAAGCACATTATAATCGGTACTGTAATGACAATAAAATAGTATACTTTTTAACTCGCTTCCTAATTTTATATTCATATCACATTTCAATGTCCTACTAAGAAGTAACTGTGAAATCTTCAAAAGACTGTAATAGTTATTAATGTATCTAGGGAGTCAATAGATGTTTTTGCTCCGAGGGCGACTTCCACACCAGAGGGCCTCTGGCTCGAGGGGTGGACGTCGCCTGAAGGGCAAAAACATCTAGTACCGGCCGAGGGGCATAAAAAAACTACGGTTTACTTATTTCGTTGCTGAATCAAACGAGAATTCGAAACTTCTTTAACTCTTCAGCAAGAGGAGACTGAAAAGACGTATTGTAATCATTAGTAATCATTAGTCAATATGACGTCAGATATACAAAACAGAATGTTTTTCTAATTAATACTGAATACTCTTTGTTGGACTGATTAGTTCGTACAAAAGGAAAAGAGTATTGGAAAGTTCCTTCGGAAATTCAGCTAGCAACGGACAGTGCAACGGACAGTGGTTTCTAGTAAAATCACTAGAAAAATTTGAAAATGGTTGAGGTGTGTTTGAGAGTTGTATGAATAACAACAGTGTGAATTGCGCTGATGAAGCGGTACTTTGCTGTTATTGCCTCTGTGTATGCTTAATGAAACGGTTATTTGCTTCTATTGCCAAAAGTTATTTAATATTTCATCACTTCAAAAAATAGTATTTCGATTATGATAGCCGATGTGCTTTACACATCTCATTACTACTGTACAGTAGTACTGAAACTCAAGAAACACGTATATCTCTAAAAATATGTAACAGTGAAATATGAGTAACAGATGGCAATTATAAATTCACGGGAATATTCCAAAATTAAAATTTTCTTATCAATTAAGCAAAATATAGTTTATAACGAGTTATTTTACTTTTTTGAGCGTTATGCTATTTACTTATTGCATTTGAGTTGGCATTAGTCGGTTGAGTTGGTATCAGAGCGCGCGATAAAGTACTAAAAAGGCCCTTAGGCATAAATATTCAGAAAGGCCCGAAAGGAAATTAACAATACCATTAGGTGTTTTGTTTCAGGTCCGTGAACACACATGAACTAGTAAACCGTAAAATAATAATTAAAAACACTTGTCGCGCTAATATTTAAGAGCAAGCGTGAGCAGGACAGGAGAGCTGAGGTCGGAGGCAGAAGGCTCCACAGCCCGAGCGACGCAAGCGAGCGAGGGGGCGTGGACTGCTGGGCGCCGCCTTTCCACTCTACCGCTCTACCTTAGTCTTCCCCTCGATCCTCCACCTTTAATTTGGATCGTTCTCAGTACGTTTAAAGCAAGGTGCCCCCTATGTAAACTTAGCCCGCCCTAACGAATCTAATAAAAAGAGGGGATCATAATTTCACAATCCCACAATATTTGAAACGCGTTGGGATAATTAGTGTGTGTGTGTGTGTGCGCGCGTGTGTGTGTGTGTGTGTGTGCGCGCGCGCGCGTGTGCGTGTGTTTGCGGGTGTGGAAGCAGAGTGCGGAGTGGGCAAAACGAATACATGCACGTATATTCTCGTTGTAGAGCTAGTACTCGTAGTGTTGCCGTTAATGGTTATCAGTGTTGGGTAGTGCTTCCAAGTATACGTGTCTGTAAATGATATGTTGTGTTAAGTGTGAATGAATATTCTTCTTTTGTGCTTTTATCGAGCCGACAGCTGGTTACCCTCTACATCCCGATGAGACGAATATTCGACCACACACTAGACACCAAAACACTTGCGGGCTTCTCTCATCTGGAGTCAGCAGAACGCGAGGCCCTACGCGACAACACATGTCCCAGGCGGGACTCAAACCCGCAACCCTTCGTACCAAAGCGCTCAGTCAGCACACGCTCAGAGCTACCTCATCCATGCCGGTCGACTTGCATGAGCGTCTTCGGTGCATTCGTATACATTGCATTTGATATATTGTATTACGTTTGAGAAATCTATCAACGGGTGTTAAGCGCTAAGTAGATCAAATAAATATATTTCTGTATCCGTCTAACTTCTATCTTCACCATACCTACACCTACCATATTTTCCCGTACTTGACCGTAGATGTAACCTCAAACGCCGAACTAATCGTCCAACCGTTGGCCATGTTTACGAGTAGGAAATATACTTTTTCTATGGATGACCCGAGCTAAAACGTTAGAATGGAAAATGTACTAAAAAATGTAAGAGAAAGAGCGAGATAGATAGATAGATAGATAGATAGAGAGAGAGAGAGAGAGAAATTGAGCGAGGTTCAGAGAGAGAGAGAGAGAGCGCAGAAATGAACTAAAAAAATTAGTGATGCTTCAACAATATATACTTTCTTGTATCATTGGGAACGATTACATAATGTTACATTACTACTTCTATCCTAGTAAACACTTTTTATATAATTTTAAAAACATGTTACGGACTTCATGCTAAGAACCCCCAAAATTAAAAGATCCATTTCAAGTTTGTGAGACTACGATATCAGCCAGATCGATTGATGAATATCCATTTACATAAAAGTCCTTCGTACGGTTTCAGTTCTAGTGTTGTTTAAGAGATAGACCGATTGAGGAATGTTTAGATTAGAAAATCGCGTTTAGTTTTTACTCAAACGTTATTGCCTTCGAAACTGCGCTCGATATTCACTGCGCAACTTTCCAGGATCGAGAGGATCGTGGTGACGAGGGAAATATGAAAACAGTTGAATGTACAATGGCTACGAGTTCTCCAACGGAGGGAATTTTGAAAGGGAATTAGAAAGGGAAAAATTAAATGACAAACCGAGCCAAGTTAACAAGTAGTTAATTAGTAAATCTGTAAACCTGAGTGAATAGCGTTAGATAAAAGGAACATGGTGATGATTGGAAGCCTTGCAAGGGCCAGACCGCTCACCTCCGGCGGCGGCCACGAGCCGTGCAGGATCTTGGAGCGGAGCGCGCGCGCGTTCATGTTGCCGTAGTAGAAGAAGCGGCCGGCGTACTCGCCGAAGCCCGAGTAGACGGAGGCGTAGGCGCCGGGCGCGGGCGCGGGCGCGGGCGCGGCCGGCGCGGGCCCCAGCAGCAGGCGCGTGTGGCGCGCCGGGTGCAGCAGGTGGTTGTTGTGCGCGCACACCAGGCGGCGCACGCGCAGGTGCATGTAGCTGGCGTCCTCGCGCCACGAGTAGGCGGCGCCCGCGCCCGCGCCGCTGCCCGTCGCCACCGACAGGAACCACGAGCGCCGCAGCCGCCACGTCGCCGCCAGCCTGCGCACACGGCCCTGCGGTGCCTCCGGCCGGGAGCCCTGGGGCTGCGCGCCGGACGCCCGCACGGCTTTCGACACTGCCTTGTTACAGAGATCCAGTTCAGCCGCCGTCTGGAGGAGATCGGCTGCGATCGGCTGCTCTGATCGGTAGTTTTCCGAGGTTTCTCCGATCAACACCGGCCGAATGCCGGAGCAGTACCCTTACAAAGGGGCCACGGGCCGCCACCTATCCTCACCCTTCCCTACACGCACTTCCAGTAACTTGCATTACACTATCACATCGTGAGACCTGTCGGGAGCTAAGAGCTTGTGCCGGTTGGGGCGATGCCCCGCTAGCTGACGGTAGGTACACCTCCCCTCCGCCACCTCCCGAGCAAAAACATGCCTTACACGTAAGGGACTAATGACCTAGTAGTTAACGGGCCCGAAATCACTAACATCTATCAACCAAATTGCTTACCATCTGCCCCAATCTGATCCATCTTTTTATAAGCGCTGATACATCTTAATTCACACCTGTATGACAAGTTGCTGCTCGACAAAACCTTAAACATGGATTCTATGAGCAAATGTTGAGATCTTATTGTTGAGATAATTTCAATACATTTCCTCCCTATGCTGTAGAATAGGGAGTAAAAGTAAAAAGAAGAGAAAGAAGTGAGTACATTAAATATGACATGGCGGTTCAACTGGTTGAAAGTTAGTATAATTTCAGAGATGAGTGGGACGTGTTATAAAGAATAAAAGTAGTAGAACAATAATTTACATTGTCATCTCAGTTCTGAGTATCAAATATTAAAAAATAAGCATTGGGCAAAATTTTCTCCTTAATAGGTTTAATTTTTTTGAAGCAAAATTTTGAATTACGACTTGCAGAAACGAATAAATGCAATTGCAAACAGATACAGGACGATGTGGCAGGGTATCTTTCTGGAGTGAGTGCACGCGTGTCAGAAATGGTACAAGTTGATCATGCAATACACACGGTAAAAAAGCAGCCGATATTGCGATATCAAATCTACTAAGATTTTATTTCCGTAGCAATAGAATATCTAAAATTCTAAACATGGAAACAAATGAATGAAGGCAAAGAAGAAAGAAAACAAAGTAAGGTTTTCATATAGGGAGTAATATTGAAGGGCCAGATAATGGGATCCAACAACACAAAATTTACAAATTGAAAAGCAATGTAAAATGTAATGAAGTGCGGCGATAATCACACATTCGTCATATGAACAGTAACAACAATATATATACTAATATCTTCAATGCCATAAAGGGCAAGAAATCTAATTTTACTTGCGTGCGATGCGTCTTTGAAGTTATCGTCTAATGACCCTCTCCAGGAACTGATATCTCACATAAAAAGGAAACGTCGATAAAGAAAGAGTCGACAATGAGAAACTGACCAAACAGACATCGTGAGATATCAAAATGCCAAGTGCTTAGAGTTTTGGGAAGAGAAACAGGAACATACAAGAAAAGCTAGAGTGGGCATGTGTGTGGGGATTCTTCCATTCTCAAATAATAGTTTCTCTATAATTTCCAAAAGTAATATTTCTTGGACTCAATACCCTTCTTAATTTGAAGTTGGGAATGCCTCACCAATGAATTGATTAGCTCAATAACAGAAATCGTACTTGCGGCACCAGCTTGTTTATTAGTAGTTAAAATTAAGTATGAAGAATTTACATCCCCTGGTTATTCACTGATGATGCGTGATGGACTTTCGAGGAAGACGTCGACGTGTCTCCGACCTGCCCTTGAAACGTTGCCTGCTTAGTTATCCTCTATATTTAAATACTGACCTACTTCTCTATTTCCGTGTGGAGTGATCACGAAAGACTCCGTGCTACATCGCAGCAAAATATACTGATTCGCAATATAAAAGGAGCATCTAAACATGTGTTAATATCAAAATAAATAAACTAAGAAGATTCATAGGCTGAGTCAGCTCCAGAGTGTTACAAAATTACGGACAGACAAACGAACATTTTGCCGTCTTTTTCTGTATTAAGGGGCCACAAAACTCTGGCTTCACAACGTATTAGATGAAGTAACTTGCTAAATATATAACCAGGAATTATCCACTTTTTCGGTATCAGGAAGATTCAATATGATTTTTTGTCGAAATCTTGCCTTTTACGCCGCAGATTACAATTCTTGTTTCTTTCTCGCGCTTAAGAAGCATACTTTATACAGATAAATTACGTAATGCTGCGAGAAAAAACGGCGAATTTTCACCAGAAAAACTCTTATAACACACACCGAAAACGTAAATAAATCGAGATGTTATATTTAGGGGGGAATTATCTAAAACGTAGTGTGGCCAGAATCCCAATTTTGTGGATCCTTGACGCCGAAAAATCGATTAACGGTAAAACATCAGTCCGTCCGTCCGTCCGTCTGTGGACAATGCTAGCGGCGCCGTTCAGCCGATTTTCTCCCGAATTGACATCTCCTAATCGATCTGGCTGATTTCGGGATCCTTGAATTTTGAACTGATATTTTAATTTTAGGGCATACTGTTCGTGAAACATTTTCAAAATTAAAAAAAAAAGAATAGCTCCAACGATTTTGATTCAATTTTGTTGGTGAATAGTCTAAGGAACTTTTAAGGGAATGGTGCAGGTCTCATGTTAATTAAAACCTGTGATTTTTCGACAATTGAAAAAATTCAAACTTTTTAGTGTCTTTCTACAATACAATTATGAAGATACAATTTTTTCTTAATGTACAATTTCTTTGATGTGTTTATCAAAGACAGATTTTAAAATAAATATTGTATTTTTCGAAGCTATGAGTATTTTTGGAGTAATTCGATGTCAAAGTTAGTCGCCCGCTCTGAAAATACTATGCTTCTTGATCGTAATTTTAGGTGTTTTGAGGCAGTTGGGTGCTACAAAAAAAGTACAATGTGTACATTATTTCATACATTTCTGTGTTCGTTTCTTACATTCGAGCTTTTGTTATAGGTTAAAAATTAATCTTTTAGAAATTATTTAAGCCTTATTTGAAATAAATATGAAATAAAGATTGATAGCTTTCAGTCATCCGCTCCAAATTTACGCAGTTGTATACTACGTGAGTTAGAATTTGTATTTTATTTTATATTTCATTTTATTATTATTTATTACACATGTTAATGTTACTTCATTATAAATTGCGTCCTTTGTGTTAAATGTGAAAACGAATTGGCGCTTGTTGTTGTTACCATTGTGGTAACGCCGCAAAGATAGCACAATAAAGCGTGATACTTTTCGTTCACGGAAATAAAAACGAATACTTTTATATATTTGTAGAATATTATAATACCATATTGTTTAATAATCACTATTATATATTTTTCGATCTACTTGTTTTTGAATGCTATCAGTTTTGGCACCTCTAGTTTTACTTTCTTTACTACGTAAGTATATACTATGCAAAATAGTAAAAAATGGTGCTAATCACATTCTATTTAATGCAATATTTTTCTTGAAGCATGGAATATATTCAAAATTCCTTGTTACTATCGAAATATGATTCCTCATCAAACTATCTACGCTGAAGCAAAGCGAAAAATAACCAGATTTTGAAAGTTGCTTTCTTAAGCCCGCGACACAAAACAGTTATGGATAAAATACAGAGTAAATTTAGTTTGAGTGCATGCAGGTTCACATTGACATGCAGCAATAAGATCGACAGGGAATACGGGGAATACAGGGCACGTTTAGCATCCAAGAGGAGGCTGTAGAAAGTAAAGAACGTTGAAAAGCGGGTGGGTAGACGACATAAAATGATAAGCGAGCAGCATCTGGTTAAGTCTAAAACAAGATCAATAATGCGTGAGAGATGGGAGAATAACTTATGGACATTCATAGACAATACGTCGGATTTTTATATACAGTATTATTATTTACTATCTGAACCCTTGCGATTACTTTGCAAGGAAGGGCTGTAGAAAAGTTACAACAGAATAGTATTACTTAAAATTAAAATACTTGGAAAATATAGTTTAATATCGTTCAGAACTTGTATTCTGAAAAACTTTTTTAAATAAGAGAGGTTTACAAATTCCGGCACATTGCAATAACTATTCACTCAACACAGAAGTGAACACGTGTCAGGTGAACATTTGATTAAAATGTTTAAAATGTCCAAAAAGTTTAATACGCCCCAAACAATTATTATAATCACTGAAATATTTTTGTTAAAATATTCATGTTACAGACGATTGCTGGTCATTGCTTTTATAATGTGCTTGCTGACATTTGCATTTCAAAATACTCAAACTTCGAACTTGAAAAGAACTCTCTATCTTTGTTTTGCAAACTATAACTAAACACTCAAATGTACTTCTTTGCGAAAGCGACTTTCAGCTGCTTTTGATAGATTGATTGCAACTCACATAACCAAACGCCAAAATGAACAAATGACGTAGATAAGCGTTCATGCTATTAATTTGAAAACAGTATTAAGAATAGTGTCTATACTACAAGCATGAGTAACAATTGCACACATTAACACACTTAGGGCACACGACCTTTCATTTAAGACAAAATCAAGACAAAAATTTGGTTCAGTCGAGAGCACCAATTTCTTTCTAAACGAAAGCTTGGGGTTAAAAGAAATATAGATTGTTTCATATTATTTTTAAAGTTTTGTTTGCATTTATTTCGGAAACAAAGTTCAGTTTGTTTTAATTTATGGCTATCCAGCCACTTATAACTTAACACAGGTGAGAATTTTTTCATTTATGAGCATATGTCTTTCTCTAAAAGGATTACGATATATTAGAAACCAATTTTATAGAGCCTGCGTGAAGTTATTTGTTTGATCGATTAAACAAAAAAAATCACAAATTCTTGACCAGAGAAGAATCAGTCGTTGAAGACAGAAAAATATATTAATTTAAAAAGATGTCTTACTTGTAGGCGCCGGCGGCGATGTCGACGGAGGTCCTGCAGTGCTGCAGCGCGCGGGCGCCGTCCACCAGGCAGCAGAGCAGGTCCACCACTTTGCCGCCCCAGTCGGCGGGCCGCGCGTTCACCGCCCGCTCCGTCACCTGAGCGCGCGCGCAGCGGCGTCGTGGCTCAAGAGCACATTGCACCCGCTCCTTGCCCCGCGCAATGGGCGCCCCAAGACGATTCCTTCTCCCAACCGGGATCAACGCTAAGCTCTCATCGCTTGTCACGAAATGTGTGCTAGTTTAGTGCATCAAGGCGTAAGTGTGTATGGAAGAGGAAGGGATGATGATAGGACAAAGAAGAGGAAGGAAAATCGCGGGCTTTGTTAGGGTACTGCTACGGTCTTTGTCTAGAATTTGTCATTGGTCCAAAAAAGACAGGGAAACTACAGATTACAGCTGCGGGCCACTACGAAGCACCGAGCTGCAGAATATTCTTCTCTGGACAGGATCCACACAGTAAGAGGTTGTGGTGAATGCATAGTGTTGGAGCGATAGTGGTTGAACTGATCAATAGCCGAATTGTTTCAGGCAAGAAAATAATTTATTTCCGTTACTTTTGTTTCTAATTTTAAATATTGCGTTAAAATTGTTGGAGTGGTCTCGTTTTCAAATAAGTCCAGCAAAGACTATTTCAACCTCTTCAAACCGGAATTTTCCCTTGATAATAATTTTACGAATTCAACACTTCATCCAGTCAAGATAACTCAGAGTGCATTTAATCATCTTATGATAGATTTAAAACATTCAAATACAGAATCAAAACTTCTCAACTTTATCAATGAGAATAGATTAAGAATAATGACAAACATTGAGAGTACAATGAGAAAAATCCATTTTACATGACATTGCGTATCACCCTGCAAAAGCGCTCTGTGTAATTCCTCGCGAAGTATCGCTAAGTCAAAGATAGCTTAGCTGGGTGTATAGGTACAATTATACAGTACAGTTACATTTAAAATTATTTGAAAACTATTCCCATGGAATCAATTGTTAAGAAAACAAAGACAAGATGTTTTGAAAGTGAACACCACGAAAGGTAGTTGAAAACTGCAAGAAAAGCACATGACATCAGGAAAAATATTCTTATTTCGGCAAAAAAGAATCCTTCGTAACAACCGCATTCAGTGATCTGCCGTCGGCAAACACATCAAACAATATAAAAATAATAAAGCTGGTCGTAATTGTATCAAGTCTTCGCCAAACCTAGTTTGAAATATTTCCAAATTATTCCAACTTATTTCATTTAGTTCACATTCCTTGTGAAATACAGTGCAACCTGACTTAAGTGGTAACTCATAGTCTAATAAGGCGTTTAGAACAGGTGGCGGAAAAATGAGGTTTTATTTTGAGAATATTGGCGTTTTTGAGAATATGGGAAGAGGATATCTATAATTTTTTTTAAACGAGTAGTTTCCGCGAAATTTGTGCGTTAAATTAATGCGATTTATAAAGAAGAACATTTTCTCAAAAACTGCTAAAACCTTTTCTTCATTTTTTCACGGATAGAACAAGTAACGCTTAAAAGAATGGATCAGGTCTCATTTTTGAACACCGAATTTCCAAAACTAGCACATTTAAAAATGAGAAAAAGTATGTTTTGTTTCAAAACACATTTTAATTTGCAGTGAATTGACATGATATCAGAAACTCATTTCACCTGTGCTCTCAAATCTTATACAAAATCATTCAATATCTGGTATTTGCACACTTTCTTTCACATCATGGTTATTTTCTCATTCGTGAATTACGAGACACCTTAACTAAATTTCAGAGCAGCGTGAAAATCATTTATTGGTATCTAAAACAAATATTCATCCCGCAAAATACGCAACTCCGGATCACTGTTGCGCATAATCAAACTTTGCGTCGCAACGAACGTACAGCAAAGAATATACAGTAATATTCACCCGTCTTCTGCTTTTGATACCGTTAGGGATCCAAATTGAGAAGTCATCATAAAGATCATCTAACACAGGTTTGCCAATTGGATAGCCGAGATCGCAAACGCAGTAGTGTCGGGGCGATGTCGGTTTCGAATCCCGCCTCGAGCATGAATGTATTCGTGATGATCCTTTCATCCCTCATCATCATCCTATCATTTCGTTAAAGAAGTATTAATAATTCCCTGTTCAAAAAGAAAGCCCTTGCCCTTAATGGGATGTGCAGTTGGCTAATACAAAAAGAGGTTTATCTAAGAAATGTGCCTGGACGATTACCGCTGACGTTTCATCAGATCCACGTAGTCAATAAAGATGTTTGCCTGCTCGAGTTCGTCATTTCAGAAGGTTACAACGTACAATGTGCCGTGAAACCTGTTGTAATGATCTCCTTAATGAAGGACATTGATTTGAGATTGCAAATCGTCGAATATATAGAAAATTTATCCATAATGTTACTTGTTGCTTTCCACATTCGGCCTACAGCAAGTAGCCACCGTGAGGCTGAGGTGCGTGTCTTGGGGGGGGGGGGGACGCACTCGCTCGAAGTGGTTGATGAAGCGCTTGGCGTCGTCGAGCAGGCGCCAGCGGTCGCAGCCGTCGGGGGCGGGGGCGGTGGCGTGGGCGGCGGAGGCGGAGAGCGAGCTGTCGCGCCGGAAGAAGGCGGCGCCCAGCGCCTCGGGCGCGCGCGCCGACAGCGCCAGCAGGCGCCACGCGTCGTCCAGCACGCGCCCGCCGTAGAAGCACGCCGCCGGCGCCTCGCCCGGCCGCAGCGAGCGCGTGTACCTGGCCCGGGCCGGCACATCCCAAATATACCCACTCTAACCCCTCTACGCCCCAATCACAGAAGCCGCATAAAGAACAATTTCTCCTTTCATACAGTCCTCAATAAATTCGCAGATCTCGACCCAAAGGGAAGTTATAAAGATACCTTACGGTAAGGTGCATTTTAAGATTATTAGTAAGTTATTGTAAATTAGTTATAAGTGATTTTAGCAATCATAACAAATGTAAAGGGTTTTAACCCGGATCTTTGTATTATTCAATCCAAAGGATTTTTTTTTTTCAAAAACTGAGCAGACGCTCCTTTGCTTTGCCCTCTCAAAAACTTTTCGAACATGTAAAAAGTATATATTTATTGATGAATACAATTCGGCTAGGGCATGGGATGAAAACCCTGATTACTTTGTACTTCAAAGCGTAATGTAAAGACAATTCCAATAGAAAAAGATCCCTCACAAATAACTTAGTTCTTTACAACAGTTTATTCTTAGATATACAACGCTATAAAACTCTATTGATTAAATTATAATACAATCAAAGTAGTTCGTGCTAATTCAATTGTATTTTTAAGTTGAAAACACCTAACTTGTACTTTTGCGAAATAAGATTTGGAGGCTACCCGTTTGTTTTTAACTTGCAGAACGCGGAGCATGTGACTTCTAGTGTTGAGGAGTAGAACGAAGATTATGTTACCCCTTTTGTATTTAAAAATTAAAAACACAATATTTATAATTGAAAACATCTTAACAATTTGTGCATTGCATAATGCATAATGTAACATTAACTGTTAGGTTTTTAGATTTGAAGTACGTCAAACTCGTCCATGAAATAGAACATGTGTAGCTGCACTAACGAGTCAGGTTTTTCATAACCTCCAAAACTTTCCATGGTAGCTACTGGATCCAAATTGGCGTTTGGAAATATTTTTTAAATACTACACATTGAAATTTTGTAGGTAATGAATCTGTTTAAAAAGTAGTACGCTAATCGCCCATTGAGTTTCACATAACGAATTTACGACAAATTACGATAACTTCATCAAAATTTCTGTCCTTTGGCTCAACAGCCAGACACGGGCCTTTGCCGACCAGCGGCCTCTAGGCCATGGAATAAGGGACATCATCATTCAGTGTTTGTAAATAACAGCTATAGTTAACGTCGAAATCACGGGCCGAATTACTAAGTAACAAGGCGCCCTCTTGTGTTCGTGTTGCCATTGATGTTACGACAGGTTTAGTTATGAATATTGCGTTGCCCGCAGCCTCTGAATGGGTTACTTCATGCGTCCCGTCTCCCAGCTCAGCCACAAGCCGAGCAAACGTCTCGCGCCCGTTAAAGAGATCGCAGCTCTGCACTTGCGTCACTAGGTCGCTCGCCCGGCCAAAGATGGATCTGAACGGCGAGCTAAGATCCCTCCTTATTGACTTGGAATTCTCATTTAGCTACAGAGAGGTTAACATATATCACTGCAAGAGAGATATTGCACACACTTCGCTGACACACTTCAGCTGTAATAGATAAAATACTCCAAAAATGTACATTTGCATTAAGTTATTATAAGATTCTCATTTACGTTATTTTATTACAAAATCTCGCAAAATTAAGTTTATAGTTGTGATTGAATGAAGATAAGACGTGAGTATAGAATAGAAAATAGCACTCTTTCGTTGCAAAATCATTGGATCACCCGTCATCTTCCTGTATCCTTAAGAAGTGGACAGAAGGAGAACTAAAGTATAGAAAATTGTCGTTGTTAATGGCGAGACGTTTATAAAATAAAGGAATACTAGAGGTGATGAATAGTGAAATTTATATGAACGTACGTCATTGAATTCTGAGGAATAGCCATCAAAGATTTCAATCTAAAAGTTTCATATTATCAAGTAATGCACCCTGGTTCGTGTTCAATTCCACGCTACATAAACATCCTCTTATCACCACCGTTAAAGAAGAAATGACGGCCAAATCTGTTTAATACCGGAACAGATTGGAAAAGCATGATAATCATCTAGCCACCCATATCTTGGATAATAGCACGATGACACGACGATTGAAAAGACTACATCTTCTTGATCTAGGCCGCAGATATCATTAATACAATTTTGTAACAAATGTTATTGTGGGTTATTTCATTTTGTCACAAGGTTTATACCATTAGATGCATGTTGATGTTACTGTTATTATTAATTGAGGCAGCAGTCACCTCCAGGTGGCGGCGTGCAGGAGGTCGAGCTGCGCGCGCGCGGCGCAGACGGCGGTGTAGGCGCGGCAGAGGAGCAGGCGTGCGCGGCGCGCGGCGGGGGCCGCGGCGGGGGCCGGGGCGGGGGCCGGGGCGGGGGCCGGGGCGGGGGCGGGGGCCGAGGCGAGAACGGCGGCGCGCAGGCGGCGCGCGCGCTCCGCCAGGCGCGCGGAGAGGCGCGGCAGCGCGGCGTTGAGCGCCAGCTCGGCGGCGCCGCGGAAGCGCCGGCACACCAGGCGCAGCGTCTCCGCCGCCGCCGCGAACGGCAGGAAGCCGAACACGTGCGCCAGCACCTCCGGCGGCAGCTGCAGGATGTGCGCCTGCACCGCGCCACAACGCGCCACTGCCACTCAGCACTACAGCCCGCACTACAGCCTGACAGCGCGAGGCAGTACGGTGAGGGGAAGTTGGTGTAGAGTTAATACTATTTTAAACACAATATTTTTCTGGTCGAAATCTTGAATTTGTTTTTCAGCAATTTCACGTTATACATATTCAAAGGAAGAAATTATAAATAATAACTGCTGAAATAATTGTTTATGTTTGTATTTATCTCAATGGGATGCTATATTAACGATTAACGTTAACACGGCAATACGAGAGATCGGTGCGGTACGCGACTTTGTTGCTATTGCCCTGGGCTTGTCGGTGACAACGTCAGTGTGTGCTTCCAAGACAAGGATACTATGGATGCTTCTTCGAAAGAGGAATACACTATATAGTTTGCCATTGTATTTCAGTTAAAAAGAGCCGGTGTCGGTACTCACAGGGGGGATGAAACAGTAAGATCCTGTTTAGTTTCATTGCTACGTCAGCGAGATGCCAATGACGATCAATGGACCAGAACGATTGAAGGGTGTAAGCCGGTCTGACACAGGAAAGGTTTCTCTCTTAATACATGGAAAGCAATTGTGGGCATAGTAAGTTTGTCTTCACAGTCGAATGATTCAAAATATCAATGGCTCAAAAATAATATATTAGTAAACATTCTTACAAAGTGTTAACGTTAATCGTTAATATAGCATCCCATTGAGATAAATACAAACATAAACAATTATTTCAGCAGTTATTATTTATAGTTTCTTCCTTTGAATATGTATAACGTGAGATTATTGCTGAAAAACAAATTCAAGATTTCAACCAGAAAAATATTGTGTTTAAAATAGTATTAACTCTACACCAACTTCCCCTCACGAGTAAATACTGTAAAGAGCATTCAATAAATGTTTAAAAATATTTTTCTTTTTCAGTGTAATCCAGTCAGCAACGAACAATGATCCAACGTTTTTGGATCTACGAGTATATTGGTACTCGAAATGGCGAAGGCGGGTTGGAAGCCTTGACGCGAATGGCCTCGAGTTGTCATCGCCGTTTGGACATGGATGAGAGCTTCTGTGTTGTGGCATGGCCGGGGCTTTTGCAAATCGTCTTGTATTACCTAAAAGTCCATCCCTTCCCTCGCCTTGCTTAGGATGTAGGTAAGGTGTGAGGAGTTGGTTCTGCCAACGGCAGGAGGAGCGCGCCGCCTTTCTCCCATCTCTAATTGTAAGTATCTCCACAGGCCCTGGGTCAACCGGCAGCGATGTGTCTTCGAAAGTCTGCCGTCCAGGCGAGAGGGAGCCTGATGCAGATGCACCAGGTTGTCAAAGAGCAGGAAGACATCGCTGAATTAATAATGCAAATACCGACATTAAACCTACATTCACATCCGGGAGTCAATTTGAAATCTGCTTCCCTTATACGTAAATTGCACATTACTGCGTAAAAGTTTGGCGGTTATGAATTGGCAGTGCTTATGTCAGTTACTCATACGTTATTGATGACAACTGCATTTTGGCTTGTTCCAGAC
Organism: Gryllus longicercus; assembly: GCA_038098605.1. Lineage (NCBI taxonomy): Eukaryota > Metazoa > Arthropoda > Insecta > Orthoptera > Gryllidae > Gryllus > Gryllus longicercus. The sequence goes on from JAZDUA010000379.1 coordinate 1,023,164, forward strand.
TATCTCACACCGGCGTTTATATGTGAATCTGGGCGTGACTCGTTTATAAAGTGTTATCTATTTGATGCCTCTGTTTGTAGATGAGGTCTTAACTGAAGGCAAAATTTTGCAATTTATTGGAAGACGATGATTTTTCTGCTTTGAATTAAGGTGATGAAGATAGTGATGATGGTGTTGAATTAAGGTGATTTGGTCAGACGGAAGAGCAGGCCTCATGGCTTGAGTTTTGCTACGTAAATAAGGCATCAATTCAATTCAATGAAGACGAAATGTTGTCAGACTCAGTATTATGTGGAATACATTACTCTTAAAATGTGTATAATAATAATTCACACGTTTTCAAATGGTATAAATAGCGACTTCATTGTTTTAAAATAAGTATATTTATTGTTATATTTAGTTTAAATTCAACATTTCTGACCGTGATTCACAAGGGAGTCAAAATGACTGCGGGATCTGAATAGGCACAACCATAAGTTGTGAATCTGAAGTTAAAACCTGATTATGACGATGAGTGTGATTCTACGTATTTGGTAGATACAACGGGACATTATGTCATAAAGTCATTAAAAACAAGTAAATTTATTACAGTATAGATTGATGCTTTCTCTTTACATCTCTATATCTAAAGTTTTCAAATTTCCATCGAGGTCAAGATGAAATGGAAACGTCTGTGATAAAAAGAAGTGAAGACACCCTGTCTTTTCTGTTTCCACTCTTAACACAGTGAAAGAAAAATAACTTGCAGATGTATTATTTCCAGTAAATCCAAATAAGTTAATAATTCAAAATGAAATAAATCGAGGCAATAGAACGGGAAATCCCTCCTCTTAGAGTGAATTTACCAACGCTTTAGACAATTCCAAATATAGTGCAAATGATGTCTGTATGCTTTCAACCGACTCATAAGCGCTGATGTTTGGCTCTACATATTCCACGCCTTGTAATTAAAATGTGGTAAGATTTAAAATGAATTATCCAATAGAGCAAAATTTGTATTGAAACCTACACAATAAATTTGCAACCTTCAGAAACGATCTTTCTTTCATGACTTCACAGTTTCTCTTCGGAATTTCCCCAAATTTTAAACCCCTAACTCGAAGTCTTGATCCAAATATGAAGGTAAGTTCCAAATAGATGTACAGGCACGGATTCCATGCCATGTTCTGACGGCAAATGCAATATCACTAAAAAGAAAAAAAACTGATTCAAAATCTAGAAACTCTTCCCCGTGGGTAAAAATTAGATTAATAAAGTAAAAGACTAAAAGACTTAATCTATTCATATGTAATGGATCGAAACCTAGATGCTCTTTCCTGTGGACAGAAAGCAGGTTGATAGAGTAATCTCAAAGACTCAATCCATTCACAAGTGCATCAAGGGCAATCTAGAGGGTATGTGCCATGAGTGTTCCGAAGCGAGTGCAAGGGAGAGGTACCGAGGGCGCGGCGCGCGCGCGGCGCTGCGTGGGCGCGTGGCGGGCGTCGAAGGGCGACGGGCCGCGGCGGAGTCGCTTGCGAGCCATCGCGTCGGCAGAGGCGGGGGCGAGGCGCTCCGCGATGACAATCGGGATGGCTGTTGCCCCGCGACGCCTTCGGCCTGCCGTCAACAAGAACGCACCTGCACTCTCCAAAGGAGAAGCCATGAACTCAGGTGTAACTCAATGCTCCTAATTGTAAATTTATAATAAATTTTAAGTTGTTATAATTAAAATTTATTAATATCGTAATCGAGTTTTCCGCTTTGCTTTTATTTACCAATCAAATAATTGGCATGAAATATTTTGACATATTTGCATTGTTAATTACACATGTACTCAAATGTAAAATATGACCTAAAACGGGATTTCCTCTACAGGAAATCGCTTTCTCTACGAACCATTAATTAATTCTTAAGCTTAGGTCACTTTAATAAATCTTCCAAGAAATATAAAAATAAATATTCACTGAGCACAATGAAATGTGCTATATGCGTAGGAGTTTTTGATGAACATTTATCCCAATAAGAAATGCTCCTCTGAATCATACGTGACAAATACACCGATTACATCAGGGTTGGTGATTATATTTGGTATTATTTATTTGCTTTTAGTAGCGTAACGATCAATTTTATCTATCAAATAAATCTAGTCTTGATTAATTTGATTTCGACGATCTATAATGACTATAAGGAATTTCATGGATTTCTAACGACTTCTTATTATTTTGCTTCCTGCTGTACTCAGTTACTTGGGAATGAGAGATTAATTGAAAAGGAAACTGAATAAAACATATTGTTTGGAATTTTTTTACTTTGTTATTAGAGGATTAGTCTGAAATTGAATTTGCTTTCAAATTATGTGCAATTTTTTTCTTGCGTTTTATTTTTTGCCGTTATATTTTATGAAATAGAGAGAATATTGTATGATGATTCGTTAAAAGGTCTACATAATATTCATTCACAAGACTAGGGTTATTGTAGATTAAACAGCGAGAATTAGAAATCGCTTAGTGTTCTAGATGTGTATGAACTTTGCGAGAAATATGATTCGGCGTTTGTTACATTCGGCAATGTGTAGATTCTCGTAAGAGACGTCTTGTAATTGTTTTAGCGACTGAATATCTTTGATAGAGGCTTAATGTATAAGAGGTAATTCAACTTCTTTTGCCGTTTGTTAGAGAGTCGCATGTGCACGCATGTGTCAGAGCGCACGTGCGTCGGCGCGAGGCAGAGGGCGCGTCGGTCGGGCGGGCGGCGCGCAGAGGGCGCTGCGGGGCGCGACGGCGGCGCGGCGCGCGGCGGCGGGCGGAGGCTGCGGGGCGGCGCGCGCGCGCCGGCGCGGGGGGCGGCGGAGACGAGACGCCAGCGAGCGGGCGGCCGAGTGCGGAGCAGGAGCAGGAGCAGGAGCGCGGCGCGGCGCAGCGGCAGCGGGAACAGCCCGCGCGAGGAGGAGCGGAGCGGAGCGGAGGGCAGCATGGCGCGCCTGTGGCTCGTGGCGCTGGTGGCGGCGCTGCTGGCGCTGGGCGGCGGGCCGGCCGAGGCCGCCAAGCCGGCGGCCAAGCCCGCCGCGGCGCAGCAGCCGGCGGCGGGCGGAGCCACCCCCGCCGCCAAGCAAGCGGACCCCGTCATCGAGGAAGTCACCGCCAAGCAGCTGGAGCGAATGCTCACCGACAAGGACTTTGTCGCCGTCTTCTGGTGTAAGTGTCCGGCCGTCCAGAGGGCGCGCGCGCGGAGGGGTGGGGCCCAGGCCTTGGGCCGCGCTCAAGCATCTGGCGCAGGGCTGTCCAAGACGCTGCCCGCGCTATTATTGACACGCCGCCGCCACCGGTTATATTTGTCGTGCGTCTAATTAGCACGGACGGCGGATTCGCCGGCGGCGGAGGTGGTGGTGGCGGCGGCGGCGACGCCACGAGCGCGCGGGTATTTGCGCCCGCGCCCGGCTGATTCAGCGGCGGTGGCGGTGGCGGGGCGGCGGAGGCGGACAGCCCGGGCCCTCCCGCTATTCTTAGGCGCGGGGGGCTGCGAGGAGGCGGAGGCGGAGGCGGATGGTCGGCTGGGCCCGGGCGCGCGCCGCGCTAGCGCTCCCCGTGGCGGGCCCGTGCCGCCGCCTCAAGGTCGCGGCCGTCGCAAGGCCGCGGCCGCCGCCCCTGCACTCATATGCTCTCTGAACGATGACTTCCCCTGCGCCGTGACATTCACAGGATAGGCAATGCTCACGACACAACGGTGGCGCGGGTCGCCGCTCTACCCCTTAAAGTGTGGAATCCCTTAGCTCCTCAGCCATTTCGGTCACTGGGGGGATGAGTCGACTGACTAACTATACAATTAAGTAACACTGAATTACGTGAAGAGTTATATTGTGTGTCAAACGCGTTCGGTGAAATGTAGGGGGATGAATCACCTTCCAAAGTATGAATCTTACTGCGTTTAGGTTATAAGAGAGAAGAAAATGGTTGGTTAGCAAATAACTCTTAAAACGAAAAGTGCCATTGACTGCTTGCCACATAACGCGAATGCCAACGAGTAACACGTCAATCTACGAAGACGTTCGGAGTGCGGGGCGTCGGTTGCGTTGTTCTGCCCGGCGCGGGCTTCTGAAAAATGAGAGCAGCTGCTTCCAATAAGTCTCTGCTGATCCGTTCCGCAGTCGGTGGAAGCGCCAAGTGGCCGCTTCCGCGTCGAGCGCGAGGGGAGGCCTCTGGTTCGCCTGCGACGAAGGCGGCCGGCTGCGCGCACCCCTTACGTAAGGGAGGGTGGCGGCGGGCGTGTGAAAGAACCCTTACGTAAAGCGGCGGCGGCGGGCACGCGTTCCTGCGTCTCCCGTTGGCACGGCGGGTGTCTGGACGCCGCAGGGCTGTCCAGAGCCGCTCTCGCCCAAGCGCCCTGTGCCCAACAGTCCCGCTACGGGGCAACTGGAGGAGCACAGTTGTATCGCATTTCATTTATGATTGGTAGTTTAAAATATTTACAAGAGGGAATTCCTAGGTATTCAAGCAAAGCTTTTGTTTCATACGGAAATGACAAGTTATTACGATGTAGATTAATATAGCTCATAGTGAACGCTAAATAAATAGTTGGTCAACAGTTACACCGACCTTTCACTAAAATGTGAGTGAAGAAACCATTCAGATGGTTTTAAAAGTCAAACGTGAACATGCACTATTATATTATATACATTTATTCATAATTTTAATAGAAAACCAAGAAAAGCCATTGTTTTTATCATAGATCTAAAATGCATTGATATTTTTTACGAGTAAATCCACAATAGAGATGTCAATTATCGATCAACTTTATCATTTTAAATCAATTTCCCAAGAAATGTAAAAATCATAACTATTAAAAACGTTATTGTCTAATGCCTGTATTAAATTGCGTTACCGGAAATATCTTTTTTAAACTATCTGATTCCTTGCAATAATGTGTTGAGTCACGGTTTGCTTATTCATGTATTGCAAATTTACGTTTCCAGCTCAAAATTGCATTTGATTTTCTTCTTAGTAATTGAAACGATATTAATATGCACTAAATACGCAATTTCAACACAACAAAAAATGGAGTAAAGTTGTTTTGAAAAACTAATTTAATCCTAGTATAATTTCAAAAGTATATTTCATGGAAACGGAAATTTCATTTGCGATGCGATATAGTAGAAAAAAATAAAAATACCTATTCTGATACAATACTGATAGAACACCATCTATTAATATCCTAGAAAGGCCCAGTTGGAAGAAACATCCCGAGTGTTCATGTGCACACGTGGGCTACTATTTTGGTCGAGGAATTTTATTGATTGGCAAAGTCGACCGTTGCAGCTTCATTGACTTTATAGTACGTCACAGTAAGAAAACATGAGCGTATTCATACGTGCATGGTGGTACATTCTTTTAAGCAAATCAAATTAAAGAAATAAAAATATGCTTCAATTCTTATAACAAATCACTCTGATCTCTCAAATTCAAATTCCGTAACTTTGCAGTTCCCTACAGTTCAATTAAACTACAATAAAATTAATATAAAAAACAAATTAGATGATGAAACAGTTAAAATGGTTAGTGAAACTGACATCGTTAAATCGATGTACAACGCATATTAGTCAAAGTTTGTCCATTCTATTATTTTATAATAGATTTTGGTCCCTCTAAAATCTAGTACTTCCACACAAAAAGTGACAGAACTGTCGTTGTTTTTTTCAAAATAAAATGAAGAAAACAATGCAGTCCTTACTTGTTGGCCGAATGTGTCCGGAAGTGACGTCAACCCCGCTAAACTGGAAAAAGCGATTGCTCCGCAGGGGTGTCCGCGAGAGCCCGAAACCGCGCGAAGGAAAGTGTATAAAACGCATTGGAGCAGCGCCATCTTTCTCGGTTTGCGTGGCGAGGCTTGGCATGGATGGGCCGCGGCCGGTCAAGCACCTTCGGCCCGAGGGCCCTCCTCGCCACCGCGCGCGCAGCCTACCCCACGAGCAGTTAGTTGCACGGGCTACGCGACCTCGTCACTGATATTAGATATCGCTACACTTCGCTCAATCGATGTACGAGCCAATTGCTTATGATGGATATTGGCGTCCCAGTCCACGATTCTAAATATTTAACATTGTTACACTCTTGTTCAACCTGCCACTAGAGTAATTTATTGGGATCTAGGATCTTCATGTGTTGCAATTGTGCACATATGTGTTTTCTCGTAGACGGGTCGATGTGAACAACGGCATATTAACTAGCAGAGAAGTCAGTAACTCCGAGAACCAGAGTTCAAATCCCAGATATTACATGTGCAATTTGCTGTAATAGAGGTCGGTAGGTAGCAGGTACCGTTTCCCTGCTCCCCCACACAGCCATTGCCTCCACGTCATTTTTATTTATTCATTATTATCCCGTTCAGCAAACCTTCTGAAGGAGCAAATACCAGGTTCAGGAAATCAAAGTAGTAAATAAAAGGAACAGTGGATCAGATGAAGCAATTGAAATGTTGAGAACAAGAAGCAGGTACGTGACTCAGGCAAAGTTCGCGGAAGACGAGCACTGTCATTAGCAAAATAATGTTACTTATAAGCGCGTAGATGATGTAGGCTGTTGGCATTCTCTAGTTTTTATAAGGTTACCAACGTGTAGAAAAAGGTTCTGTTCTTAACAAAATTTGTTAAAATGTCACTTACGTTTCTTATTCCCATTATCTCAATAAAAGCTATGTAAAACGGATCTTGTCGACTCTACGGCAGAACTACAAAGTATAATATCTAGTCTAAGTAGTTATACCGTAAATACTCTATGGAATAAACTACTAAGACAGATACATTTTAGTTGCCGTATCTGAAATAAATGTCTAATTAATTTATTCGGAAAATATTTATTATGCATTAAGATAAATTAAATCTATGTAGGGGAAGAAGTGTGTCACAAAGAAAGAAAAAAATCGTGTCTTCTTTCCACCATAAATTTCATTGAGAAGGGTTGGAAGCGCGGTGCAAGATGTTTGATATTTGCCTCGGGTATTCTCCTGCAACATGTTTCTCCTTCTCCAGAGAACAAGAACCTCTGTTGTGCATTGTCCGTTCTACGTGCGCCATCTGTAGCGTGGCAGTCAGTATCGCACTTCTGGGTACCCGAGTTAAATTCCCGCTCATCCACTTGTGATGAACAAAGGTGTTCCCGGCAGATTTCCTCGCGTTCTTTCGTTTCCTTTCTCTCGCGTTCTTTCGTTCCCCGTTGCTCCGTCATTTATATCACATCGCCACAACCATTCAAGTACTTTCACTTGTTCCATGAAATCACATGAATTTTTCTCCAGATCATTGAACCACTTTAACTATAGGGCACCCGTATTTATTAAAATATTTGTCAAGAATTGCCTATTCCCTAAAAGAAATACTCGTATTATTTTTATCCTCTTAGTTCCAATGTAAGCAACAGTAACTTTTCCACGTATAACAGTAAATAATTTAGGCCTGTAAATGTAATGGAAGCCAAACACTCCCAAGCTGAAATTTCATACCGCGTTGCAATCTTTAGCAATGTAGCAGGAAACCTAAAAAGTAGTTAGGTAAATGTAATAAAATATACATTTTGGTACATGTTTATTTTCATGTCTTGTGTGAATGTTCTTCTGCAAACAAGGCACAATAACAACATTATAAATTCATATTAAAATGTGTTACGAAAGTAAAGATCAATAAGTTCAATTAAAGTTCAATTGCAGGAGTTAAAATGATGCTATTCAATTGTTGGTATTTTTTCTTTTTTTTCCTACCTGCCATGAATGGATCTTTGTTCTATACGGGAATTCGATTCCTCAATAGAGTTTTTAAAATTGAAATTTCACCACCCAACAAATAATCTTTTCACTAATTCAGAAGTGTCCTCTAGTTAAATAGTAAGAAAGAAATTAATATTGAATGCAAAATCAAAGGTAATAATAAAAATAACCTAATACTGTTTAACACAAAAAACATTTTTCAAGCAATTTATCAATCATAAAAGTGCTTTGAGAGAATATCGATTCTTATGTTCATTTGCATTACACAATTTCAAATTTAAAAAAATATTATTATTATTATTATTATTATTATTATTATTATTATTATTATTATTATTATTATTATTACGAGTTTTACGTAATTTAAAGACATCTTTCGTAAGTCACATTGTTTTGAGAATTTTTACTTGTTATTGGTATATTCGTATTAATGTTCTTGTTAAAACATTTAAATTAAGTTGCAGTAATGAACAGATATATATCAATCCTTTAATATTAACAGATATTACCTCCATTTTCTAACCGAATAAACATTCATTAATCATTTAATGAAGATATATTAGTTTAATATTAAACGACAAGTTTACGTGTTGTGTAATCTTTATTTTCGATATCAACACGAATTGTGTTTGTCACTAAGTAATTTCATTGAATGTGTTCTCGCTGAATCCGTTCGAATTCTCCGCACATAGTAAGTAATTCTTTAAAAATCAAAATCGTTTAATGCGGAATTCCAACTTCGGACGGGCAGCCGCAAGGTCGGTTAAAGCATTATATGCCTATTGACGAATCAATTTAATTTTACATAGACTTCAAAGTTCAAACCAATTTTCACCACCCATGCTTACTACAGAGTGGGTTAAAAGTTAGTGATTTTTTATGAAGAAATAATTGTTTAACGTTACTCTGCGGAATGTGCAGTACATAGCTCCCAATCAGGATGAAACGTGAAATTTTGAATAGCTTGTGTACCCTGAAGTGAGTAACCCCCCAAAAATGTAATAGGAGAGCCCAAGGGATATTTCGCAAAAAATGCATTCTCTAAAGACATCGCTCTTTAAAACATAGTTTAAAAATTAAAATAACTTCACATTGGAATCCAACATTCAGAGTTTCTGGCAACTCATATTACAAGATGAGAAAATCTTTCAAAAACAACATAGAATAGATCAGTTATGTAGATCATGGCAAGAAAACGTATATGTGTTCTTTGAACGGACGTGTAAACGTGGTTTTATGGCCTTAGGTCTACGTGTGTATTGCGGGTTGCCCACACGCCTAATCTATCAAATGTATCATCAAATGTCTATGCTTTTCGTTGTAGATCTGTTTGATGGATTCCTGCAGGGTAATTTCCTATCCAACAGTAATACACTTTTACGGTTTTGTTTCGACGGTTTCTTAAAATCGCTCAACACTGTCCTATTTCCTTAGCGAATTTATTAATAGAGTTCAGTTGTTCTAGATGCCATCACAATTATAGCTAATTCACAATGTAGTAAGATGTGGGAAAATATGTATAGAAGATATACCTGTAGAAGCATGTGTATAATCAAAATAATGATATTGAATAAACGTGCACGTCATCAAACCATTTGGCTGCATTAGCACTAATCTCTTGAGATGCTTAACAGCTTGAAAGAAATCACAAATATTTGTAAGCTTCGTAAAAATATTTTAAGTTGAACGTATTAGCTACAGCACTCAAACTAATTCGATTTTCCAAAGGTTCGCACGCATTAGTGAAAGATTTGTGTCAGCAGGTGGAAAGGAACAAAGTAGGTCTGGTGTACGACACCTCCGCAGGAATTAACATGGTTCATCTTCTAAAAGACGCGTACTCCTCTTTCAGCTATTTGCACCCTTTCCTTCAATCTGGTCGCCAACAGCTTCTGTTTTCACATAGTGCTCCATTGTTTATTGCCAACGTTAGACCTGAAAGTCTTCCACCCGCAAAGCTTATTTTATCATGACCATCTCAAAGAATATTTATGAGGCAACTATCTGCTACGTATCACGTGAAAAATGTATCCCGTTCACAGCGAAAAACAATGTCCTTAGTTATCCATAGCATTGCAGACAGAGAAGGCGAGCGCGTGGGCCCCGGGGCGTGAGTCAGCGCGCGGGCGTCGCCGGCCGCAGCCTTCGCGCCACGTGCGTCGCGGCGCTGCAGCGCTGCACTCGCCCCCCCCTCGCCCACCCACGTCCGCTCGACAGACGTCGCGCTCCGGACTCAGCCAGCGCTCGACCGGACTTCGGCGCCCAACGGGCTGGGCGGATTGAAACCATGGTCTCATTTTCGTTCTATTAAGTAAACAACACGTCCTAATTAGTGTTTTGTTCCAAGTCCCTAATGTCAAGTGTACGCTGATAAGTAAAGATAAGTATATTGTTGAATAAGTGCTCTGCTAATTAGGGAAAACCATTAAAATAATGGTTGGAGTTAAATATTTTTGTGAAAATCGTAGCTTCGGTAGATCTTTAAGTTGTCCTGTTGAAAGTTCACCGCGTATCCTCCGCGAAAATACGTCCTATTAACTTTTTTTATTCGGTTGCTAAAACTAAAAGAATTTAAATTAGACAATCAACACCGTTCAGCTTATACACTAGCACGAGTGATGGGAACGCTTTTTTCGATTTAACATCAGAAGAGATTTTTCTTCAGCTGATAATTTTTTGTTTGAATCCGTCTCGCTTCTGCTAAAGATAATTTTGAGATTCTGTCATCACAACTTGTGATTTGAACGTAATTATTTCACAAAATTTGCATTTGTCATATTTTATTTGATTGAATATCTAAGCTATCATAACATATTTGACTCATTGTCTTACTATTGTAAAAACAAGTAATAGCCATTTCATACCACTCAAAACCTTGTGAATTTATAACCTTAAGTGAACACGGTTGCTTAAGTTTTTCACATTTTATTTCATTGGTCTCGATATCAGTGATATCTTGTAAATCTCATTGGCTTTTTATACACTGTTGAAAACTTATAACACATTTCTAAAACTACACTTATGTTCTGAAACATACATGAATATAATTATATGGCCCATTTCTTTCAATTTTTAAACTCCTTAAGTGCAATAGAGTTCTGATTGAAGTTAAATGACTCAATTTGTATGTTTCTCAAATATTTTAAATTATAATATGTGATTGGTTTCATAGCAAATTTGTACTATTGAATCATTAACATCTTTGTGGAAATAATTCTCAGATTTCTCGTGGGATACATCTCATTGCAATTACCATTGTATTTCCAAGAGTGCATACGTACGTAAGGTGCAAGCGCTACATTTTACCAAGAGATATTTATAACGCGTGTAGCACCCCTTACATAGCAAACGTAGGTAAAACATTTCATACTTTGCCTCTATTTTCCTTCTCTAGTTCTTCAATGTTAGATTTCATACATTACATCAGTTGAACATGTTTTTGTTTTTTCTAACATTTTTTCTCTAGTCTAATATCCGACTCCCTGAGTATAAAGAGCGAAGCATGTTACACCCCAACCGCCCAAGCAGCCACTGGCGTCGCAGACCCAACGGCAACAGCGAAAGCGAAGGTGCCGCATCCGGCCATTGAATCCGTCGCTGATTAGCGCGGGCGTGGAGTTGTGGGCCGAAATCCTTTCGCTGCAGCTCTGAGCGTCGTGCGCTCTTTGCTGCTTTGTCTGCGGCACATTCGTTTGGCGATGTGCAGGAACGTGCTTCTTTTGCGAACTTTACAATAAAATGTGTTCAGAATTTTTTAGTATACTTCTTTATTTTGATGGCTCAAAAGCCTCTTATTTTGCATCTACTAATACGTAAGTAGCGGAGCTGATAACTAGCGGGCAAATTCCTTCGACGTAAATATGTGAAATAGTGTTAGCATTTAAGATAAACATTCATAAAAATATAACCAATAAAACTGACTGAATGTATCTAATTCTCTTAACAAACCTTAGAAGTTAACTATTTATTTTATTTTATAACAAGATTCGGAGATATATTCGATTCAATGGCGATCAGGTAAAAATACTTCATAAATATGTTGATCTTACAGATGATATACTACAGAATATTCCTCGTTTTAAATAATTCGAGCTTCTGTAACGAGGTATGTATTGGGAAATGGCGGAAAAAACATAGCATAGTTCGAACATCGAAGAAAGACAGCTATTAGCGCTATTGCATTGTCGAGACAAGCATCGCAACACTAACCTCACTCTTGCCATTTGTTCAGTCTCCATCAGCTGACAAAATAAAGGTCCGTAGTGCCATTTCGAAACTTGCATTGATTTTTTCACCAACAGTTATAATTGCGTGTGGATAATATTGCGGCAAAATGTTAACTGCCGAAACAGATTGGAAACTATTCGAAGACACGTATGTGGAAATGACTTAGACTGACCCATAACGTCAGGCAATTGACAGCTCTCAGGAGCTCTTCCCACCCGCGTATCTGCGACCGAAATGTGCTCATCAGACGGCAGAGCAAGGCCGTTCAAACAAATGTTTGAAGTGCAAAACTACTTTAAAATTGTATTCTTTTTAGAAACGTACAATTAGTTTCGGGTACCAATTTTGCCTATGATCGACTCCAACTATCACTGAAAAAACAATCAAGAAGTGGCTTCGAAAGGTTACGATAGACAATTGCGCCATGTCCGAGATAAATGGTACGCTTTCTATATCAATTAGCAAACAGGTTTCAATATCTTAAGAAATAACATCGGAGGCTGACTCAACAATTGTGGTTTAATTCAACTTCATGCAAGATATATGGAGGGGTAACTAAACCTCTTCATCAAAATTATTTTTGGAAAATTCACAAAAATAGGTCTCTTTGACTGCACATCGGCGTTTCCAACTCCGCTGAGTCAAGCGGATAGAATCAAGTTTACCATCTTCAAGCAAACAAAATCCCATGTTCTGTATCTAAATTTACCCCAATCCCTCCGCCGCCCGCATCGCCCCAGGCGCGTGGGAAGTCGTCTCGCGCTGCCTGCCAGCAGGTGCAACCGTGCGTCCCCAATTGGCTGCCACGGCCGCAATGGGGGGTGAAATATTGTTGGGAGAGGTGGACAACCTCGGCTACAGGGCGACCACACGTGAGACGCGAAGAGATAAATGAACCGCGATGTAAATGCCCCTGCTCCTGTCATTAGATCCCTCGCCTGGAGATGGTAGACTGATCGTGACTTGTTAAGCTGGGATTACACCAGCAGTTTATACAGTTATATGAATGTTCATTGTTCAGACTGGAGTACTTTGCGATTTGTCAACTGACGTGAGCAAGAGAGATAATTATTAAAGCGTAACCAATCTTACCAATGCACTTTCCTATTTAATATAACAGCATTACAACACTACAAATTTAACAGATTCTATCTGGTTAATGCATTTCTAAAGAGTCAATTGATAGTTCCTATTCTGTCACTAAATATGAAGCGAGGAAATTATTTAAGTAGCCGAAACTTACGCAAAGTGTGAAAATGCTGAAGCAAAAGGAATAAAATTCACTTAGGTTGTTATCGAGAGGAAGATCAATTCTCCGGATAATTGACGTGTCAACTGTTGTTATTGTTATTATTATTATTTTAACTAAAGGAAAACAAATTGTCCTCAACCATCAAATGCGCCACTCAATCTTGAAATATATTAAGAAAGCATCCTGATATGTAATTTAAAACAATATACTTTCGGCATGGCTTTAAAAATACATGATTTCATTTAACCCCTTAGAAGACGAAGTAATTTCTCACGTAATCCGAACTCTTTTGGCAATAACATTAATATTTGTAAACAAATTATTTTAACAGCTTTGTAAAATAATATAATAGTAACTGAAAATAAGAAGTAGTTTTCATATGTGAATCATTTGTCTTCATTTAATTAGAGGCAATATATTCATGTTTGTTTTTCAATAAAATTGTTCCACCTAAAATCCAAATAAAACAATTAATAACAAGTCTAATAATATTTCATTTACAGAAGATACAGTACAAAAAGTCATAAAGTATTTCAGTATGCTGTAATTGCAGAAAAAATTGGTTTTAGCGTAGATCAACACTTGTACTTATACTTGTTGAGGCGTGGTAGCAGCATGCGCCAAGATGCCAGCATAGAAGCAGTAAATTTTATTTTAATAACATGGAAAAAACAGTCGTGTTGTGACCACAATTTTATTTTCAACTTGTATGTAACTCTTCTGGAAAAACGTTTGAAAATACGACTGAAACGTTTCAGAAATTGTCATATTGTGTTTAAAAAATTGTCATATTCTATATTCGAAACACTGCAACATTTCCAAGAAAACCACCACCGATAGAGCAGGAATTCGTGTGAAATCAAATGTTTATTGGCAGATAGCCTAGTAAAAAACACAACTATGGAAAGTGAAGGGCTCAGTCATTCTTGTCCTCCCCTCCCAGCGCAGTCTTAACGCGCTTTACGCACTCGCGCGTGCCACGCAGAGGGCGCGCAGCCTTTGAAGTGGATGGCCCCGGCCGTGCGCGTGCTTTGATTGCGCTTGGGCAGCGAGCGCGCGTCCGCGAGCGGAAGGCGTTCCGCGCGCCGCGTCTTGCTGCTCTTGCGCCGCGCGACCAGAAATAGCCGGTGCAGCGCGCCCCCCTCCGCCTGCCAGACGCTCTCAAGAGCCCTTCGCGCAAGGCAACCGCGGGGAGATAACCAGGCGACCGCCGCCTAACCGAAATAATTCCAGGCAAAAATACATAAACTTTCCTTTCTTTGATATTTGGAAAGTTTAAGGTGAAATGATTGCTCATTAAATTTCCGAGACGTCCACGGTGTGATAAGTTCCTTCATTTCTAAAGCGAAGATGTGGTCAAGACTCGAAAGTTGCTATCGAATTGGCGTTGAAAGCAAGCGTTCCTGACACAGTAAGATGCTTTCTTATGAAGGTGCTGTTGGCTGTCTAACTTATTCACTACCGACTAATTTTCATTGCTCTCATTGCATTTATAGGACATCGTCGCTGAACTCGTCGAATTAATACGCTCTCTAAATGCTAACTAAATTTATATTCGTGTCGTTTTTAAAAGACAAAATTAAAAAGATGTGATCCGTTATTAAATGCCAAATGTACTCACTTTATGACACTCGTTTTAAACACTCAATATAAAAGTGAAATGATGAGACCATTATCACGTACCTGCCGCTCAGTTGGCGGTGAAAAGGCATTTGTTTTTAATATGATTAGAGCACTCACACTTTTTCTCACAGACCCTTTTGCCTCAGATTCTAAGACCTTCTAAGACATCTTACTGTGCGATAAAAAGAACATTAAAGAGTCAGAATACAAACAGAATGTCAGCAAATTAATTCCAGTCTCAAAATATGCAAGCTTCAGACTCTTTGATACTTCCATCGCTTTGAATGAAGACGACTTTAATTTACCGATTATGTTCCTGGTGGGATTATTTTTCCAACTTCCAGTTTCGCAAACTGAAAATAAACAGATGCGATCGTTTAAGAAGTATAATATGAGCTTAATTCCAAGCAAGTTTTCTGTAATCCGTTTCTAATGAAATGCGAAGAGCTATTGACACCTCATAAACGCAGGTTAAAATGGCTTCACAGGGGGCTCAACTCTGAAATAAGCACAGAAGACAAGCTGAGTGTTCCATGCCATCTCATGTCTCATAAACAATATCATCACAAGCATCAACAAAGCCAAAACTTCACAGAATTGACGAAAATTTTAAAAAATAATAATTTGAACAAAAATTACCAAGATATTGTTTACAAATTTATTGTATTAAAATTCTCTTGATAACTCAATGCACTGCAATAATCTAATGTAATTCACCCTAATCCTCAGTCCCTGTCAGAAGCTAACTTTTTGCATTTACATTCAAGATGCTCTATTATTATTATTATTATTATTATTATTATTATTATTATTATTATTCCTCAACATCACGATTAAAAATCTTATGCGTAGATTGAATACAATATCTACTAAAAATAGCAAAAATATAATATAAAATCTTAATAAATAATATAAAATCGACTTGCAATTGCAATCAGCTACCTAAGGTGTAGATCTAGGATCTGTCGGTGGCTCTACAATATTTTGCGCATAATGTAGGCTTTTCCAAATGAAGCAATATTTACACTTCCGAGTCTTTTGAATGACCTGTGAGTTTCGTCACGTTCTTACACAAATTTTGCGGAACAAATCCCACAGATTCGATAACTATCACGACGACCTGTGCTTTGGCACCCCACATTTGGCTGATCTTGATTTCCAAACTCTTGTATTTTCCTGCCTCCTTGGTTACGCCGTTCTGATCTTTTTTTCCCAAAATCCAGGATAAAATATACTGTTTGTTTGCCGCTATCATGTGATCAGTTTGAATATGTTGATCGTTCAATATTGTACACACGTTCAAAAGACGTCACAAGCTTTGGTTCGTACTACTTGGAGCATGTGTTTGAAACTTCGAGGGCATTACATATCTGCCAGTAGAGGTAACTACATTTTTTCGTGTCTTTTCAAGTATTCCGTGTTTGCTAGAATTGGACAAACTGAAACGAAAAGATCAATGGTTTCTACTTGTTCCTGACAAATGCGGCATTTATCATCTTGGGAAAGTTTGAGAACCGCTTTATCATAATGTGTTCTTATCACTAGATCGTGGGCAGCTATTACAACTGCCTCCGATTCTGACTTCATTCTTCTCTTTTTAAGTCCCATAAATGATTGATCGTTTTTGACCTGTTCCACTTTTTTTTAGATATTGTCCATGAAGTGGTTTGTCTCTCCATGATATCTTTGAAATTTTTTGTCACATATAATGTTCAGTGGCATCAGAAGTTCAGGGTTTGTATTATTCTGCGTGTCTTACATAGTTTTCTTCTCAATGCTTCTTGCATACAATGCCTCTGTTTCCCATTCTATCAGATTTAACGTCTCGCCATATTAGTGTGTCATCTTGATTACTGACTAGATACTTTTCTATCCAGACTATTCCACTGTGCCAGAAGGATTCAATTTGTCTGAGACCTCCTCCTCACGCGACACATAGAGTCTATGAACGTCAAGTCGAGGGGGGGCGACATGATGCATTGTAAGCAGTTTTCTGTTTTTTCGATCCATGATTCGAATTTTTGCTCAGTCCACTAGCCCGACACTACGTGACTTCTGGCACGTTAAACAACGAATTGCATATATTTTATATCTGTAGTTCAGGGCGGACTCCCAGGATAAGTCTCACTCTTCTGTAATACTCCTTGCAAATTCTCTCTTTCCCTGTGTCATTTGAGATGGTCTCGCCTTCTTCAATGCCCATACATTTGTAAGTATTATCAGGCTCAAGATCTTGAATCAAAGTGTGCAAAATAGCATCAACGCTCACTGGCGCTGTCACTTTGCCTCTCTTTGAACTGATATTTTCTCATTGGTCAAGACCAAATTGCATGCAAATGTCATTGCTAAAATCATAAATGACAGACACCACTTCAGAGAGAATTCTTCCATTATTTTCAAACACTTTGAGATCATCCTTGTAAAACAAATGTGATACTGATCTTTCATCAATATGGGGCTTATAACCAAAGTCAGTGTTCTACAAGTGTCTCTATAGTGGAATCAAACTAATGAAAAACAGAGGGGATAGCGAATCTCCTTCAAAAATTCCCCTGTTAATATGAATTCTTCTTGTTTCTACTGCTTCCTTTCTGCGGTGTATTAGCAACCTCATACTTCACGACTTCATATTGGCTTTGTAAAACCAAATAGGCCTAGGGTGAAATCGATGATCTCCATGGTCTTCAAAACCGAAGCGTGTGGTACTCAAAGGCCTTCTGGTAGTCATTCCAAGCCATGCTTTATTTAGTAGCAAGATTTTCTGACAGCCAGAGGAATCTTTACAACTTCTCTAGGTGTCTGTACATTTTGTTAGCTCTGTCCACAGTTATGAGTTTTTACATTACTGTGCAGACAAGTGATTATCCTGTAGTTCTTCGCCAAAGAGCTGTCTCCTGCTTTGGGTAGCAAATACGTGATGCCACGTGTAAGCCATTCCGGGTGTTTCTTTGGTTTTTCTAAAATTTTATTAGGAGGACCCGGAGGGGAACTATACCTATAATGTTAAATTCAAGGAACATTATGTTCCAAACTATAAACACTAGAAGATTTAATTTTTACTGTAGTTTTTTGGCTATATTTTAAATGTTTTATCATAGAATTTTTAAGAAATTTGAATGAGTTGTTGGTATGAATTTTTAAAACTATAGAATATTTACAGTCACATTTTTTATTATTATAAGGTGCATAATTTGTTTAAATAATAATATATAATAAAATGACTTCGGTTAAAAGAGGTAGTTTTATTCCAAGATGAATACCTAAATGTTTGAAACCAGTGGCTCTAATAGTTTAGGAATTAATGTTCGTTTTAAATCAAAAACTTTCAAGAATGCTTCAAATTTTTCATGTATTTGTAATACATTCCAGGTCCATGATGAATTTTTCGAATCATCTGATATTAACATTGGTACTTTTTTAATTTCTTTATCACTGAAATCGTAATGTGCAAGCCTTCCTTCTCTTTTTCCCTCTCCTAGTTTCCTAACTTGTCTCATTGTGAAGAAAAAATATATAATTTCATATCGGCAACTATGCGTAACAAGGTTGTCCCGCAACATATTATTAGATACATGGAAACAACGTACAGATAAAATAAATACAGCATTGAAAAAGGGAAATATTGAACATTATAAATTTACTAAAAATCGAAAATCGACAGTTTTCTTTTAATTTTTCGTCTTCTGGGTCCCCATAACATGAGAATGTAATGCTATTGATTTTTTCATCCAGTAATTCTGGATCTTATCGATCCCAGAAGATTTCCAGTTTCCCATGCTCTTATATGGTTGAAAGAGGTCCTCTTCTGAGAATTCTTGAATATGTTCCACTGTTCCCACAAGTTCATCGGCAGCATCAACTTCAGATTGGAGCGAAGATGCGTCTTTTTTGTAGGATCTGCATTCTTCCCAGAGTCCTGCCAGAAATGTTTCGACATCCACTTTTGCAGAAAGGACAATAGTAAAGTATGTACACGGTAATACACTCTACGTTTATACTTCTATGCATTGAGCCCACGCTTGGATTTTCTTTTTTGGCGTATCAGCTTTCATTAGCCTTGTTGTGTCATTTTGAATTGAGTATGTTTGTTCAACATAGTGTATTTTTCGTAAAACATTACAGGTGTGCGTTTGTTTGGAAGAGCATGCAATTTGCATGAAATATCACTCTTGGCCTCGGCTAAGAGTGATATTTCATGCGAAGTGTCAGCTATAATTTTCATATTTCTTTTCGTCCATGGAGGTACCTGTTTTCTCTGGTTGGCTGTCGGACGTCGGTTTTCTTGACTGGCCCGAAAAGTTATCTGAGATACCAGAGATCCAGTGGCACAGGCTACATCATGCGATTGATTTTAGTTACATCTAGATCTCTACCTGCTCTGTATCACCTTGTTTGTCACCATATTTTGCTCTATCACTCTTTTACCTTTAGCATTTTCATATATTCTCCTTAACTGTGTCCGAGATTCGAACGGAAGTACACGAACTCGTTCTATCTCGCGTCGTAGAAGATATCGCATTATGTGATTATAGATTTGCATAATCTATAACGTGTGACTTATAGATAGATGAATTTTTACAAATTGACTGGTTTCATTGGGTTGATATGAACCTTCAACAGAATCATCGTTTTCAGGAATATAAGATGGTTGTAAATGTTCGTAATGTGAATAGTTCGATCGAAGAACATACTCTGCATTTTCCTGAATGTCAGTAAGTTTTTTTCTGTTGTGAATTTTTCAGTACTGGGCATGTATCGTCGTTAACTTGCAATCTTCTTTGAATCTAGGGTAGATCTCGTCAGGGATTCGCTCTGTCCATCTCTTGTAAAATTCTATTTCTGACACACATTTTTCGCTTTTGCGTAGTTAAAGCACCACATCACAGAATGTTTTCACAATGTGAGAAACATCGCGAAACGTGTGCGAATCATCTGTAACGATTCGCAGTTGTCTTGTCTTGACGTCTTTGTTTACGAACAATAGTGTAACGATGGGCTGGAATCCATTTACTATTGTACAAGTAAGGTATTTCTAGTTATTTGATACTTAATTTATATTGCTTTACTAGCCGCATTGTGTTTCGCTCAGGGCGTGTTAAAAGATGGTGTACGCCACACGGGCGCGAGGCGATTCCTGCACCAGCTACCCTCAGGCGACGAACTCGACTCGTGCGGGAATCACGTGTTTCGCGCCCTTCTGACATAAACTACTATTTTTCCAAAGAATTATATTTTATAGTGAACGATGATGAGTAATGGTAGGCGTAAATACGCACAATTGAATGCGTAAATGGCATTATCTGTCAAGCATAAATATGCCAGACATAATAATCTTAATAGTTGGGCAAATTCTCCGCTTAAACATATGCAGTTTATTTTATCCCCTTCTCATTAAGATCATATTTATGTGTAAATGTGGTGTTCTTCAATTCGACCATAGAATATTGATGAGGGTGGAGGCAGGGATGCGGGGGGGGGGAGAGTGAGTGAAGAGCGGCCGGCGAGGCGACGTGCGCGAGCGCAGGAGAGCGCAGAGAGCGCTTGCGCAAGCGGCGCAGAGGAGCCTTCTATTTCGGATGCCCCGCCCCGCCCGGTGGCGACATGCCGCGCGCCGATTGACAGGTGCGGCCGATGGATTGTTCGCGCGCGGCCGCGCTGCCCCGCGGGGGGTGGACGCTTCAAAAGACGCGGGACGCTACCACATGCACCCATGGGCTGGGAGGACAAGGCAAACGCTCCAAATACAATCCGCTCACGCCCACACGACCCTTTGGTGTCGCCCGCTGCCGCATTTTCTTAGGAAAATGTCTTGAATATTCAGTAAGCTCTTTTCTCAAGAATTTCTTTTCGAGATTTCCAGTCAAAACTTTGCATTATCAGAATTAAGAAGTTTTCTTCTATTTCGATAAAACTGTTTACATCAACAAATAAACCAATTTTGCATGTAATATAAATGTGAAACTTCAAACACGTTCAAAGTGTGCTTCTATTTTGTTTTACAGTTTATTTGTATTAATTTTCTTTATTGTTTAGAGTGAAACAATTGTTAAAAATGTTTTTATTTTCTAGTTTAAGTTAATACATTTTATTACAAACAACAATTCATTTTTAATTATAAAAATTGATGGTATGTCTTTAATGAACGTCTCCAATAAACTCTCTCCATGCGCAGTTTGTTACATGAGAGTGTAGGGGCAATATGTGCATAAGACATTAACGAGAGTAGTTTAGCTCTCTCACAAACGAGATTATCAATTCATAATCGTGTGTAATTTCCCAATGGCACGAAATGAGTGTGATGAAGGGGGGGATGATTAGTTACACCATTAAACAAGACAAGTAATAACGAATTTCAGTTACATGAGATTACAGTATTTTTTCCACGACATTATTAAATCATTATGTTTAGTTATAAGCTTTAAAAAAAGGTAACGTCTACTCGTTATTATGCAGCAATACATAATTTACCGTCCATCAAATGAGCCTAATTGAACTGAATATCGATTACTGATAATGCTTGTAGTAAGCAATCCAACAAAAGGAACAGCGACGAGGTGGGGTGCGCGTGCCGCAATGTCCCTGGCTGCGCTCCGCGAGCGGCCGAGCGCGAGGGGCCAAGCGCGGGGTGCGTGGGCGGGCGCGCGGGCGGGCGTTGGAGGCGGCGTCGGAGGCGCGCCCTGCCGCAGCCCCACGCCAGCCAGCGGCGGACGCTCGCAGGCCCAGGACTCGAGGAAATTGCGAAGGCGGGAGGGGCGAACCAACTGGGAACACGCTCAACACGTTAACCTCTATAATACCACAAGGGAGATCGGATACCCATCCATGTTTCTTCTTATACGTTAAAAAGATTTTACACAGATCAAAGTCTTTGGCATTATTATGTGATTTTGTTCCAAATACGAAACAATTTATCGCAAACACTTGTTGTAATTCGTGTTACAATAGTATTTTTTGACCACATTTCGGACGATTCACTTGAAAACTGTAAATTCAGAATAGATTTGAAAATAATTGTAGTGTTTTGAGTCTTAGTATAATATAATGCTCAATATAATGCAGTGTTTGAAGACATTGCGGCCGTCGCATTTAATATCCTTTCACTCAATAGCCCCGCCAACTCACCCTTCAGAAACTGAAGAAGAATGAAAGCAAGTGTAAGCATTGCAGGCAATTTCAATTGATTGATTGACTCGTTACCGTAGTGAATGTTTAATGCCTGGGGGTGGCGGTTTTCCTTCCCCACTGAAAGCCGAGACACGCGTGTGCTGGCGACGTTTTCCACATCCACAACAGACTCTAAGCCCCCATCAGCACCTAAATGCATGTGTAAGTAAGGAGTTAGGATAGGACAGAGAAGGGGCTGAGGAAGGAATGACCGTGGGCGGTCCGTGGCCTGTTTGTTAGGGTACTGATGCGCCATCTGCCTCGTGTTGAACGGCGAAACTACGGGAAATACGAATCAGAGCAGCCGGGCGCTAGAATGTTCCTCCGGACGCGACTGCTAGCTAGGGTCGAGACTCGAAACCTAGGACCTGACTAGTCAGCGGCCGCGCTGGCTCTCACTTCAACCCAACCGGTTAACATGTGGAGTGAATGTGTATTGTTTTTGGAAAGATTGTGGTTTCCTGCACAGCCAGTTCAACTCCCCTATTATTTGGATACACCCCGGCGAAATGGCCGGAGCGCAGGAATGCCCTCCTCTCTGCGGTAGGGGCTGCGGGGGCTGGCGCGGGGGCTGGCACGGGGCCGGCGGGCGGCCGCGCGGGTGCGTGGGCGGGGCGGCTGGCCGGGCGGCTGGCCGGGCGCCAGGCGCGGACGCGCGCGGGCGCCGGCGTTGGCGGCAGAGCCCGCCCGGTGTCCGGTTGCTCCCTCGCGCCACCTCCTCCTGCTCCTCCTCCTCCTCCTCTCGTCCACTTTCCGCTTTTCCCCGCGCTGCGCAGCCGGACTCTTTTGATACATCTTTGGTCGGAAATTTCGTGTAAGAAGGAGCGCGGCGTTACTTTGAAATGGAACACCTCTCTCGCAACATTTTTGATGTCTCAAGAAATATTTACCAATGCTCTCCTATTGATCGGAGAAAAATATATTATGTAAAGACCACACAAGCGTTTTGTTGCACCCACATCTATCAATATTGATGAATTATTTAATACCAACTTGATTATAACATTTCAGGACAAGTTAAATGTTTTTGTCTATTTGTTCCTCTCAACTTCGTACAATAACATAACAGTCTCTTTGACGTAATGTGCAGGGCATCGATATTTTATCAAGGTTATGGAATGATTGTATAGTTGCAGTAGTGTTTTGAATAACTGCATATCCATATATCTAAATACGTTTCCCAATACGTAAATAAAAAAAATAAAAATACAAACCTTTTGATACTTCGTACTATTATTTTATTGCGTTTTCGTCCGATATTTCACGTCCCCGCTTCTAATAACACGAATAGCGCGTGAATCAGAACGTCCCCAACCCCTCGCAGCAGCAGCAGCAGCAGCGGCAGCGGCTCCGCGGCGGGCGCTGTCGGCGGCCGCCATCTCTCGCATTGTGAGCGATCGCCGTTCATCACCGGCCACGGGCTGCTTGCTTGGCAGCGCGCGCCGGAGGGCTTGCGAAACAGCCCGTGAGGCAACGCCCCGGGCGCGCCGCTCCTCCGTTGTTCCCTGGCCTCGCTGGCGCCTCTCGCGTAATGCGCTAATTGTCCGTCAACGCATCTTGCAATCCGCTCCGTTCCTAGCCTTGCTTTTCGCCTCCACTTATCGACTGAAGCATCACACGACTATCGCTCCCACCCGCGCTCAAATGAAATTGGCCAACTGCTGTAGGGACTGTTGCTTCTACTGCTGCCAGAATTACTTGTTACCGCACTGCTCTCCCCTACCTTTGCGTTTGTGAACACTGCATTCCATTCGGTCGCTATTTCACCATCTTGAGACGGTCGGCATTACGCCCACTCAACGTCACCGCTTCATCTGCTTGCAATGGAACGTTCTACTCTCACCCTTCAATTTCCGTTACTGGCTTTGAAAACGAATCCCATCTGCCAAACCCTCCATTTCTTCTATCTCTACTTGCTTGGCAACCTTGGGGTAAACCAAACTAGATATGCGTTCCTGCACGCTCAGTGATCCTAGCTATAAAACTTAACTTCGTCATCACAGTTGTCACCTTATCATGCAAGATCCCTTTTGGTTTCCCCTTACTTGTACATCCCTTTCGTCGTTACCGTAATTAACAGAGTTATTCCCAATCCACGCCACTATTCCATACTTCGCTCTTGTAGTACCCAGAACTTTCACTCGTCTGTGACATAGATCTTCCATCAACGCTGCATTCTTTTCTCAGTCTAACCTAATCCGAGTTAGTTTACTATCATATCAACACCTCCCACACTAGCAAATTCACCTCCTCCACCGCCAGGGTGGCCTTCGTTGCCTCTTTCTGTGCCCTCCCCGCAAGCGGTGGCCGAGTCGAGCGGGCGCGCAGTCCCCCATGGGGAGCGCGGTCTCGCGCAGGCCGGGCTCTGTGACTCAGGGCCGCAGACACTGAATAATCTGCTCAGTCGCTCAGCGGCGCGCGCTCTCAGGCAGGCGACCGAGTGCCGCCGCCGCGCCGGGCACTTTTAGACAGCCCTTGCATAATAGCGAGCAAACAGCCCAGTTTCCTCCAAAACAAAACACCCGCCCGAGCGCCCTTAATAGCAACTTAGTCAGACGCCAATTCATCCAAGTTTTAATTAATTCGCCCATAAGTGGTTTGTGGAGGTGTCCGGAGATAGGTTGCTTTAGCCTGAACATCTGTAGTTCAAATATCTATAGTAGGATGATCCCTTTTCCCACAGCTCAAACAACTCTCCTAAGCTTACTCATTCAGTATTCCAGCAAAAACTGCGCATTAAAAATATTGGTTGGAAACATTTTTAAGCGTCGGCCCGAGCTGGAATCACGCGACACTTCCGTAGCGTAGTGGTATGGCTGACGGCGAGATAACTCGGAGGATAATTATTTCAGGTTGAAAACATTTTTACATGTTAATGAAGTAGATTAACATAACGGAGCAGTTAAAAAGCGAGAAAGTGTGTGCTGTTGTGGTACTTGTTGAAAATTTATAAATCTAGATGCTTAGGAACATGAAGTCCGTAGAAATGTGTACCGTTAAAACGGCTTGAAAAGCATTGCCTGGCCTCACAGCAAAGAGTCTTCTGTGGTGAAAGAGACATTAAAATTCTCCTCCCTATACTAACATGAGAACGAGGGTCATTGGAAACAACAATGCGACCGACGCAGGCAGCGATGTTGCCTCCAAGCTGTCACAGTCGCAGAATCTCTTTAAAACCAATTACTGGAGACGCGTATCCTAATAAACAGGCCACGGATCACACGCGATATTTGTTTCCTCATTCCTGCCCCCTCCTCTTTCCTTCCACACACACACAAATGTCGGTAGGCCAGTAGAGAACGCTTAGAGCTTGCCTCAATTGAGGCGTGTTCTGAGAAGAGGTAAAGCCGCAAGGTGACGTGTAGTTTGGCTGCGAATCTCACTTTCCGGCGGGGGAAGAACTCCGCGACCCCCAAGAACATGAAGTGTGCTACACTCACGGGCCCATTGACCTCACTAGTTCACAGGCCCGGCTCGCTCACTCACGCACTCAAGTGTGTCATTCCATTAGTCAAAGCAACTATTTAACAAACGTGCCAACCCCCAAACCTGCATGATACTGTTCGACATGACATCGCAGCTACGAGAATTGGTGGCTAGTTGACAACACATACAAAAGTCAGAAAGCTAGGAGTTGTCACATATGTGTGCGCGTGTGTGTGTGTCAGCATCTACACATCGAGGGGAACACCCATCGCAGGCGTAAATTGCAGTTCTGCGTGGAAGAAAGCTCAATGGCATACGGATGTACGAGAAGCATTGCGGGCCTTCGCATCGCAGCTCTGACCTGCTGCACAGTTGATGAGAGGTGGAACGCGCGCCAGCCGCGCACATCCTAAGGCGTGAAAGGCCTGCATTGACGGCAAACACTTGTGGAAACCTTGAGGAATTATTGTTTTATACAACAATATTTGCTGTGAACTTTCTCTAATGCAACTACGATTTCTAATTACACATTTCTCACTTTCGACATTTTTAACACTCGTTATCTCCGGTTGCCAAACCAAATTAGTTAATATTGCGAAAAACATTCCAGTGAACTTTAATCTCATGAAGTTAATTTCTATTTTATTGGCTTATATAATATAGCTGGAATGAAAATCGTGTAAGTCATCCTTCAGAAATATGACTTATGTAGTTACTATCCACAACTCTTTACCTCTTTTCGCGCTTAGTATTAAAGATGTGTCAGCTATAGAGATCCTCAAGAATACAATTCGTAGATCCCAACGAACTTTGAACTCGTAATTCTCGTTAATTTTTCTTTTCACTTATTGTATATTTTGTAACATTTTCAATGCAGTTCATGCCTTCAACAGTAACTTAGGAGATTTCTTCCTTACTAGTTTCCTCTCACTGCAATAATTACAACAGAAATCCAAACTTAAGATAGTTTTCAAATATTTATAACTCGCAATAATTCAAAAAGTTGTTTTCAAATCGGATAATATTTACAAAAATTGTGCATTGTACTGTTCAAATTAGATAATTCTTTTCAATTTAACATATTTTTGTAAAAAGTGTTATACCTAAATATAGTGTATAGTAAAGACTTCGTACAAGAAGATATTCAATTTCCATTAATATAATGTTATTTCAGTATTTGCATTGTCAAATTACTTCTATCATTTTAAATATGTAGTTAAAGAATATGGAATTATATTTACCTTATTGATCGTCTTGTTAACAATGCAATTTTAACCAAAATGTTCCTTAAGCCCGAGGCTGCTATTTCTGAAGATTATTTTTTTAGCAATTAATAGTTTTTAATAATTTAGTATTTCTAAATGCGTTTCATACATCAACATTTATCTATTTTTTATTTGGTGCTATAAATAATTTTCCTTACCATTATATAACATCAGGCAATATCCTTTTCTGCTAGGTGATGATAGAGATTAATGGTGAAAATGAGTTCCACGTCAGAACAGTATCCAACCACTTTCTCGTGAACACGTGTTCTCCGCATATCAACTCTCTACTTGTTAACGACAGCTGCGAACAAGCGTCGAAATAGCTGACATAAGAAAGGGCAAAAGGACAATAAATTTCGTTTATGATTTTAAAAATGATAAGCTCATTTCATTCCAGTCGTGTTGACACGTAACGTATCCCATCATTTTTTACTGTAGTTATCAATAATAATGCTTATAAAATGTTTCATGAACTGCAAATATTAATAGAGATCAATATAAAATCATTTGTGTGGGTAAATATAGAATACATAAATAATAATATTTATGAAATTATTGCCCAAATCTGCTTATAAACCTTTTTAATTGGAATTTACTCACTCCATTTATCCAAAATATATTTTAATATAATCTTAGCACTGTGAAAATTAGGTGTAAGATTCAATTATTGAAAATAGTTTCCTTCTGAATTTGTAGGAAAGTAACTTTAATTATATGATCTCTGTATTTACAATTTCGATAAATACAAATTTTATATCAATTTTTGGAAGACAGTTCACATATTTTAATAAAGTAACAAACTTGTACTACTTAAATATCCACTACGAAAACTGTTGGGCATGAGGTTCGTAGGGAAGCTACAGGGAGTTGTGATGGAATATCTGTTCTCTAGGAACTAAACCTTTGTCAACCTGAATCATCAGACACACTGGGGATGAAACTGTTTAATTTTTGTTTAAAAGATAAAATATTGAAATATTATTTTGACAGCATACTTATACTTGACAGCCACAGCACGCTAGGAATTTCTATAAAGAAAAAACTGAGACTGAAAACCTTCAAAAATGAATTAGGAAATACTGTTAACACTTATTCTTAAAGTAAATGTAAATTATTCTTCACTTGGCGTTTATCAGTTGGAGAGAGTCATATTGCTTGCAATATTATATGCAGCTCTTCCTCCAAGCCATTTTGCCATAGTTTACGATGACAGCCTGTCCAGAATGCACATCATAAATCTCAAGTTCTACATCGACCCATTTCCTCCGCTACGAATACTCAAGAGACAATATAAATCTATCATAACAACCGTGATGTATTATTTTAAATGATCTGTTATCACAATTGTTAAGAGAACAAACTCTTCAAACCCACCTTCTGCTAGCACCTTCATTAATAACCCAGAAGAATCATAATATTTCTACGTAAAGGATGACACATACGAAGTAAATTAACATAATACAGTTAAGAAAAAGAAATAAAGGGAACTTCTGGACCGTTTCCCGGGTGCCCTTGGCCCTACAATCAAGGGTAGGGACTTTGATCAGTGTCTAGAGGTGAACGCCAAGAGAGAGAAAACAAAACGACATCGGGGAGGAAAAATACGAGCTCAACATACTCCAGTCGCTGTCCAAGAGGTCAGCAATTTTAATGTTCGTTGTAGACAAAGGATTTGAAATAACGTAATTTGAAATCGCCCTGAACACGAGATGTCATTGCGTGAGAGTTTTAGACCGGAACATATCTAACTAACTATTAATTTTAAAGGCTGTTTACTGATTGTTTAAGATATATTTTCCTTATCTATTTTTGTTTCTTCTAAAAATAAGCTTGCAAGGATTTCTAACTTAACTTCCTCGACAACAATGTGTAGGGGTGAATTTATTTCTAATAATATTATATAAATGTAACTTCAAATTAACTTCTCCCCATAGCCCGCCACAGTTTTTAATTGTTTTGGACGTAAATAAATAAATAAAAAATATTTTTGCAACGAAAATGTAATATAGTCACGTCATTTATATTTTTTGCTTTGAATTTGAAGGGAACGTTTTTGCGTAAGTAATAAAACTTTTTAAAATTATTAGTGTCAAGTAACTTATCTGGCTTTACTAATAAAGGATACAAATGAACGATCATAATTTCACATAACATTAAAAATGTGTCAATATTTTACACTTCTAATATCTTGAGTAATGATTGAATTGGTTTCGTTTTATCTGAGTCAGGGAATGAGTTGGGCAACATTAGTTAATCTTATTACATACCTTTTCCAAAATACATATTCCCTCAGCTTGTCTATTGACTTTCAATTTTCGTAATTTTCAGTAGACCAATCTTTAGATTTAATTTTCACGTATCTGAATTAACGCCAGAAATAGACCATTTTTTTGCATTGAGCATTTTGAGGGCGAATCAAACTCAAAATAATTACACATCTGCAAAACAGAAAAATTGACACCAGGGTAAATAATTGTGGAAGACAAACAACTTTTAATTGGGAAAACGTAAAGAGTACTCTAAAAATTAAAATTTTCTACCAATGCAGCCTATTCACAGATATATTGGTTACCTAATGTGTTAGTAATGAAAGTGCCTGGCAAACACTCTTTAACATCACAAGTTACAAACATTTTTGTTTACAAAAGGTAATTCGTCATCATTAAAAAACGTGAAAATCAAATTCGGTAAATAAAATGTTTTCATCTTTATTTGAACATTTCTTTCTTTCATACAATCACACAAAAAATGTTTGAAAACGTAAACCACATTCCTGTACCCAGCATTTCCATGTCTGAATTCATTAATCTACCCCCCCCCCCGAAAGAGCACATGCAGCAGCGACAGAAAAGATCGAATAATCACAAAGGCGGTCATAAGTCAGATGAACAGAGCGGCCCGTAAAGACGTCTCGGCCAGGTTCCAGGCGATGTGGCCGCGCGGCGGGGGAGAGCAGAGGCGGAATTGGCAAGGCGCGCGGGACAAGGAGGGACGGAGGGACGGGGGACACGTGGCGCTGTGGGGACGTGGCGCCGCCGTCATCGCCCCGTCTCGCATCCGGAATTCCCCGACACTGAGCCAGCGCTGGGCGCGAGGCCACGGCGGCCAATTCCCTGCTTTTCCGTCCATCGCTGGCCGTCGCTGTGTGGAACATCTACGTTACCCATTTACAGAACTTTACAGATAAATAAGCAGCCTATGGCCGCGGAAGAGGTGTCGATGGTTTTATTAGATATCCAAGATTTCGGGGGAAATAAAAAGCAATGAAACAGTTTCATTTTGTCCTCAAAAATGCAAATTTATGATTGCGCCTTTTCCGCCTATTTTCATACCAACGACTGAGTTATCAATCTCAGTACGTCACTACTTAGAAAACATCTGGTGTCACACGACAGCAAGACTTCAAAGAAGAGGCCATCCACTATTAAATATTTGTTTTCACGCGTAGCGTTATGACACAACGTTTTTGATTCTTTGTGTAAAGGACTTTTGTATTACGTATCCGGGAATAGTACACGATGCTACTGCTGTATTCGTGAACACTTTTTTGATAACTATTTAATTCGAGAATGTACAATGTAATAGTGTTATAAGAGAGTATTTTATTAGTTTTTCAGAACCATTTTGTGTGGTTTTGTTCAGCAGCGTTTTTGCTGCAGCAGGCCGCTAGTATAGTTCATCTAGTAAAGACACCTACTTCGTCTCCTATTCAGTGTCTTATTTTTTGCATTAATATGTTTTTTGAATTCCAATGTAGTTCAACACTACTTTCCTGTCACAGATAATCTTTGTTATCATCAAGGGCACTAATAGGCGGGCAAACAGACTCTTAGAATTCTACTATACGTATTTCAATTGGCTCTAATAATACAGTTAGACAATGACTGGACAAAAGAAATGTCATTATTCAGATCATGACAATTATTAATTGAAAATTACTCCAAATTTTCCCAAGTAAACTCTCCTATATCTAAAAGAAGGCTTCTTAGATGGCGCAACTTCTTCACTCTTACATAAATGTAAAAACGGGATTAAATTCGCCCATGCTCATACACGTTTCTCAAAAAATCTCATCTCACTAAACTAATATTGGTATTGTGGTGAGTTATTGTTGTCATTTACAATGAAATAATTATATGAGTCGTCATTGCCAACAATATTGTTTATTACAATAGCAGCCATTGTAATAAACAATATTGTTGGCAATGACGACTCATATAATTATTTTACTAAACAAAGCTTCTGACCACACTTTAAACGCATACACATAATACTTCTATCCTCTCCCTGTTTTTAGTCGAGTTTCAAAATTGAAAACATTCGCCGTCTAGTGGTAAAACGATCACAGGATTATGGATAGTTGTTCATCTTCACTGCACCTGCTGGATAAAATTGGAAACAATTTAGGAATTATAGCACTCAAATGTTATTAAATGACAACCAATTTCAGCAATGTAGCTGTTATAGAATTCGCAAATAATACCTCAAAATGGATAAATATCCAAAAATATTGCGTTTTCTTTTGAAAAAATAAATATGACTTTTTATTAAGTCTTCACCCGACAACCAGTATATCTCGACGTGAATCATATTCGACCACACGCTAGACACAAACACACTCACGGGCACCTCTGATCTAGGGCAGCAGAACGCGAGGCCCTCCGTGACAACACATACATGCGAGACACGGGACAAACAACCATGCCCAAGGCTGGACTCGAACCCGCGACTCGTCAGACTGAAGCGCTGAGTTGGTACCCTCCTACGCACCTCGGCCATCTAGGCTATCTGGCTATCGGCCATCTGGCTATCGACAAAATATGTACCTTAATAATTATTATGTACACATCCCATATTGATTTATGTTTCGTTACATGTCATTTAAATGTTATTCCACCCTTTTCTTCAACATTCACCTTTTTCTTCTCTTTCCACATCCCATTTCTTCGCCTTCCTTCAACAATTCCTTCTCTGTCATCCACTCGCCCCTCTCCCCTCTTTCTCCTCCGTCTCCACTCTTCCGACTCCCACTTCTTGATCTCCTTTCTTCTGCCTGCTTCCTCACACCCTTTCCCTTCGGCCCTCGTAACTTCTTTTCGTTATTTTTTCGTCCTAATGAAGATTGAAGTGGTATTGACTATTATGACTATCACAGTGAGAGATGCCAAGGCTGTACTTTACGACGGGAGTGGAAGGACAGGGGTTGCCCCACTGTGCCCCCATATAACCTCCCATGCCCGAGTGGAACGGCACACAACCCTTTGAACCGAGACGCATCCTCTTTCATGATCTCTCATCCACTGAACATTTGCAGATGAGCTGTCATTAGAAACACATTATAACTTTTGAAAAATCTATATCGTTTATATTGTCAAAGTCTTTTCTTATTATATGAAGATGTATAAAAAGATTGTCTCACACGGTCAATAAAATCTTAAAACTGAGAGCTTTCTGAACCTTCTATTACATTTTGGTGACAGTAATTTAGACAAGTTTGTAGAATGTAATCAACAATAAATAAATGAACAGGGTCTAATACTAACAATAATTTAAGAAGCACATTTCAATGAATAATGAATGAATGAACACTTGTGAAGCAAAAAGAAAAGTGAGATAGTACTAATATAGTTTTGGCTCTTGTATTCACTGCGGCCATGGGTTAAGGGGTACGTGTGGTCAACCTATAGCCGTCCCTACGATGTGTCCTGGTCTAATCAACCTGAGAAATGAGCTTTCACACAGCAACAGACACTGGGCATTGCAAGGAAAGCGCACAATTAATGTTTGCCCCGACCGGGAACAAAATTGTAATATTGAATATTTTTTGTTGGATGATGACAGTAATAATTTAGTTTTCATTAACAATGTTTAATTTATTAAGATAGTTTTATCAAAGCTTTTTTATCTTTTTTTATCTTCATTTTTATCTTACTCTTAAAAAATCATTATTTTCTGATCTAATTTCCAACAAGATCACATCATGTATTTATAATTTCAAATCAACGAACACTATTAATTCATAATCGTTTACGATATCGTATAAAAAGATTAATCTCCTTGCTTTGTATTTAACAAGACTCATAATAATGTCATGATTGCCAGTAAAATATCGTAAAAGAGGTTTTTTCGTTGGTATCTCGTAATCACCTTCATAACGACGGAAATGGCATAACGACATAACGACAAATAAAGTTGCTGCCAAACATTAATTAATTAATCTTTTAATACTCCACTTAAATTAAAAGCAGCACCTTATCAAATTGTTACGAGGAAGAAAGAGCTATTAATTTTGTCACAAATCTAGAATCTTCCAAATAAATATTTTAACATGTCTGCAACTAATATTGCAAGAAATAGCACTACCTTTCTCTACGGAATGATTCAAAATGTTTATGGATTTCCTTCGACGAGCAGAAAGTTTGTACTGTAAAATTTATATAAATCGTTAAATTTAACTTAAGTAGTTTCTCAGAATATATACCAAATGCTTTTTGTAATGTAAACAGTAACTACCACTATAATGAAAATTGTTCATTTTTATGACGGTTAAGTTAATGTTTTGGTACAGTATTGCATACCTAGTAGTCCCCTTTAAACTAGTGGTGCTACAGAACTGCGCAGACTTTCTCGCACTAATTAGTTTCCTAATTTCTTTGGTGTGGGCTAGCTTTTGCGACTTACCACATACTCTTGCCAGCTGACACCCTAGGACGCCCGACCTCCCAAACTACTTTTTTTCTCAATTTTTTGGTTTCCTAATGGCAGAACTAAAATTTTACTTAAAGAATATGAAAGAAGAGTAAAAGCTTGTCCTATATGGAAATCTTCGATAAAGAAACTGGCTATACAGACCCATGTTTACACTGTTAGGTTCATGCCCCGTGGCAATCACCACCTTCATTCTTCGTTTAGTCCAGTAATATTGTTGAGATTTCCAAAAATATCATCAGATCACCATCGAAAAACAAAAATTATAATTATGGTAAAATAGTCTTCAGATCATTGATAATAAATTAAGAACAACAGCGGTCCGAGATGAGAATCCTGAGGCATTCCAGAGCCTGGATTCATATCATTAGAGATGAAAGGTTTAAATTTAACATTTAGAATTGTAATTCTCAAATAGATTACAACCAATCAAGTATAGAACCACGAAAATTAATATGGTTTAATTTCTTTAGAAGAATATTACGGTTTACGTAATCAAAATATTTAGCTAAATCTGCATATAGTGTCTACTTGAATATTAGAGTTCAGGTTTTTCAATACAAAAAGTAAAAAATGAAAGGAATTGCAGCTATTTGACTTCTGAAAATATGCGATTCATCAATGAGGAAACGATTTAAAATGGATGTTAGTTTCTCAGTTATTATTAATTAAAATAATTTAGAAATAATATTTAAAGCAGAAATAGGTCTATAATTTCTCACATCAGATTTTTGCCTGATTTGTGTATTGGTATAATATTGGTATAATATGGCTTTTTTTCATAGTGTTGGAAAAATACCTTCAGCTAAGGATTTCAAAACAAAAAATGGAATATTATATATTATATTAACACTGGGTATTCATTTTTTCAAAAATATAGAGGTGTTGAATCGGGTCCAGGGCCCTTTTTAACATCTAATGCATTGCAGTGGCGAAGCTGAAGGGTAATCTGGGAGTCTTGGAATACCCAAATTACTGTTCTGTCGTAATATGTGCCATTTTGTCAATATTTTGAAGTGAATAATTGAAGAAAATGTAATATCTTCGCTTCCGCGCGAGGGCATTAGCGCGCCGGGCTGAACGGGGAGCCAGCGAGTGAACAGTCGCCGTCTGGCTGTGGCGCGAATGCGCACAAGACGACGCGCGCTATCGCCTTCTCACTCGCACTCGTTAGGCAGGGAGTCTGGACTCTCAGCTGATTCCCGCCACGAACACTCTTGTACCGCGATACCCGTCTACGCCCCGGCCGGCCAGGCAAATTCATCTCATCACCTAAGGTTGCGGGAAAGTAGAGTGAGTTGTGTGCGTGCTTTTCGTTCCTGTTACCTTTTTGAAAAGAAGTTAAACACTTCGTGATATAGAGAATCTCCCACTGAATATGGGTCACTCCCATAACTTGTCGGTTCACCATATGCACTTTTCGCTCAACAATGCGGAATCATGAGGCAAGTAATTTGCCATAGAGATACGTAGCAATATGCCGTGTTAGATACGAAGAGACAATTGAAATCTGCATCAAAGCAGGCATGACCAACTTTCAGGATCAGAATTATTTGGAAGACACAACATTGTTCCTTTAATATTATAGATACAGTAGTGACTCAGATGGAATATAGGTTTCGAGATTTTGAAAACTTTCATTTTATTGAATTTCTTAACAAAAGCAGTTTTTCTCCTACAAAGCGTTCTTTCGTTCAGAAACGTTTTATTTCCTAATGAAACAATATCTACACTTTCACAGTAAGCAGCTTCGAAATGAACTGACAAATGTATACATTAATAATTCAACAAGTCTGCAGATTTCTTGTTTAAGTATTTGTTGGCCAACGTGGTCTCGAAGAAAATTATCAAGAGACGGTTTGGTTGTTGAAGCTCAGTCTAACTTCCCCTGTATCTACAGCATTATGTGAAATCGTATAGGAGTGTATTAAAGAGAGTAAAGACTTCCTGAGAAATTCCTTGGGAAATATCGGGATAGGTACTTTCAGACACTGGTTATCCACAAGCGTCTGCTAAATCAACTTTGCAGAAACGACAGCTTTAAAGAACAAATTATCGATGTTTGGCGCAAAACAAAAGATGAATTGAGCTTCTTAACAAAAATGTGTAAGATAAGGTTTTTATAATACCCAAATGCATGACTCTAGATTCGCCTCTGCTGTGTTGATAGCATTGAAAATTTCAATCTGAGACATTTTTATGAAATCACATTTACTGTTACTTAGCAGAATTGCAATTACTTTCTCTACATACTAAGTAGTACGCGAAAGAGTGAAAAAAGAAAAATATTTTATTAGACGCTATTGTGAGAATATTTTATCATTTGCTGTTAAAGCAAACGTTATCTCGTGTAACAGAGAAGAAATCTATCGTAGGGTTAAATAAATAACTCATAGTAGTTAACTTTTGATTCACATTCATTACCTTACTCTCATAAAATGGAGTAAGCACCATAGCACATTTGCAATATGGAACAATGTATATTGCAAGCTCCTGTTTTTCATTGACTATTTGAAAACGTTTCTGAAAAGGATGGTGTTTACTACATTTTTATGTTTACCAAACATTTTAAATAGATACTAACCCTGACCATTTTTAAATGTTAATAAACTAAAAAATCAGGCACACTTTCCACTTGCCCTGTATTATTGGAGTGGGGTCACTTGTGTATTTGAAGAGATGATTATGAAAAGGGCAAATGTCCAACATCTGTTCGGTGGGAGTATCTTGTTGGAAAAGGAAACCTCTCAGGAAAAATGGCCAAGTAAACAAAAAATCACATCTGCTAAGATTCTATTAATGCGCAACGTATATGAGGTTTTGACAGATCTAAACTCGTGTTTTGAATCAGAGGAGAGCTTAATTCATGTTTGTAAAAATTGAACATGTTACCTTTTAAAAAAACGCTTTTATTTACCGTGAGGAAGAGAAGGTGGATGAGAGGATGACTAGTCGTGGTACATTTTCTGGGTACTTCTTGGCAATGATAAAGAATCCGCGAGCCCAGGCCACCGAGAAATTTTCAGAGATTTGTTTCATTTGGCAAAGCTAATTAGCTGAGGAGGAAAACCTTATGCGGCCAAGATTCAAAATTGCAGAAACTTTTCGACTTTTTTAATCCAAGTTGCACAATGCGAAGGAAAAAATAATCCGGACTCGAAGTAAAATATTTTCCCACTTGGACAATAGAATAAATATTGTACAAATCAAAACTAGCATCCGATAAATCACCTGTAGTAAATCTTCGGCAATTAAAAAAACGAATTTTCCAGTCAAGTTCGGCCATCACTGGATCTCTGTAGCTCTCCAGAAATTACGTAAAACGTGTTCGGCAAGAAACAATCGCGCTGACTCACGCCCACAGTGTTCAGCAGACGTCCTCGCCGCTTCCTAAATTATGACCGCGAGTAATCGGCTTGCGCGGCTCCAGGTCGTCCCGCTTATTTCGGGTTGGCGTCGACGCGTGTTCGCACGCGTGGGCCGCGAGCGTCACGCGTCCGCCTTCGCGGCGTCAGCGGGCGTCAGCGGCGCCGCCGTGGACCAGGTGCGACCGCGTGGCTCGCGACGAGGTGCTAGCGGTGGCGGGAGAGGGAGAGGGAGAGGGGGAGAGAGAAAGGAGAAACGGCAACGGCAGAGGGACAGTGGGGTGACCAACAGAAGGAAGGGCAGGGGAAGCGGGGGAGCGAGAGGAAGATCGTGATGGAAAGGGAGGGGTCGGAGGAGATGGAGGGGAGCGGGGCGTGGAACGACAGAGGGGTGCGAGGGCTAGGTGCCTAAATCGGCGCCGTCGCGGTTCGCCGCCAACCTGGCCGCCATCACAGATCACCGCGCCCCGCTGCCTCGCCGCCTCACAGCGTAATACAGTAGGCGGGGCGAAGCATTTTCACTAATAACACCAACCTGTCACGCGGTCGAAAGAACTTTTCATTCACGTTATCTGCCGTTTGTTTTCTACCTGCCCTAAAGCACGGCCTTTTCTAACTCAGTTTGTAAAAACATTATCTCATGAGTTAGTTATTAGCTCATCTGAGAGAAACATCGACAATCTCAAATGTATACAGCGCATAATGGTGGAGTACGCTTAATAAACTTTATTTTGAAAGTGAATAACAATTTATCTCGGATGGCGACTACATATTGTTAAAATATAATTATTTACTGCTCCCTGTATTCACAATCCAAATCATTTGTTTAAATATTACAAAAGCACAAAAACACGAATCGTTCGCCGGCTGCTAAAGCTTCAAATAGTCGGTCCGAATCAACCTGCTGGCAAGTAAGTGATCTCCCGCGAGAAATCGAGTCAGGCGTATTTAAGCGCGAGGCGCGACTCCGATAGATCAGGCGGCACAAAAGAGTTGACAGGCGCGCGCGCGCCGCCGGCGGAGCGGGGGTGGCCGGGGGGGGGGGAGGCCGCGTCGCCCGCATTCCGCGCGTTCAAAGCACCCGCGAAGCGCTGCTCATTTGTTCCATATTATGCATGGGAGCGTGCCAGCGCGCCGCCCGCCCGTCCCTGCAGCAACAGGTCGGCGGCGGGGGTGGGCCGGTGACATAACGACGGCTATTTCGGCGCCCAGCGCCCGCGCCCGCGCCCGCCCCCGCGCCCGCCTGCGCGCTCGCCACCCGCTGCCACCCTCCACCCCCTCCGTTGCTGGTGCCGCTCCATTGGCTCCGTTGCC
Organism: Gryllus longicercus; assembly: GCA_038098605.1. Lineage (NCBI taxonomy): Eukaryota > Metazoa > Arthropoda > Insecta > Orthoptera > Gryllidae > Gryllus > Gryllus longicercus. Next base: position 1,061,245 of record JAZDUA010000379.1, read on the forward strand.
TCACGCGTCTCCCCTCCGGGCTGCCAATTCCCTCCTCTCCACTGCCCTTCGTTTCCACTTTACTCTCCCAACCGTCTTGCCTCCGCTACCGTGCAGTCCCTTTGCCCAAGCGCGCGCTACTCTCACACTCACTCGCCCGTTCCTAACCGTCGGCATCCTGAACCTTCTCAAGAAACTCTTGACCTCGCCTCCACCTCCTTCTCCTTCCTTGCTACTTCTACTTCCTCTTCTTCGCTAAGCGGGCTCATAGCTGTCTCCTCATTTGACATTTCAACCAACGAACACAGAGCCCTTTCTTCTCTCCACCTTTTCCGCTCTTCAGACGACTCTATTATTACGACAGACTTGTCTGTGTTTGTTGCCCACCCAGAAGAAGGCCATTACTTATTTTATTTGCAATTTGGAGTTTATAATCAAGAAGAAATATGTGTCATTCATTGTTTTTCATCATTTCACGAAGTAATAGAATTTGCTTTAATCTTTTGTCAACATGAATCACAAATAAACCATTGAAATTAAACAAAATGAAAAAAAAACAAATTACTGATGGTGTTTTTTGGAACATTCAATGTCCATTATCCTCTTTTGTTGACAGACCATAGTTCAAACTGAAATGAAAAAAAAAATCTTGTTTAGTTTGGGTGTTGGGGATTTCATTTCGTTCACCAAATATTTGAATCAACCCTCAACAATTTATTAATTATTCATTACATAATTTTTAGACTCCATGGGCCTTCAGGCATCTGATCAGGAAAAAGTAATATTGAATATCAAAATCCGAAATCTTCGTTGGTTGTATATCCTGGCACTTCTCTCATACAACAATATGATACCTTTAGTCACACATAAAACAATATTAAATTTGATAAAATGAATTAAATAAGATTGTTCTTTCATAATCAATGTCGCATGAAAGCAACCATCTATCCGCTCAGTTCTTGTTCTTATCCTCTTTTGTTAATGTGATCCATTTTATATATTTCAGGTATTGCGTTATCTTTTTTTTTATAATTTCGTATTGTTCGATAATACAGTCTTTCAAGGGTTTTAATAGTACATAAGATTAGTCCTTTTCAGATAGGCTATCCATAAGATCTGAGAGGAATCAATTGTTAATTAAATTTGATTATTAATTAAGAACAGGAAGGTAAATACTTATTTTAAGGGGCTAAGGTTGAATTCTATCTTAGCGAAATCTTGATTTCTTAAGTGGTTAGACTACATTTTTCCAATGTTGAAAATGATGGTACTTGGGAAGGTATGCAGATTCTTGTAAAAATGGTTTGTTAATTTGGCTATGTTTTCTTCTTGTTTGGGATTTTTACTTCTCGATTAATTTGTTAATTATTAATGAACCAGGGAGCATTTAGAATATTTCTTAGAAATTTATATTGGATGACTTTAATTTTGTTAAAATTGTTAGGAGCTGCACGTCCCTAGATTGTGCATCGCGTTATCTTTAATGTGCTCTCTTTTCCTCTAGAAATATGAATATTAATACATGAATGTATAATAAATTTGAAATTCGAATACATTCCCTCATTTTTGACAATGCTGAATAGTACTCATGTAGAGCCGTGGTTTTGCACGTATACTCCATTTACTAATGTCTTTATTTTATAAACAATCCAAGCTCGTAAATAGTATCAATTCATCATTGCCGGGAAAACTTTCTGAGTGCGACATCACGCGAGTGCTGCATTTCACATGTGACGATTCGCGTCTCTCTCCAGCATTTGAAATCGCAGCAACTAAAAATACACGAGGCTCTCGAGCCGAGGCAGCGCGCGTTTTCCACGGCGATCGCCGAAATCCTCCTGGCTGCAGCGAGGCTGTGGTCCGCTGCCCCACATTTCGCCGCTCCTCCTCCGCCGAGGGCGGTGGCGAGGGTGACGGGCTCGGGCTCGCGCTCGGGCTCGGGTGACTGCCGCGGGCGAGCGAGCGCCGCCGCCGACTGCGGCCCGGCCCGACCCGACCCGGCGCGGCGCGGCGCGGCGCGGCGCGCCTGTATTTTTAGCGGCGGTCCGCGGCGGCGGCCGGCGATCGGCGGCGGCCGCGTCCGAGCCCGGGCCGGTGCGCGTCTCGCCGCCGCCGCCGCCGCCGCGGCGGCTCACGCTACCCATCGCCTAAAATGGAGGCCCGGGCGCGGTTACAAGATGGCAGGCGCGCGTGTTGCGGCATCGTCGGCGCGCCGCCCGCGCGCTGCCTGCCTGCCTCCGCTCGCGCTGGCTGCCCTGGCGAACTGGCCGAGCGCTCCCAGCCGCGCGCCCGAGCGCCCGCGCTCCACAGCGCCTTCTGCGCCCGCCCCGCTCCGCGCTGCCCCGCCACGCCCCGCCCCTACTCGCGCCCACTCCACGAAATTTGCGCGAACCTCAAGGAACTGCTTCTCGGCTAATTTTAGAGCATATGCGCTAAGGCGAAAGCGCGCCAGTGTGCTCCCAGCAAGGAAAATTATTTGTTTATTAAATAGGCCTCTTTGAACATATCACACGAGTACAAACTTGACTAAAATATACAAACCAGATTTAGCGACTACTTAGATATTTCTATTTTTTCTTTTCAAGTTATGTCGGTATGTACGTTTTTAACGCAGAATAACAGTGTCGCGATTCTGTAGCGTTTTAACAGGTCACTCTCTTACTTAAGTATAAGATTGTACTTTGAAATTAGATTTTGAATGAGAAAGAAGTATTCTGAAGTTAACTTTATATTTCCTAAAGAGAATTAGATTCCAAAATATACCTAATTTTACACTTCTTGAGAGGGCATCCGGTGGAAATCGGTAGAATGTAATATGTACGAAGAAACACATGCAAATAATTTCATGAATCTGAACTTATAACTTTGTTTAAACGAGGTAGCATGTTTCTACCAATCGCGTAACACCTGTTTTTATCTTGTCTTCGAATTTGGATGGTTTCCAACTCGCGTTTTGATGTAATTTTAGGCAGTCTGTCTGATTTCTTCACACATACACAATTCAATCTTACATGTCCATCGCAAAGTCGCTCATATATTTCACAGACTCAGATTCATTACTGCAACATTTCGCAAAACGAGACAGTTTTAAGATCAGATTTAAGAAGAAGAATTCATTATTCAGAAGTTCATAAATACAGCGCCAAATGAACTCAGTCATTGTATGTTTGGTTTATGAACACTAATTTGTATTTTAACTAACAGTTTTACTACTGGAATTTACATTTTTGTAATTTATTTTATCAAAATATTCGGATACGCGAGTATTTTTGTAGGAGACCTTATTTTTTTAGCAATTCGTTTGTGCTTGTACATACATTTATTTGCTACTATTTGTATACGTTAATGCTCGCAAATAAAACTAGAAAATCTATATAAGCTTCCAAAATCAATCAGAATTTTTTCTAGTAAAACTAAGTTAACATATAATTTCAGAGTTCTCAAATGAGTAACTCATAATTTTATACCCGTCAGTATCTGTATAAAGCTAATAATGAAAAAAATATATACATAAATGAAATGAATAATAAAATAATTCATTTTTAGAATGAATGTCAAAGATATAAAATAAACATCCCTTCAAAGTCTCTTGAAAGCTTTCGATGTGTTCCTGTCCCTGTCGCCAGCGTGCATCGCGGCCTGCCCTCAAGGGCGCCGCCCAAATAACCCGGCGCATGGCTTGCCTGCGGGCGCTCGCTTTCCCGCCCTGCCCCACAGCGATCAAGAATTAGGTGCACTTAACATTCCCCTTGGTCCTGGCAGCTATTCTTAACTGTTGTGAGAGGAAGAGTCCATTCTGCTGGTCGCCTGCACCGACCATCGGGGGTCGGGACTGAGGACGACACTAGTAGAGGCTTTGCTCCGGTCATGCACTGCTTACAGACGTCCTCTTGCCCTTCCATCTCTTGATTGCTACTATGCTCTTTAAATGCAAATATAAAAGCAGTAAGACCAAATTTCTCGTGGAATGAGAAAGCGTATAAAATAATATGACAATGAGATTCCCTTCTGTTCTGTTTTTCGCACCCAATGATTAAGGCAAAGAATATTTCGGATGAGAAATTTCACTCAGGCGAGCCCGTAGGGCTGAGGCACGTTCTATTTGTGGCTTGCGGTAGCTGTGCAAATCCCAGCCTCTCAACGTGAAGTTAATTGTAGGCAAAACTCCTTGCCCAGATTACCCCACTACGTAAACTCCACACTTTCATCATGTCCCACATAATAATGACATTTTTTAAATTTATTCAACAAACTTGAAAACGTGAAAAATTAATACGAATTTTCAATTATTTCTGTCGAAAATTGAAGTTACTTTTTTTTAAATATAACACGCATTAATCAATTTTGAAATTCGATCATTGAACCAACAAAAAAAAACGACCTTATATTCTTAAACTTATTATTCACTTAAAAATGGTTGAACTTTTTTATTTTTGTTCTTATGTAAGAGAAAATAATTATTATACATGTTTAATTTTATAACTATATATACACAATTATTTTTTAATACAAAAATGCTCTTTTCTCAACTCTGGCAATAAGTTAGTGGGTTAGAGTCAACTAACAAAACTAGTTGTTAGAATGAAGCAAAAAGCTTTTTTGTTTTTGTTAAAAATTTAAAAAATAATGTGTAAGAGAATAGTATGATAAATAGTTCATAATTGAAAATAAAAATTGCTACACACAAGTAATATCGAGTATTAAATAAATAACATTTTCGGTATCAGAAGACGAAATCCAAACATATTGCAAACGTGAATTGTTACGTTTTTTGTAGTACTTAAATGTCTGAAACCGGCAGAGAGGGCAGGAGGGCAGAGATGTGCCAGTGCAACGCCTTAAGCTAGGAGGTCCCTTGTCCTATCAAGTGCCAACGGTAGTGTATTTTAGACACTACCTAGATCGAATTCACTCGCTGTCTGGGGATGGATTCTAGTAGCCGCTGCTCTGATCGGTGTTTTTCCGTGATTCCTCCTATCAAAACGCAGCGAAAGATCGAGCAGTACCATATCGGACGGGCCATGGAAGCACGCGATTTTGGCGGCACTCTTATAAAATGCCCCTGGGATAGGCTTTCCGCCGAACACTGCAGCGAAGCGCGTTGCGTCAGCAACTACGGGGGAAATCCACAAGCAATGATGGCAAAAAACACCGATGTTTTTAAAACGACATTTTTTACCAGTATCATCGATATATTAACGTCTAGGTTTTCTTTTCTATGTTTTCTTCAGATCGATATATTTTCAATAAATATCTATGTTTAAAAAAGTAATAATGACATAAATAAAATTTCCAATACAATTTTTTTTTATTTGTGAATTGTTAAAAATCAACAGCCAACGACATTTATCATTATTGTCGATCCGCAGACAGCACGAAATCAATTAATATTTACGTTTCTCCAGTGTTGCCAGGTTAGGTAATTTCATTCGTATTTTCCCTTTTAAATGTAAATTTCGGGGAGCGGGAGGTAAGGGGGAGATATTTATTTTTGGAAATTTTTGGGTGTTTGATCAGGATGTCTTGCTTTATTATAATTTTGGCAAAATGTCTATTGTTTCCTTCGAAAAAACCATTGACGGGACTGAATAAACTTGTTCATTATCTGCTGTAAACACCTCAACTTTACATGGGCAGGGGTACAGACGAAAATATTTTTTTAATAAAATTTTACTAACAACGAACCACATCTGACCTATCGGAAGAGACTCTGGCCCAAGCCATTATTATAAATACCAAACTATAATTTCTATGCAAAAGAAACTATCATGGGGTTACCCCATGTCCGCCATATGAATGAAATGTTCACTATTCAAATTAATGATTTAAGTACTTGAAAATGAAATCAGAAGTTGTAAATATATTTTAATAAAATAAAAATTATTTTATGAGAGGAAAGGGGATTATTAGGTCATTTTTATCACGGTTAGAGCAGTCTTTCTGCAGTCAGAATTTGGGTCGAAATCTTTTACAAGAATCTCAAATATATGCATCAGCCCCGGTTTTAAAAGCATTCATTATAATGAAAAATGTCTGAACTGACTGAATAGTCGTTGAGTCAGTTTGAAGCGAGTGGTGCATTTCCCTTAATATTTTCGCGTTTTAAAAATTAATTATGTTTGTTATATTTTTTCGATGATTTTCTTGAACGTGATAATATCGTTATACTGCATTTTGAACCTTGTCTATATAGAACATTGATCACAAATTAATGACAGAGTGGTTGAAGCAAAATATACTTAAAATTAATGTTTACGTATTATATATCACATTAGATTCGAGCGTTTTACTTCGATGATTTATGAATGAATGTCAATACATTAATAGAAAGGAGAAAAACGCGTCCTTTCTGTTTAGTTCCTTCTTTATATTCCATAAAATTATTTTCACATATTCTTTATACGTGACCAAACAATAAAACATATTTCATTTAAGTACTGTAATTAAAAATGGAAACAGGATGAGAAAATGCCAACTGTTTGATCTTATTGAATACGTTGATATATTAAACATTGATGTTTCCTGACGATGTTTTTCTCGAGATCGAAAATCTTTTGGTGAAAATATTTGGGAAAATATTTTGGGAAATCTCGATGTATCGATGTTTTGAAAAAATTTGCCATCATTACGCACAAGTGGCGATTTCCTACAATTGCTCTTTCGAATTTGTAACCCGCAAATAGATAGCTATTTATTCACACAAGGTTACTTATAAAATGTAAGTATTGACGTAAATATGCGCGAGCGAGCTTTTTAAATAAATTGATCCAGAGAGCTATGCGAAAAGTGTGATTTTACAATAAGCATAAATTATATTTGATATTCATTGTAATAATAATGATATTAATAATTCATTATTTTGTGTGCATGAAGTATTTTCGAAATAAACTCAATATTATTGAAAAGGTATATTGCGTAATCATTGCTCACGTGTTTTCATCAATGTGCTCAAATCAAGTAGACGCTTGTTTTACGTGCAGACCATTCAGTCCACCTGTGTGTATAGAGCTGAAAGGCGTTTAAGAATTAGGTAACGACGGACAGAAGGCAGAAAGTGTTCTCGATAGTTGGAAATGAAGTAAAGAAGTCACTCAGTCACTCGGCCGACGCGGGGGCGGGGCCGCCCGCTTTGGCACACACCAGGCCCCGACGCGACGCCGCGGCGGCGACGGACACGGCGAGCGCGACGCAAACAAGACACCAAAGGGGAATAATAGTATGACTGGGACGTAATGCCCGCAAATACAATCAGACACAATATTTAAAAGACCCGAAATGTGAGCCACTCACAAAGGTCCTCTCACTCTCATAATTTACATGTACATGTAATTAAGTACTCGTGAATATCGAATTAGTCATATCGGTGGAAAAAACACACCATCGTCTTTTCCTCTATAAGACGAACAAATGCTTATGTTATTTTGTTGAGGAAGTCTTCGTTCCAGCAGAGCATTATCTTGGCGATTTATCTTCATAACGTTCAGAATGTTAAGCGTAAAGAAAATAGAATCACTGAGAATATTTCTCCGTATTGCCAAATACAAAATTTACTTTCCTTCAGATACAAACAATGAAAACGCGATTATGAGAACAGACGAAATTTGTCTGTTATATATCTTATATCCCGCGCGGCCCTGCAGTCGCCCCACTGCATCAGCCCCACCATCATTTCTGTGCTCTTGATAATCGCAATAGGCATTTATGATACGAGCAGTAAAAGTGACATTTTATTTTGCGCAATTTAACGCGCAATCTTACGAGGAAAATAACACCATTATTACCACGTGTTTCATACATTATGTTCTATATAGCCTTTCTGTCATTCATTTTGTTTGAATTCAAATGTACAAATCACTTAATTGGATACCATGTGACATGAAGATCAGTCGTACCTCATGCGAAGGTATTTTGTCTCCTTTGCTGTACTCGCAGTTCTATTTGAACATTTGAGCATCGTCTCTCTTTTAGCACGCTGTGCGTGCCCTCAAAGAATCGTTTTACTAGCGGCTGTCTACAAATGACTTTTTGAATTTCAACAGCGTTTGAATCTTGGAAGTGCACACATTGTTCCAGCGACACACAACCTACGAAGAAATTGGGAATCTATGCTGTTGAGGGCAAACGGTAATTGAATTGAAACGGAAATCGAATACTTATTTAAAATATCATGAAGAATCTTCTAGTTTGTTTTAATCTGAAAGGGCTCTGGTATTTATGTGATGATCAATATGATAAAATAAACGGAAGTTAATCTAGTACAAGTAAATGCTGTTTTCTTTATAAAACTTCAGTTGGTTTCATACTACATAATAAGAGAAGGCAGAGAGACGAAAAGGTTGTAGAAGTTTGGGAGTCTGTACAAAGAAATGATGACTACAGTGTACATTGTGATTGTCATATGGCCTTACTTAAATGGTGGATGCAATGGTAAGGATGAAATGATTTTAAGGAAGGAATGGTGGAATGAAATGCAGGAGAAATTCCGAGAAAAGTGCCGTGGAGAAGCCAAGGAAATTCTGCCGCAAATCCGCTTTAATGTAAACGCGTTGGTCGGCATTTGAACCCCGCTATGCACAGACCTGAGAATAGGAATTCTTTATTATGATGCCAGCGCCTACGCCTCATAACAATTCTTTGATTTAAGAATGATTTAACTGATAGATGAGTATAAATGAACAACAAGAACGACGAGAGAAGGGACCGAGAAAACGTGCCGCCTGATGAACTGCATACGAGCCATCCGGACTGTTCATCCCGGTTCCAGCAGAGGCAGGAGCGCGAGAGACAGGGCGCAGCGACGGCGGGCGGCGCTGTTCGCCTATTTCGAGCGCCCGCAGCCATTGTGCGAAGTGGGCCCGCGCGCGCGCGCGATCCCTTCGAAAACAAGCGCCGCCGGCGCCGCCCACCGGACCAAAGCGAAAGCGCCGCCAGCGCCGATTGTTACGCAGAGAGCGCGGATGTGAATGCTGGCCTTCTCCCGCCTGCGTCACGAGCGGCTTTCAGCGCAATACCAGACAGTTGCGCTGGGCTAACCAAGTTTATTGGCGTTCTGCTGTTACTCCACAGTATAGGATGAACCAATGAAATGCGATTGCTAAATTGTGTGGCGTGGGAAAAGCGTTCGCGTCTGAAAATAGAGTTAGAGAGCGAAAACAGAGTTCGAGTAGAGAGTTTGTTGTCATTTTCCCTGCCGAAGAAAGAAAATGCCTGTTTCTGAAACGGTTCAACGTACTTGGGTGATGAGTCTGAGTAATGAAATGAAGAGCAAATGGGATTGAATGGTTAAACAAAACATAAATTGGAGTAACTTAATAAAGTATACTTTCATATTTACCTAACGTTAAGTATATATTTGCGTTAAAATAGAAACTTTTCAGAAGTAATCAACAATACGAATAGGACACAAAGTATAATTGTAACTTAAAACAAGAGGGTTCAGAAATTAAAATGCACAAGATTAAATTTTCTTATATGAAATGTTCTAATATTCTCTATTTCGTAAGTATAACACAAACATTCTATATGTAGTAGATTTTCTATCGTTTGATGCATGTTACACACACGAGTATTTCAAATTTTGTTATCAATACACAGATAAATCTATACATTTTAGTGCATACATGAAATATTGAATTAACATCTACTACCCAATTTCTTTCCCTACAAGTACACAAAGTACACATTTGTAGCACAATAAACGAAAAGGCAAAGCAATGCGTTACGTAGATCCCCCATTCTAACAGAACCCATAAAGCATTTTGTAAATTACAAATTGCTTTCTTTTTGTTCGTTGTAATTAGTAAGAGTAAAGCTCATTATTTAAAAAATGAAAAGTAATAGTCGCAAGCGAGCCAGCGGCAGCTCGAAGCGCGAAATCGCACAACTGAAAATCGCACATGCCAGCGCGCGCGCGGCGGCTGCGGCTGCGCCGAGGCGTCGGTAATTGTGTCGGACAGCTTCAATTAAGCGTCCATTAATTAATTGGCGTCGTCCCGCCAGCTGACGCCTCTCGCCCGGAAGCGCGCCAGAATAGCCGAGGGGCGTGGCGCGGGGCGGGGCGGGGTGGGCGGAGTTCCGCTGGGGCTGAGGGTTGGGAACGCGACCTCCAATATGTGGACGTGTAGGATGAGCTTGGTTGGGTGGACGAGATGGAGGTAGCGAGTCTCGCAATAGCGGCAGGCAGGGTGCAATGATGAAGAATGATTTTAGAGATGGCAATTTGGAGAGAATATTTAATAAGGAAACAAATTGAAAATATGATTGGTGATGCAAATACTCAGAGAGTAAAACACCTTTAGAAGAGGGAAAGGGTTTATGAGCATATTAGCGAGGGCATGGGTTTTGTGGCCAGATGGTGAATTCATATGCAATGCTTGTGTGAAGGGGGAGGGGGCAGGAGCAGGGGCGGCCGCAGCTGCGCTCCCCTCGCTCCGTGCGTCGCCCTTGGCGGCGCTCGCGGAGTGCGCTAGCGCACAGTGCGTCAAGTGATAGGGTGAAGCCGACTTAAAAATTCACTACAAAATTCACAATCAAATTGCACACAAGTTTTCAAATGCTATTTTTATTTCATTTTGTACTGTTTATCATCGATCACAAAGAAATTCAGTAAAATGCGACAGTAAACGCCAACAACTAACATGATAACGAGAAGTAATAAGCTTGAACAATAGTTTTTCCACCACCATATTTCCACACAAATTGAAAAGTGAAAAATTCAAATTACTACTACGTTCTAAGAACACCTATATGAGCCAACTTGAAGGTTCTGATATTTTTAGATGTCCCTCCTGTTTATGTATTCTATGAACAACGATTCGCGGGTCCGCGTGGATATTGTATAATTATTTACTTTTTACTTTCCTTATGCAACTTTAACGACAACTTTAACGAAGCCAGATGAGGTTAGCTGAGTCACTCTTTGTAAGCATTCTCATGTTTGTCCTAATATTTTAAGTGAATTAATAGATGAAAATACTAATTTGCTAATGAGGGAAACCGATCCATGGCAATTCTCACTCGTTCCTCAGACGTAACCCCAAGAAATCATTCTCAAACTGCAAGGCCTCGTGTCTTCGTGCTAAGAGGCTAAAGAGCCCTACCACCTGGTCTCGCACCTAAAAATATTATTATAACGAAACGAAGACCCGTGGCATTTGCGAGCCTGTCAGAGTTACTTTTTTCAAACGTCTTGCTCTATTTTCGAAACTAAGAGTGAAAACAACTATATGTTCAGGAGGAAAAAAATCAGAAAATCAGACAGTATTCAGATTGTTCAAACCAAATTCGTAATTTTATCGATTGAGGTAGAGATCTACGTATCAAATGTCACACACGATGTTTTCAAAGATAATTCTATGGGATTTGTTTTGAATTTTCTATTATTGTCACCGGAGATTTTGTCATAATTTTTCAAAATCATTGTAATAGAGTTAACGATTGGTTTGGGTTCTTACTTCGCAATTTCCAGCTTCCTTTTTCATAGCTGAAAACTACAACGTTCTCAGTTGAGACAAGACGATTTTCTCCCAGACCGGAGCTGAATGTTTAGCATCTTACAATTCTTCTATCAATCTTTTAAAATTAATATAAAAATACCAGTAATCAATCATCGTGCATAGAAATAAGCAATAAAAATAAAATGTAGTTTATTACTTTTGTGGATAAAATATTCGAAAGAAACGCATCACTATCGATCAACACACAACATTTCTATTTCCCATAATACTTAAAAATATTATCCTTTTCTATATATCGCCACCGCGACGTAGAAATTTAAACAGTTCAAAAATGATTTTAGCGAGCAGCTGATAATAGAGCAGTGAAAGGACGCAGGCAGCGACCTCTTTGTTTCCTTCGCACCCTCAATTGGCATCTGTTAGGCAGGCGAGCGCTTACGCATTTCGTAACACAAACAAAGGGATCATTTTTATGCCTGATTACAACTTTTATATATGATATTAACCATTACAAAACCTTCACGTCTTCAAATGCTTGACGACCTGTTGAGGAGCAAGAGCGATATTTTATGCTCGTCACTTAATTCACTTATATCGACTTCATATATCGTTCTTTCTCTGATTTGTGCCCTCTGATTTGTTCCATTCGCATCCACGCCACAAAGAGACCGAGTGCCGCCGGGGGCCGCGGTTGACGAGCAGTGGTGGGCGGCCGAGTGCTGGTTAAAGCGGCGCTCCCGAGCGGCCGGAGGTCCACTCGCAGGGCGCCACCGGCCTCCCCTGGACCCCCACTTGCCAATTCATGTTAGAGTTTGTCCCCTCTGGTTTACTGTTTCTATACACACTAGTTCTTTCCTTGAATTATAAAATATGTGAAAGTTATCAGTTATTTACAAAAGTATTTTTAGAAATTGAACCAAGAAGGATATTTTCTCAATTTGAAAACACCTCATTGCCAAAATTTTAAATCCTCCACTAGCAGTACTTTGTTCAGCGATAACTACGTATCTAAAGCCCCCAAACCATGTTCAAAATGTTTAGTGCAAAATAACCGTCAGATTCAGAGGTAAAGCAAACTACTGAACCCCTACACAGCAAATCACGAAACTTCGGCATTTAACTCAGCAGCTATGGCTTTGTCACATTTAATTCCTTGAAGGTCTCTGATTGAATTAAATTGCGCGGCAAATACATCAGCGAGCAGCTCTAAAAGTTCGGTAATGAGGAATAAGCATCACGCTCCACCAGGACTTTGAGTCCTAAGCGTCTAGTGTGTCACTTCCCTTCCCAACCTTCACAGCTGCAGCGAAAACAGAATTCGCACGGAAGTAAGTCGTAGAAAGTTAAAGAAACCTAAAGCTGAGGGCATAGTACTCATAAAAGAATACGTGTTTACATATTAAAATGATAAATAACGAACTTCCGAAAATAATGAAATAAAATTAAACGTTAAAAGGATGAGCAAAGCAATGAAAAATGTCAAAAATTATGAAAACAAATTTTAAATATATCAAATTCATTTTAAAATACTTTCATTTACTTTCAACTTTGTAACACATAATAGAAAACGTAAGTCTTTCAAACATTTGAGTCACAGTCTAAATGACATCACAACGATTTGAAAAAAAACTATGTAGAATTTGGCCCATTTCTAAACTGTCAAGAAGTTTTGGCAACACGTAGCAATTCTTTCGATATTATGAAAGACGAAACTCATCTCATCAATATAGAACTCCCTACTGTAGTATAGCGTAAAATATTTTCAAACTGCAAAGCCCAAGGATATAATTTGGTGTTTGTTATAGTAATGTTGTAATTATTAGATCTTATGGTCGATACAATAATGCTAATTATGTGCCTTAACGAAAAAAGTTCCTATCGGCAAACTTTTAACCGTTAAATTACATGAGCTTCGATGCTTGAAAATGAAGGCTGTAAGAGTCTAAACATTGAAGTAATAAATTCTACAAAAAATAATTACAAAGGCGATAAATTATACATATTGTGAATAATATTCTGAACATATTTAATAAAAAGCATATATCCCAACAGTTATTCTACATCCATTTTTCAAATTCTAGCAAATTATTCATTTCTAACATTAACCTAAGAAATTGAGACAAATTTTTCAGTTAGATCCTTTTGCATATATTCCATACCATCATCGAGGCATTAATATTCGTTTCGTTAAAGATTAATAAAAATCATAAAATTGCTGTAGAGGAATTCTTTAAAGGTGATGTGTTGTCAGTAAATTTGAAATCTTCTCTTTATCAGAAAACTTCATTAAAACTCAACGTGTGTCAACTTTAATTATAATGACTATTCCAGTCGTGAAAAATAGTAGAGTTTAACTATATATACAAAATTCCCCAATCGGGGTGGTGGATCCTAAAAAGTTTATCGCTTTTACAATTCGATTTTTTTACCACTTCTTCCTACTGGCCACTCACAAACTGTTACTCATCTATCTTAGGAGGCGCAATACATCGATCGCTATGTCAATGTCCAATACACAGGTTCTATAACATAATCTCTTTGATTTTAACATATCTTTCAGTTATTTTCAATATTTGGCTCATTGAGGAACTCTGCTGGACATAATTTCACTGGTGGAATAGTCCTATTAAATACCACTCGTGCTTTGGAAATTTTCAGTGAATTGAAATATAATCCATTACTACGGATTGTGGCTTTGGATAAAATAATGTTTGTGTCTCAAAAGTAAATATATATCATTTACTTGTTAATTTCGTATTTCGCTACACAGTGCTGGGTACATGTAACTATTGTCATCGAACCACATAACCATTACTTCACTAGATAATAAAATCGTCGTTTTGATTGTCAAGGTCACTGAAATAAAAGTTGGTTTGAACATAAAATGGATACAAAATTAAATGTTTGAGTATCACATATCAATAACAAATTATATTCAAAGTACTCATCAGGCGTGAATTTATCAAATATAGAGGCATACAATAATAGTACGGTTCGACTTCTAGAAAATACTCATAATTTCTAACGATGGTAGGACTATAGGCGCGCGTCTTCTAGATACTCTTAGTTGCAAGGTCGTTGAAACCACTAAGGCCTGAGATAATGTAAATGAATTCAGAATACTCTATCATACGTTTGTAAACATTATTTTGGGATAAGGCTAACATTCATACACCACTCTTCCTCTACGTAATATTTAAACTATTTTATTTATAACGTTTAATATCTATAAAAACTTTTTTATTTATAATATTTACGAAATCAAGGGCGCGCAAGAGTTCGTACTGCGTACAGTGATAGCTGGTAATGTTAATACCGAATTAATAATATATTTTTTAATCAAGTTATGTTCCAAATATTTATTTTTTGTGAAATTATTTTAACTCGAACAAATAGCACAAAGGTTTGGACAATGCCGGAGGTTTTATCGGTGGTCGCCTCCAGGTGACGTCGAGGGGCGGAGCGCCCTGCGCCTGCACAGCAGGTTGGAAGGCGTTCAAAACGCGGCGCGCTCACGTCGGGGCGACGAGTGCAGCCCTCGCCCATTGCCCCACCCCACCCACGAGGGGCTTGTAAGAGACTACAAGTGTCCGTACTGAGGCGGAGCAGGTGTGCGGCGATAATTGCGACAGACGGTAGATGAGCGAGTGTCCACGGAAGGATGTTTTTAAGGTTTTACTCTGATGTTCATGAGATGTCTTATGAATTAAATAATTAAAACTTTGCGTTACTTGTCATTTGTCTCTTACGTCACACTGCACATACAGCAGTAGCAATTAGCTCAACTTATTAAATTATTCATTGTGCTGCTACGACAGGATTGAGATATCATGACACCAAAATTTTGGATACACGTTTTTTCAAAGACTACAACTGCATCAATTCTTTTGTGCTATGATATGAATGTGATATAAAATAAAAAAAAAATATATAATTTGGGTAAATTTAATCTCTTTTATTAATGTGTGCCTCTCTTAAAAAGAACAATAACATTATTTTCCTTTAACAATGTATTTTGTATTTTCAATAAAACTTCACCACTTTTCTGGACGTAACTAGACATTTTATTTATGAACATGTTTTACTCCTAAAAGAGTTGAGCAGTTGAGAACAACAAATATCTCTAGTGAACGTTTGTTAACATCAAGACTTGTCGAGCAGAAGATAGCTTTTTTATTCGGAATTAAGAAAATGTGTCACAATTGATACAAGGTCTGCGCAGTTGAGAAACTTAATTCAAATCGGAACTATTAATTCTTCGATTTCTGTCATCTTCCCTTTATTGCCACTTGGAACAATGTTCTTAACATCTCTACTGCTCAGAAATGAAAATAATCAATGTTTGAATTTTGTTGCAAAGTATTTCGATTATGAACAATAGTCACATTGCACAAGTGGCAATTTCAATCATAATTATTACAGTTTACAAAATTATTTTGATTATCAAGAAAAAAATCCGAATTGGTCAAAAAGTACGCTTTCCAATATAATTTCTAATTAAACAATGAATTAGTAAAAATCAACTTTATTCGTAATTTTGTGTGTAAATGATTGAGTTTTTTAAATTAACTTTTAATATTTCTACAGCACAATGGATCATTTAACTCGTGACACATTTATAATTCGCAACGAATTGAAGAGCTTCTTTCCAAAGCGACCTATCTTCATTTCCGTTTCTTTTCTAGGGTTACGTATCAGTATATTCTAAGACGCCCTTGCGTAATTCTGCCAAATATTGTGTTTAAAAGTAGCGTTATCCTCTCTTAAACGTTACCCGAAACCCGCTGAATCCTACCATGAACTATACGGCTGAATGCAAATGTTTTCCCTTCCTGAAAAATGTTTACTCCCTGTATTCGCGTCATATGGAAATCATCTATTCAATTACGCAAAGAATTGAACAAGTTGTTTTATTTTTTTTTCTTTGTCCTACAATACTGATATTTTTGTTACTCATTTCCCAACATTCTAAAACTACTATCTTTACGTCCTTAAGCATAAGCTAAGATCAAAGCCTGTATGCCTATATGTTTCCTTTGTTTGCAGATGCGCGGAGCTGCGTCACTTGTGACAAAGTGTTGGAAGAATTGGAGAAAATTGATGACGACACAGACTCCTTTGGTGTTGATTTTGTGAAGATTAACGACAAACGTCTGGCAAAGCAATACGGCATCACTAAGTTTCCCGCGCTAACCTACTTCCGCGAGAAAGAACCGATCATCTATGAAGGTAGGTTTTCCTCAATTCATTAAAAGCCATGAATGAGAGTTCGCAATGCGTAGAAAGAACTTGATGAGAGTCTTCTAAAATGGAAAAAATATTTTGAATTATCTCTATTTCTCTAATAATCTATCTTAGAGAAAAGTTACTTTAAGACATATTGTTACATCATAAATATTTTTTTAAATAAAATATTCAAATATTATAAGTCTTTAAATTAAATTTAATGCAGGTTTAATCACTAAATTCTCAAGAAAAAGAGAAAAAATGTGCCTCTAATGTGCATTTAGTTTGTAATTTGGTGTTTGATTACGAGAGGATGTTATTGATAAAATATATTTCATGTTCAGTTTTGTATGAAACAGCAATTTAACGTATTTCTTAACTAAAGTGCCTTTTTCTTCTCGATATTTCCCTCAGACAAATCATAACTATGTATCTCGTTCTAGTAGATTAATTTTGTACTCTACTGGATTTTCGCCAGAAAGCGTTTACAGGAGCTTGAAACGTTCAAGTTTCTCATTTTCCTCCAATAAACAAAAGTGACAGCAAGTACAAAGGCGACCGATTATTCATTGTATATTTTCAGAAGCAAACGATGGCAGTTGTTGTCACGATGTGTATAACCCTATAAAAAGCTCTTCTTAACACACTTCCCTGACTATACGGTTTGAGAAAACGACGGTTGATTCTTTTCAGAAATTGGGTCTTTGACTATATTTGAAAACAGTCTAATCTCTGTTACATTATTTTCCTTTATGTAGACGTTTTGTGTAATACTTATATTACACAAATGATAGAACGTTAATAACTTGACTACGTGTTATTCTGAAAACCTTTATTGTATGTTCTAGTCTTCTTTCTGTTAATCATGTACTCCACAACAGTAAAAATAACTCTATAAATATTTTATATTCTCATTTGGAATATGAACAGAAGGGGCGTCAGCCTTATTTCGAAACCAATATATTTTTCCCTAGAAGAGAATTCATGATACGAAATCTGAACTAAATTCTAATATAAAACAAGAAATAAATCATTTTAACTAACAGAAAAATACTGTAATTCTGTGCCACGAATCGAACCTAAACTTGGGGAAAACTATGAAGATTAACGAGTGCCGCTTTTTGATAATTTTGATATGAGCGACAGAGTAAGGTCTTATTCACGACATTCTCGAATTCTCCCAGTTTTAAACTTCATTCTACTCCCACAATCTCTAAATGATTTATCTATCATAAGTGAAGTGATTGCACTGCCGATAAGCATCTAATCTGTAATTCTGTAACACGGTCGTTCTAGAAAAACTTTACGCTGCAGAGGGGGGGGGGTTACTGGTTACTTTTTTATGAGTCGGGGGCGTTACTATCCCAATTGCTTCCCTACTTAACGCTCAGCGAAGCGCCGCCGCCTCGGGTTTGAGGGCAAGTGGCCGCCTGGGATCCTCGGAGATCTATCAGCGCTTGTCCCCTGGCCGGAGGGGTAAAAGACAACGGCCAACTACGACTAAGTTAACGGAAACTTCCAATATAGTACACGAAGAATGTTGTTACGAAATAAAAAATGTGTACAATGGAGAAGAGAAGTATCAGCACGTACATTACAAAAAAATATCCTATTTGAATACTATTTGGTAGAATAGAAACAAAAAATATTTCAACACACGCCGTGAAAGTTATTTATATTTAATTAATTATTTTATTTCATTTATATGCCATTTAATTATTTAGTATACTACTGATATTATAATTGTGTCCATGAAACGAAGGTTCATCACGTGTACGTATACTGGGCAGGGTAAACGATATTTGCTATAAGTTGTAGGGGCAGTGCGTAAAAGAATGAGTTTTATGTACGCATTTGTTATGCGATTATGGAGTAGTTCAAGACGTACACGCTATGAAAGGGAAAGTGTTAAGGAACTCCACGAAGAGGGAGAAATTACACTGAAATCACTACACGTCTTTCCACTAAAGTATAAACAAAGTTAAGGATTTGCGCCAACCACGTGGTGTGCTCCCGCAGGGGATCTGATGGACGAAGAGAACGTGCTCGACTTCCTGACCAGTCTGGAGGCCATGGACCTGCCCGATCGCATCGAGGAGGTGAACGCGCGCATTCTGGAGAAGATCGTCGAGGACACTGACTACGTGGCCGTGCTGTTCTGTAAGTGCTGGCCACTCGCTTGCCCGGAATACTGACGACGTCTCCAGCGTTGCAGCTCGAGAACGACAACGGGTTGAGCAGATCTTGTCACTTCCTCACTCGCCTCTTACGATAATGGTCTTCCTTTCCAAGAATTGCAGTTCAATGGCACTTTGAAAAGCTTTTTCGTCTTTTTTACCTACACTGGGCCAAACTAAACAAATGTTGGTCACGTTTTCTAGAATAATTCAGTCATTGAAAGAATGTCACTTCATAACATCTAGTCAACGTCATTCGCGTAGTTTTCATGATGTATCGTGCAATAGATGTCCGGCGATTGTACATTTTCATTGGATTTAATGCTCAAACGTTTACGCTGTGAGAAATTTGTGGCTGCATGTGTGCTTTCTCATAAAAACAAAATGGAAAGGATGTACTACGATCCGTGAGGCGAGTGACTCACAAACAAGAAGTCACATGTTGGCGTCGCCACTTCTCCAGCGACGGACACCAGAGACAACTAGAGAAAATGCCCATCCCGCCCCTTCCCGCCCCCTTGCAGGCTCAGGTGCAGCCGGCGCAGGCGGCGGCGGTGACGGCGGTCAGTGCTGCCACAACACTAATCGGAATGCGGATGCCGTGGGTTGCTGCACGAGCGCCCAGCGGCGGCGGGCGGGGCGCGGGGCGCGGGGCGCGGGGCTGGGCGGCTGCCTCGTCGCCCTCCACTTCCCAGATCTCCATCTCCACTCCTGAAGCAGCTGGTCTAGCACAAACCGCTCGCCATAATCTTTAATTTAAGAACGATATATCCCCAATAAATCGCTCTTGCTCGTCTTTGCAAACTCGTATCCAAAACGATTTTTAAAATGCATGTAACTTTGCATACATTTCACATTCAAATATTGTTTTAAAGACATTTTAGGCATTTTACTTCTGAATTTGTTTCTTTTGAGGGCGTAAACTGAAACAGTAGATTCAGAGTTCAGAGTACACGTTAAAAATGTTTTGAATACAGAGATATTTCCTTCAATCAAAATATATTTGAGCAAAGTTTGACTTTGTTTAAGAAATTGATTATTTATGTCACTATCAAATAATAATTAGAATGTAGGGTGTAAAGTAAAATTCATTGCAGCATGTACGTAACATTCAACAAAATGCCATTTATCATATCCCTATAAAATTGTTGTTGTTAGAAACAGTTCTTTACGAGCTGACTTTTATTACTGAAAATTCCCAAATCGCACGAAGTAAACGTGCGTGTTGAAAGAATAGAAACCCTGACGCATCTCTGACGATCAGCCAGCACCCCTGAACCGGGACTGCGCGTAAATCTGTTTGTTTATTGCTGCATTCTCGTTCTACATCAGAAACACAACAGGCGAAAGGTCTCTCCGAATAAATATTTTCACCCAAACGCGTTCGTTCGCTAGAAGAGGAACAACAGGCTCTCACACTTGGCTCTAAGAAGTCCTTGATGTGCCCTCTCCCATTTCTAAACTTCGCGGGCATCCATCTAAATTTCACTAGAATGTGCTTTCGAACTATGCGAGTCCATGTTCTTTGTAGTGAATAAAAGTGATATGTTGTCAAGAAATCGAATGTAATTTTTATAAGTGTGTTTTTACCTGATTCGCACGATGAGCTGCTTCAATTAATTCCTTTAAACTGAAACGTCGATGACGTTTAACGATAATTTCAAAGCCTTATCACGCTCCCAATCCATAAATCTTTACAAGTACATATCAAATGTTTAGTCAATGATCGTCGGTAAAAGCAGAAAACAAGTCGTTCCCACCCAGCTCCCAGCTCCGCCGCCCGCCGCGTTGTGCTCGCCGCCTTGTGGCCGGGGTATGACGGCTGTGGTATGCCGTAGTGTTAACTATAGATACTATAATGTGTGTATAACGGAGACGTAATGCGGCTCCCAGGTCAGATTTCTTGTGCAGTAACATGTTTTGTGTTATGTCAATAACCGATACTTTAGAATGTGTGCTGCGGGAAAACGTAGACAACGGGCATGAGGGTAGTTGATAACTAGCATGGGAGAATGAACCTAGGCTTCTGTGTGAGGCATGGGAATGTCGATTTGAGGAAAGTGTGCAGGCTAGGATAGTTCGGCTTGGGCATGGTTGTAACGGTCTGTGATATGCGTGTGTTCAGGCAATTATCTTGTGTGTAGACATTACTATTCTAAAACGAAAGGATATTATTAGACTGGTGCCACAAGGGCAAGTAATTTTAAGTTTGGAAGTGTGTATTTACGAATTTAACGAATTCACATCTGTTATATACAAGAAAATTTCAGACTTCAAACCAAAACATGATTTGGTTTGCCATACCCTTGTGTGTTCATTGAAGAATAGCGTATTTGAAACGCTCCTAGCTTCACGTTGTCTGGGCCGACACCAAGGGGTGTGCGTGGAGTCTGGCATTTTCGATGTGCAACAGAGTGTTCTGTGCCCTGACGAAGTAACCGTAACCGGGGGGAAGGGAGCTCGGAAGGGGCGGGGCATGCGAGCGTCATTTCACTTGTTGCCTTGTTGCTTGTGCACGCGCGGGCGGCGGCCGCGGAGGCCGCCCTGCAGCCTTGTGTCTTCTCCTTATCAGGCCCCAACGAGAAGACGTGCCCGCCCACCGGCGCCAGTAGTAAGTACCCGCCGCCGCATTTCTCGCTGTATTGGGTTTCTCTTTCTCTCTTTTATCTCATCTTTCTCTCACTGTTTCTGTCTCTCTGTCTATCTCTGTCTCACTCTGTGCCTCTGTCCGTGTGTGTCTGGCTGTGAGTGGCTGCCCTCCGGGGCCCGCCTGGGCAGGACGCCGCCTGGGCGTGAGGGGAGCGGGACGGCCCCGCCCACGCCGCCGGCCCCGCCCGCTCTCCCCCGCCACCCTCGGCCCAGTCGGCTTTTGTTTCAGCTCGCCACGATTCGCCTCGCCTTGCAGACGCCGCCCCGTCTCCGCTTTCTGTAGCAGTTGGATTCATACTTTTCTTTTTCCACTAATCCTCTGGAGCTTTGTTTTTTCTTTCAGTATTTATGATTTATTTATTTGATTTATATTTAGTTCTATGACCCTTTTATCCTTGTACATTATTCGACACAGTTTGGGTTTTCATTTAACACTTTGGAACCTGTACACGTTTGAGATTTCATTCATACTGCTTTAGACACCTATCCAATACGCTTCATAGAAGTAAGCTTTGTAGATATGCAGCGTGAAAGACCAAGTTGACTTGCTTTTCCCTGTAAACGCTTAAGAGTGATATATGATTTTTTTAAACTATTATAGTCATTAAAACTATATTTTGAGGAGACTTGTTGTTTAAGAAATCGTGATGAAGTTTCTCTAAAACGAAAATAGTTTGTAGGGTTAAAGGAAATTTCAGTTGTAGTGTTGGTGGTTCAACACAACTCCCAATTTTAAGCTGAAAGAACACAAAATGAAATTTGAAAATCGTATAAAGTTCGTCTTAAATCTTTTTTTTTTTTAATGACGCGAAACATTTAAAATTGTGCAAACATATGTGACAATATTATCATTGGCACATCGTTCTCGCACATCGCCCACAAGAATGCAGTAAGTCGTGTCCCAAAGCGCCTGCGCCTCCAAGGCGCTTGTGCTCGCGCAAATGGAGAGCGGCGGGCGCGGGCGCGGGCGCGGCCCCCCCTCGGAGAAAGCACTCTTGCTTCATTAGCCTCCTGCACCTTTCGGGGGCGCAGAGCGGCGGGGTAGGGGTAAGTGCAGGCGACCTACTGCCCTGTGTTGCCAACGAAGCGCGCCGATGCACTTACACGCGATAAAACGTACTCTCCTGCGGAATCTTTGAAGAACGGCTGCGCAAAAGAACAGCTAGACCAACAGAACACCACTTTTTCATTTTGATTATATTTTTATTTTGTTTTTTTTCCTGTATTCCTCCGTTGAGTCTAAAATCAACCTTTTTTTCTTTTTGCTGTTCTCTTAAAACTAATAATATATGTATTAATGATAAATGTCAATAAACTGATGTGTTCTTAAAATAATACGGGATAAAAACAAAAGTAACTTTCAAGGAAAAAATACAAAATATCTGAATTGTAAATAAAATATTTTTCTCAAAAACGAGTATAAAAAGTATATTAATAGATAAAGAAATGGAATAAAAATTCCCATTATTTTCTAAAATATTAGTCAGGCAAAGTGAGAGATGAAAGCAGGCTCCTCCAACTCACGCAGTGGCCAAACTCCAAAAGATGGCAATACATTCGCACGCGTCGATAAGCAGTGGAGCATGAGCGTCTCCAACGCCTCTAACTAATAGATTATTGCTGACGTTTGACGTAGTGTAACGACAAAATGATACGCAAACATAAAAATCAATGCCTTTGATACAGAAATACAGTAATGTTTCAAGATAAAAGTCAACATGAGAACTGAAACAAAAATTTAATTTTGAATAGCATCTGATACCGACGAAAAGAGAATCGTTATAGATTCTTGACCCATTGCCTTGTGTTTAATGGAGCATGAGACACGCTTAATGTTTCACTCAAATATGTAATTTAGGTTTCTTCTGAAGGATTTACTCGCCCCTCTACCTCACTCTGTATGTCAGTCTCTCTACCTCTCTGTCTCCTTTTATATCCCTCTGTCTCTCTCTCTCTCTCTCTCTCTCTCTCTCTCTCTCTCTCTCTCTCTCTCTCTCTCTCTTCCTCTGTCTATGGCTCATTTGCCCCTCTCCTTTCACGCGCCATCCCTTCCATTGCTTATCGCGAGTGAACCGGGCGCGTTTCATTTGAGCCCTCGCGTGAGCGGAGGAGCCTGGCCGGCGGCGTGAGGGGTGTGAGGGGGCCTCTACAGCGACGCGCGCGCCCGTTGCAGACAAGCCCGAGTGCAAGAAGTGCGCCAAGGCGCTCATGGAGCTGGAGAACATCGACGACGAGGCGGACCAGCTGGGCATCGGCTTCGTCAAGATCGCCGACGAGGAGCTCGCGGAGGAGTACAACCTGGGCAGCCTGCCCGCGCTCGTCTACTACCGCCACCAGATCCCCATCATCTACGAGCGTCAGTCTGCTCTTCTTATCTCTACGCCTATTAATGCTCTTGTCATTTTGTTTCCTCAACAAACTTCCCCTCATTTACTCATATCCTTCACGTGTTTATATCTTGTCAGTAGTTTTGCACTTCCCTGCCTTTCGTTAATGCAGAGAAACTAGTTGTTTGTAAAGATCTATTTTTTCTCATTGAGTAATTAATGTCAAAATTCTATAATTGCAATTTTAAAAATACATTTTCGGTGACTTCGCCTGATTTTTCCAGGGGAAATTGGCCTACCATTAATGCATGTGCTGAATGCCTTAATGGCTGCTTCCTTTTCCTCACTAACTGCCTCTCCTGGCGAGCAGAGGAGCTTTCAGACCTCTGTTACCTTTACGCACAATTGCGCCTTCTGCCCTCAGAGGAGTTGACGCGAGAAGAGGACGTGCTCGAGTGGCTGGTGCAGAATAAATCGACTGGCGATGAAGATGACGTCATCGAGGATGTCACGGCCAAAACGTTGGAAACGCTCATTGGATCAGTTGACAACCTTGTCGTCCTCTTCTGTAAGTTTTCTATGTGAAGTAATGCACAGCTCAGCGTACGTTAGTTCCAAAATGGATTCTAGTGTGAAGCTATTTTCACACGTGTAACAATTATAAGTAAAGTAAGCCATGATCGCATAGTAAGCACTAATATATTTTATATTTTTAAGTAATTGTTTACGCTTTAATTCGTTCTTTCAATGAAGATAATATTTTGGCACAGCAATCAGTACTTTACAAGCGCAAATGCTAAATATTATTAATATAATTCAATTATGCAGTTCCTTACAAACATTTCCCTATATTTACGAGAAATAATTTTCATTTCTCTAATTGAACATTCTCGTTCCCGCTTTGCAGACGACAATGACGACATCGAGTCGATGCAGGCGCTGGGGGAGCTGGAGACCATTGACGACGACTGCGACAAGCACGGCATCCAGTTCGTCAAGATCGACGACCCGGAGGCAGCCAAGGACTTCGGCATCGACGACGTTCCCTCCATCGTCTACTTCGAGAAGGGCATTCCCAACGTGTACGACGGTGAGCGAAACTCCAACTATGCTCCGTACTTTTTAAAAAATGATTTCTGCGTTACATTTAAATGTTTAATGCGTATAAACTCCTTTTCAGGTGATTTGGAAAACGAGGACGAGATTTTGGAATGGCTTGTTGCCCAATTGGAGAAGGATGAGATCGAGGATGTGACCGACGAAATGCTGGATCGCCTTATCAAGGACGGCAAGACATTGGCCGTTCTTTTCTGTAAGTTTTGATGTATTTTAAGTATTATTGTAATAATCTTTTATGTATTTTTTCAGTAGAAACAAAAAAATTCCAGGGCCAACGCAAATTTTATTACTAAAAAAAAATTTTAAAAAAAATAAAAATCCCGAAGCTCGAATTGGGTTGTAGATTCATTGGAAGGAAGACAATAAAAATTGGTGACCGAATTGATTAAAAAACCTTCATGTTTCAGGACGTAAAAATCAAATCTTATAAAGATTACTAATGATTATTGAAATTGAAAATTTCCTTTACGACGATAATAGGCATGTGTGTTGATAAGGTATAACATTCATCCTACTTTTATAACTTTATAAGTTTGCATTAACTTTCATAGATTAATTAAACTTGATTTTGTTCCTGGAGCTACTTTATGCAAATTCTCCAATGTCGATCTATGTAGAGAATTGACGCCTCATTCGAGCGCGTTTCTTATCCACAACACTTCAATAGGAGTCATTTGCGCGCGCAGGGCATTGTAAGGGTTCTAATGATCGTGTGACGACAAAAAGCCCCAAGGCCTTTCACTTGAAGATTTTATTTTTACCTCTTTTAATGGTTCTCATTTCCTTGCTTACTAATTAACTACACTTTAACTTGACTCGGTTTGTCTTTTCACATTTTTCCTCCCACAATTTCTTTTAATAATCCCTCTCATAATTCCTTCCGTAATAGAACATGAAGCATCATTCAACTGTGTTCATATTTCCCTCGTAACCACGACCCTCTCGATCCAGGCATATTATAGAGTGTATATCGAGCTCCTTTTCGAAGGTAATACCAAGAAATAATATATCAGTAATAATAGGGAGGTTTTGCTCGCCATAGCTTACAGCAATCGACTGCAACTTTGATCTCCTTCGCATGTACAGATGCAGTAATGGGAAACTCAAACTGCCCCTGCGCAGAAGATCAAAATTTCTGTCGATAGCTATAACGCTTCGTCGTGCAAAAATATCCGAATGCATTTTCATTAATGCATTTAATAATGCAATGCCACGCAGTTTTGAACAATAACTGAAAAGTACTAAATGATGAGTTCCTTAGTTAAGATATTTTTACAATGTTTTCCATTAATATATAATTTGAATGAACTTCTTGCCCATTCAGTAGTCCCGTGGTTTAAAGACAACATAAAAAGTTAATGACAATACACGCGTATTATTCCTACTTTATCTTTAAATCATTCGGTCCCCGACTTTATTTTGATATTTTTTAAAACCCTTGATATACAATCATAGTATTTTCCAAAACCTGAGACTAAAATTATATTTTAAAATTTTTGTTTAACAAGAGTTTCGTCAAGAACGTTTTGGCAAAACGTTATTCCGCCCGTCTAAGAAGAGAGATGAAAAATAGCATCCTCTTTTAAGTCCTCAAACTAGAATAGTAGGGGAATCTTAACAGGCTAGGAAATGGCCCATTTAGTCGCTCTTGGCTATGATCCCAAACCTACCAGCTGCAGGCCAACATTCATTTGGCTTACTCTGGAATTAAGTTCCTTCGTTTAATATTCCTACCTCATGGAAAAAGGCTTTAAGGGCTGGAAAGGTACTTTGTTCTGTTCATGAGCGATTTCAAAATACTGGCTAAATGGCATCTCGTAAACTGTGTGGTCATACTCAAGCGCAATATGCATTATCCCAATATTGTTATTAGAATCGCAATGAACGCTTTATGAATTAGTATGTTACCTAGATTAATTGTACACAATAGTAAAATGATATACAATTGTGTATAGTTTTTGTATTTTTATACTATATTAATATGCATTTGAAACACTTAATAGTTTTCCTAGTACTCAAAAAAGTACGTTTGCGAAACATAAACGTTAGAAAGTGTGATCTCAAACAAACATATGCTCCTAGTAAATTTTAAAATTCTTAATAAATAAACCATATTCAAAATGTGTGTTTTCAAACAATTAATATTAAGAATTATTTCACAACCTATAAGGAACAACCTAGAATAAAAATTAAACACAATTATGTAATAATTAGAAAATCATCAAACTACTTAATTGATATTTTATGTATGCTTAGATGATAACAATGACAAGAAGTCGCAACGAGTGCTTGGAGAACTAGAAAACATTGATGACGAATGCGACACTTTGGGCATTGTCTTCGTCAAGATTGACAACCCTGAGGAGTCCAAGGAATACGGTTTGGAGAAGCTGCCAGGGCTCATCTACTTTGAAAAGGGCATCCCCTCCACTTATGAAGGTACAGCACTGGTGCCTTTGGCAGTTTCTTTCTAGAACGTTCTGCCCAAAAATAATTGATAATTTTCGAAGATTTCTTTCTCATAGATAACATTTAAAGAACAAATTTTCCTACATCATAAGTTAAAATCTCTCACACGTTTAGTCTTTCTATTCAGCAATGATTTTTCTTTCAATTTCAAGTGCATTTTTGTATTTTAAAGTCAGTTCTACATTTTTCAATTTATTTTTTTTTTCAAATCTAATCTTTTTCATAAAATTCATGTACATTTCATTCCCAACTCCACTAAATTTTTGTACTTTGAGAGAATCTTTTCCTACTTCATCCTTGTCTAATTGAGTCTTTTTTATTTCTATTGATGATTTCATACTTACTTCATAATATAACCTCCTTTATTTTTTGGCTTCAGCAAAATTATTCAATTTGCCATTCTTTTTGCAAGCGATACAATTTATACTAGATGTCTTTCTATTTTTTCTACACAGGAAATTTGGAAGAGGAAGAGAAAGTTCTGAAATGGTTAGAATATCAAGTCAACAGTGACGAAATCGAAGATGTAACAGATGAAATGTTGGATATGATAATTGACAAAATGGCTCATGTCGCTGTTTTGTTCTGTAAGTTTCTATTTTGTGGATTATTTATGAATTAACAATAATTATTGACCAGGCTGGAGCAGCAGCATCATCAAAAAGTGGAAGAATCTGGGAAGTTTTCACGGCTTTATAAATCGGAATGGCCAGAAAAAATATGCAGATTTCGGAAAAAGTAAAAAGTTAGATGATGTGCATGATATCACGTTAATATTGCTATAATGTTTATCGCCCCATATTGTTTATTAGTAGTAGTAGTATTAAAGCATGAATATGAATTTCTATTTTAATTTTGTAGCAATGATAATTTCAGAGAAATTCAATTACTTTTTAAAATTCCCATCTATCCCAATTTGTTTTTTCTTAAATATAGTCTTCCAACAAACTAAATATTAAGGTTGTAATCGTACTCTCTCAAACAAGTTTCTTTTTCAATATCACTGAAAAGCATTTTGTTCAAAAACATGATTTTCATCAAACACTTCAAGAAGTTCATTCTTCTTATCTCTTCAATAAGCACAATAATTCTAGAAGAAACTGCTAACAAATATCACATGAAGCTGATGTACCATATACTGCGGTCGAAAACCAGAATTGCACTGGCCTCCGCATTATTTCAGACTTGTCGGCAATGAGGTCGCAGACTGAGTCAACAATGCGACTGCGCGGACGCTCAGACATCAACCCTAAAGTTGTCCCGCGTTCAATTTTCCGTCCTTCGCCGTCTTCGTGGAAGGAGACAATGCACACATGCTTCGAACGAAACTATTTCTTTGAAAAAATAATCTTTATAAAAATGCTGCGTAGGAAAGTAAGAAAGAATGCTAAGAACGTTTGGTTTCGTATTGGAGATGCCTGGGCTCTCTTACCTATCCGGAAAACAGTCATTGCATTTTCCCATGATTTTCTTACAATTATGTATATTAGAAACGTAGATACCTACTAAATCATTTAAAGTTATAGTACTGAAAAGTTTCTCCGAACATGAACATATTGTTTTTGTTTATTAATAATATATTATTGTATGGCACTTATTGCACTTTCAGATGATAAAGATCAGAAAAAGAGCCAGAAAGTATTAACTGAACTGGAGAATATTGATGATGAATGTGATTCCAATAACATTGCTTTCGTGAAAATTGATAACGATGAAGAAGCAAAGGAATACGGTTTGGATTCTCTCCCTGCTCTTCTCTACTTTGAGAAGGGAATTCCACATGTATATGAAGGTTTGCATTAATATTCTTTTCTTTTGCTTTCTTGTGGCTAAAATACGATACATTGTATTAAAGTCTAATAAGTGATTCATATTAACCATAGGGAAGATTTAGTACATTTTTTCTTTAGCATACTGCTCAATATATGGATTGATTGTGAGAGGGAATTTAATATGTATTGTCATGTTTTGATGATACCCAAATCTAGTTTCTACAAGAAACTGATCTTAATAAAACACATCGTTTCTACAGGTGATTTGACCAATGAAGAACAGTTGTTAGGTTGGTTACTACACCAGAAGCGCCACAGTGAGATTGCAGAAGTTACAGATGAGATGCTTGATCGACTCATTGAAAAGATTGATTACCTTGCTGTACTTTTCTGTAAGTTTTCTTCCCTAGTTTAAATATTATTCTAATATTATGGAGATTTTAAATGAGAAATATTAAAACAATTTGAATAAAATAATTATTTTTTTCATACTCAATAAAAATAATGTTTTGTTATAGATTATTCTTAAGAAATCAGCCTTCGGCGAGCGTCCATTTTTTCAGTGCATGCCAGTATTCCGGGCTTTGTCTTAAGGTTGATGAAAAAAATATGAATTGGCATTGAATCAGTAATTTTGCAGCAACTATATTTTAATTTATCGCTTGCAAAATGTCCGTCCTTTTTCTTGTTAATTAGTAATGAGCTAAAGACAATATTACATATGTCATATCTGTACAAAAAATTCTAAATGTAACGAAATTTGTTTTAATTAAATTAGAGTCAATCTCTAAAAGCATTCTTTGATGTTTTAAAAGTAAAAACTTTTTATTTTAATGAGCAGGGTTGCCTCGGGAAACATCTTGATTATTTAATTTTGCATTATAATTTTTTCGTTTTATTTGTTTAATTTATTTTCGTTTTATTTATTGTTATTGACAATACATACAGGATTCTCAAAAGAAACGTTACAAACGTTTAGAACATGCAGAGCGTCGATGACGATCGCGTTTTGGCCACATGCACGCGGTGGGAAATTTCATATAACAAAGTTACTCACGAGATATTTGCCCCTGGTCAGTACGCAACCCACCATACACCGGTGTTCGGCAAGTTAGTGGAATCGCTTCGCCTATTATTATAGGGCCAACCAACCGGGGGGGTCATACGTGTAACTCCATCGAACGTTTCCTCCCACACGTTAATTGGGAAAATAATATAAATTTCGACCACCTTACATACCCCAGGTAGTTGTAACATTTATTCTGAGTCATTATGTATACATGCATATATTGTGTAATTGAATCTCCTCATATTATTTATATTTATAGTGCTCAATAATGTATATAATCCGAATAACTCTACTACACATTGAAAACTAGATAATGAAATTAAATTCCCCGGCTCAAACTGAAAACACACTACTAAAAAAACGGGCGGCCAAACACTTCAAAAAATAATTGACTCATTTTATTTATCATACTTTTCATAACTTTCATCTAAAGTGTATGCTTTTTTCGCCCTGAAAGATGAAATGTCATCTTTATAAGTGGATAGATAAAAATTTAATTATTTTTCTCAGCTTCCTCCGTTCCGCAAAACAATGTTGTTTCTTTAACTTTCATTTCGATGCTCA
This sequence comes from Gryllus longicercus, assembly GCA_038098605.1. Taxonomy (NCBI): domain Eukaryota; kingdom Metazoa; phylum Arthropoda; class Insecta; order Orthoptera; family Gryllidae; genus Gryllus; species Gryllus longicercus. Next base: position 1,092,052 of record JAZDUA010000379.1, read on the forward strand.
TTATGGACTTCATTTCACTAAGATTTGAGGAATATGTTTTCGTAATTCTATTGTTATATTGAGCGAACGCAACCAAACAGATAAACGAAAAGCCGACCTTAACGGCCCTAATGGCGGCGACAGACCGCCGTCACTTATGAACAATCCAACCAAATGCGTTGTAGATAAAAATGGGGGATGAGTACTCCTACTCCAAGAAAAAATATTTCTCATTTATATTCTCTCATAAAAAAACTGGTTTTACGAGAATTATTGAACGATGTATGTTCAAATTAGGTCTTAGCTGGTCTTACTGTCTTAGGTCTCGATTAAAGTATTGGTTTACAAACTCCAACCGTGTCAGTTATTTGCGCTACGTCGACCTAATGACGACTTTAACAGGCTTTACAAGTATGGCCGATTTCCTTTAAAACAAAAAAATAAAAATTGAATATTTTTCTCAAACGTTATAACATTTTTAATGAATTTTACTAACGTTTACTAGTGGATTCGTTTGAGTGTAACTTCTGTTCCATCTGAACTGAGTATCGAACGGAATGATCAAAAAAACATGCTTGTACTATTCAGTCAAACGATATGTCGCTAAATTCCACAAAGACCAACAGTCATTAAGAGTGAAGCAGAGAATATCTGATACCGAGTGAAACAGAACCGACATATTCGAAAATTCCATCTAAAATTTCTTGAAAACATCATATTTTAGTTTTTTCGTTTTGTAGGAAATTGTTTGCAAGGTATGTTTCAAAAGTATTGCATTATTCAAAACATCAGATATGTACATCAACTTATAATACTTCAAAGAACGACCCCTCGTGCGTGGATAAATTTTTGCCAGCGAGATTTCCGTGCCGCGCACGCTCCCAGGAAGCCCTCGTCGTACTTGTTTCGATGTCGTCCAAAGTGTTGACTCTTTTCGGCGGAGGAACAAAAAGATGTGCACCGGGCGGTTGTGGTTGCCGGCCGATGCGCGTCGGGTAGTGCTCTCGGGAAGCCCCGATCACCTTCCGGACGCGGGTGGCCGCGTCCTTCAGCCTCCGGAGCCCTCGTTGGTGGAACTGGGCCTTTACGAGGCGTCCAACTCACTCCGCACCGCCTCCTTTGTGCTGAAAAGAGCGTGTCTTTCGCGAACCTTCTCGGAGCGCGGAGACGCCCAGCTGTGCCTCTCCGCGCTCTGCCCCGTTGTTTCCGGTCGTCCTCCAAGATGCACGTCTCCTCCTTGGTAATAACAGTGTCCAAAAATCAGGATGAAATACCGCGAAAGTTTCCACCTGTGTCTTATTCAGCTTCACGCAAAACTTGAGCTCACAAATGTATACGTTCTAACCTCCGCAGAGCGCGGACAAAACTGAGCCGTTGAAAAACTAAACCTCCACTTACCCTATCCAAAATAGTCTGACCGTTCTGCGACTTATGTCGTCAAAAAAAATTGTGACGCATTACTTTTGAGACAAACCTTGTAGTTTTATTTAGACTAAGATTTATTAAATTTTAATGAGTTAAAGAAAATGGAGATATTTTAAATTTGTGGTTTATTAATTGAAAGTATTTAGTTTTTATGACAGAATGGAGGTGCAGAGAGAGTAAATTCAATTTTCACTTACCGCTTTAAAAAGAAAACATTGACATTTTTAAAATGAAAATATATTAATTCTGAATGAGAGTTGTGGAGAATCCGACCATGTAGCCCCTTTTTTCCATTTTTTATATGGACTTTTCGTTTATTTTAATTTTTGTTAGTTATGTATTTAGTATGTTAATATAAAATTTTTAATTCCAGCGTGAATGATTTCAATGAAAAAGAATGCATTATAACTGAAATGAAATGGAAATATACATTAAACGATTCTAATCTTATTTCTTGTTTACTTTAGAATCATATTAATATGTTCCATGAACCATATGTGTTACGTCACGACTTTATTTTAAGTGAATTCTAGAAAGTTCTGTTGACAAACATATTTATTAATCTCACTGTTTATGCTAAAAGTGGTTCAATTTTTCTGATTTTTTCTTTGCTTTTGTCAGATGATAAAGATGATCCTCAGGATATGCGTGTTCTCAATGAATTGGAGAATATTGATGATGATTTAGATAAGGAAGACATTATTGTGGTACGCATTGACAATGATGCAGAAGCCAAAGAATATGGTATTGATCATTTGCCTACATTGGTGTACTTTGAGGATAAAATTCCAGCTTTGTATGAAGGTAAGTGTAAGGAAAGCAAAGTAATGAGTAGATACTGATTTTCTTCTTTACCGTTTTAATAAGTTTTAAAAAGTAGTCCAATTATTTTGTTACTATTAACTTCAAGACAAAGTTTAAGATTTTAGAAGTGAAAACAAAAAAAACAAAAAGAATTTTTCACTTTTCATTGCCATCACATTTTACAAATTTTAATTTCTCACAAGTAAATATACAAAGAGAGCTGACAGACTTGCTGCAAGGTTTGAGGAATTTCAAGGTTCTCTCTAATGTGTTGTCTATTCTTGAAATTAAATATTTTCTCTTAAATATATGTTCCATATTATTATTGAAATATCAGTATTTTAATTTTTGAAAATTCAAAGTTTTCACAAAAATGGCACTTCTGCCGATATATCCTTAGAAAAACTTTAAAGAAACAAGTCTGTTGGCCACTATTTCACACAGCCACCGTAACACATTGTAGATCAGAGTAAATGACCACAGCTACAGAGCCCATACGAAAATATCATTAATGTAAAAAGAAAGGTTATTTACACAAAAACGTTTAAGATTTCGAGAAACTTCCATTCAAATCATTTGTAAGTTTTGGTCATAAATGTATTAAATTATAAAATACAACAGCAATATAAATGTAAACTCAAGGCATTTTTAAAAAAAATTACTATTGTAATTAAAATGGCACTTACATTGTGTGTGCCATCCACATAAAAAAAAATAATAGAAAAATTTGAGTTGTTTGTGAGAAAATTTTATATATTTTTGAAAGATTATCAAATTTTAACACAACATTATGCAGAAAATTCTTATATTTTGAAATATAGTGTACATTAAATTATTTAAAGATCTTATATTGATAAATAGAGAGAAATAAATCTCTACATCCAATATTGGAAGTAGAACGGGTTGGAAGAAAAGTTGAACTTCCGAATATATTAAACAGATTTTAATGACAATCAGATCTAGACTATATATGCACTTTCCTCTTCTCAAACAAATATCTAAAGGAAAAATTTGAAACCTTTTTAGAAAAATCTTTTTTCTGCGTTTGTTGAAAATTGTCATAATTTCACTCTAACTTTGGAAAATGTACATTGTTACAATAAATTCCATTAAGAAAAAATCTCTAGTCTCAAAAACTTAGTTAGAGCGGGTTGAAAATGTTTGAACTTCTGCTATTTTCAGAATTTCATAGACTTTAATGAAAATCATTCCATTCCATAAGTGCATTTTCACTCTATACTCACAATGCAAATCTCATTCACAGTTATTGATCAGGCCATGAGATAATGGTAGGATTTTGATATATATGTGATAAACAATGGTCTAGGAATGCCCCACACTGCACAAACACAAATGAACACATTCATACCTTGGGTTGGTTTCGAACAAACTTCCTTTCTGCATACTGGGGCTCATTCGCCCCATGGTGCTGTCCCATAAAGCCGACATCACTTCACCGTATTATGAATTTCTGTAAACACATTATGGTTCTGTAAAATAATATTAATTTGATAACTAAAATAGTATGACTAAAATTAAACTTTGTTATTCACATGCGGCCTATGAAAGCATTGCAGGAATTGTAGATGTGACAGTCATTGAGGTACATAGATTCAGCAGCATTGAATCTTTGTATTTCAATGACTGTGGCATCTTCTGTTTCCATTTCAACAAAACAATCAAGTTACTTCAGCATTAAAATCTATCAACATTACACTCATTAATGAACAATTTTTTGCATTGAATCTTTGTATCTCAATGACTTTGGTACCTTTTGCTTCCATTTTAACAAAACGCTTACATTAGCATTAATATCTGTCAACATCTTACTCATTAATGAACTTTTTTATTTAAATAACAAAAATTTTTATAGAATACAGTGTCTACAGATCATTTCAATTAGCACAACAGTTTAGTTTCCTTTTCTGTCATACTTATATGAAGGAATTGTATTTTATCCGAAATACATAAATTTGTTTACTTGCTCAGTTTTTCTGGCCCGAAATAATTTAATCGAAATGTAAATATGAGAATATCAAAGAAAATCAAAATCTCGTTTCATACAAAAGTTTTTGTGAAAAAATTTAGAACTGATTTTTTCAGAAAATGTTATTTGAACGTTTCTAAAAATTTGGAACATAAAATATAAACATGCACATAAAACTTTCAAGACTTTCAGAAAATTCATAAGACATCATTTGAAATACTTGTGTAGGGGTAATTCCACGCCAACTCCACATTGCATCACACCAACCCATCTCAGATCGAAAAATAAAGTTATTTTCTTATTTCTTATGCCAAGATAAACCCAAATTTAAATTTTCAACCATTTCTGATGTAAATAGCGTTTGTGAGAACAATTATCGATTTTTCGCGATTTTCAAGCATTTTACAGCATCTTTTTATAATTATCCATTATTTCGATATTTTTTAATGAAAAAATATGTTTAAACTACTATTTTTATAGGAAATTTTCCGCAGAATTCGAATCTGTTAATGAAAATATTGAATTTTTTTTCTTAATATGACAAAAATTGAAATTTATGATTTTTATTACTTTATTTTCAAAAATTAATTTTAGTATTACAGTACAATTAAAAAGTTAGTTTCTTATGCTTAAAGTACGTGAAAATAAGTGTACATTACGGTACAGGAAAAATTTTTTGGGGGAAATAGTGTTTAAAAGAGTTAAACGCAAGAAATACAATAAAATCTCTTTTCTAAATGTGTTTTATCATTTTTAAATAACCTGTTAGTATTTTCTACTACTTTTAGACTGTTTGGATGACTTCGGTGGTGTAAAACAGTTTTTAATAAAATGTGCGTCCTGAATACTCATTACGCCATAGAAAAAGTAAAAAAATGTTGGAGAATAGGGGCCTATGAACGTATTAAACATTTAAATTATACATGGCTATGTTCAGAATCTGGCGCGTGATCCCAAGATAATTTCAAATATAGGGGCCCTGAGCAGTGTTTCTAACTGCAGGAATGTGTACTGTGTGTGTCTCACTAATCTTAATCAAACCGAAGGAGACGTGAATGGAGGGGCGTTCCCGTAGTTAGAAACACTGGCCCTGAGCCCTGAGTGCTGTACTTGCCACTCTGCTGACAAAGAACATTTCCATGCCACAAGGAGGTTAAGCTTTAATAATAATTTCAAAATAAGTTCTGAGTAAAACATGATGTTTTAAAACATGATGTTCAAATTGTTCATATTTTTCAAAATAAAATTGTTAATTATATAAAGGAAAATATTCCAAACGTGCAAAAAATTAACTATTTCAGCGATGGATGTCCAGGACAATACAAAAATTGTTATAACTTATTACATCTCTGTAGACATACAAAATTGTATAGTATTGATGCTACCTGGACATTTTTTGCTACCTCTCATGGGAAAACGGAGAACGATGGAGTGGGTGCAACTGTTAAGAGAGAGGCAACAAAAGAAAGCTTGTGTAGACGTCGTCAAAATCAAATCACAGATATTGACAAATTATTAGACTTTGGAAAGCACATATTAAAAACATCCATTGTGAAATTATTAGAAAAGCTGAAGTCGATGAATATCGCAATCGAAACAAAACTGAAAAAGTATTTACAATTCCGGGTACTCGCAATTTGCATGAATTTGTTCCTTACTCTGAGCATATTATTCAATGTAAAACAATAAGTACTCAAGAACACTGTTCTTTGGTGTTTGATTTAATTAATAACAAGAAAATGAAATAAGAAAATAAAAGATTAATTTTAATAATTTTATAAATAACAATGTTTTATTATTCAACTAAAAATTGTAATAAATGAAAACTTTTATCAAAAAGTTTTTAAGTGCCTATTTATAAATTTGTTTGTACTATTTATAATTTAATCTGCTTTAACAATAATAATCGATTAATTATTCACGATTTTTTAAAATTTTAACTCATGTAAAACGTATTTCCCAAAAAAGTTCAGGACGCACATTTTATTAAAAACTGTTTTACACCACCGAAGTCATCCAAACAGTCTAAAAGTAGTAGAAAATACTAACAGGTTATTTAAAAATGATAAAACACATTTAGAAAAGAGATTTTATTGTATTTCTTGCGTTTAACTCTTTTAAACACTATTTCCCCAAAAAAATTTTTCCTGTACCGTAATGTACACTTATTTTCACGTACTTTAAGCATAAGAAACTAACTTTTTAATTGTACTGTAATACTAAAATTAATTTTTGAAAATAAAGTAATAAAAATCATAAATTTCAATTTTTGTCATATTAAGAAAAAAAATTCAATATTTTCATTAACAGATTCGAATTCTGCGGAAAATTTCCTATAAAAATAGTAGTTTAAACATATTTTTTCATTAAAAAATATCGAAATAATGGATAATTATAAAAAGATGCTGTAAAATGCTTGAAAATCGCGAAAAATCGATAATTGTTCTCACAAACGCTATTTACATCAGAAATGGTTGAAAATTTAAATTTGGGTTTATCTTGGCATAAGAAATAAGAAAATAACTTTAATTTTTCGATCTGAGATGGGTTGGTGAGATGCAATGTGGAGTTGGCGTGGAATTACCCAGATAAATGCATTAAATTATAAAATACATTATGTAAATCAAATATTAACAACATGAGCAATATTTTTAAAAATACAAATGTGTAATTTTTGTTATAATTTCTTTAAACAAAATTATCCTAATGTTTGCAATTTTTGTAAAATCAGACATAACAGTGTAAATCGTACCTATGACATTGTTATAAGATTATTTCACTCTTCTCTAGTGAGAAATTTTAAGAAATGTGTAGACATCTTTTACAAAATTTTGAAAAGGTCACAGCACCTTCATGTAAAGTAACCTCACAAAATAAAAGATTCATTTGAAATTCAAAAGGCCTTGATTCTGGTAAGATTGATCAGAAAATTTTAATTTGGGGAAATTCCTATGAATGAATTAAGTGCTAGTGTTGTTGACAAACAAACAGATCGATGTTTTGTCAAAATCAACTTTTATGTACCAAGGACCAACAAAATATGAGCTATAAAACTCTATATAACAGTGAAAGTAATTCATTACATAAAGGAGCAAGAAAAATCTGCTTTTTTGATATCAGAGACCCTCAAAATGAGTTTTTCTGTAGAAAGAACACTTTTTGCTTCAGTGCTACATACTTTTCTCTATACTGTGGGTATTACTCTGTTTATGAGATTGTAAAAGCTAAAAGTTTTCTTTTATTCAAGACAGCTTAGTATGTGTTATTAATGCTCTTGTCTATTTGTAGGTGATCTCATGAATGAAGAAGAAGTACTAGCATGGCTTATTGAGCAAAAAAATACTGCCACCATTGAGGAAGTGACTGATGAAATCCTGCAAGACCTCATTGAAGATCATGAATATGTTGTTGTGTATTTTAGTACGTACTTATAGGATTTCTGAGTAGATTTAAGACATTATGAATGCAATACACTTACAAACTACTACATCAAAGATAAATTGCTTATTTAGTAATCTAACAGGAGAAATAAATATATCGGTCAAAAGTTTAAGAACATGTTGAGAAAACACCCATTTTGATTCTCTAAGAACTCACTTTGGGCAAAAAAGTCTGGAAAATAGAGGGTTCAGGTCTGTGACAGAGACATCATAGGTGCTGTATTTAGTAAACAAGATCTGTCAAAGATGCCTTTCCTGCAAATCCATACATACATCAAAATTCATTCTCCTTGGTGTAACCAATCCAAAATAATAAATATTTTATATTAAATTGTAATATATTATATTAAAAATTCAGCATACATTTTACACCCTTTTCAAAATAGTAAAATTGTAATGAAGTCATTCTACAACAGATAAAAGGGTTGAATTTATATCAAAAGATTACTCATTTTAAGGGTAATTTGGATACTATCTAGGATTGTAAGGTTTAACAAAGGTTAAAAAAACAGAAAGAAATAATGCTTAATTTAGGGGTCCTTAAACTATCTAAACCCAATACTATATAGAAACTTGCTAATTACATTATTACCCACAGGTGGCAAGTGCGAGGAAGGTGAAACATGTGATAATATTCTGGATGAACTAGAAAACATTGATGATGAATTAGATGAAGCTGGAATAATCTTTGTCACAACAGAAGATATGCCTTTTGCTAAGAAACATGGAATTCGCTCTTTCCCAACTCTAGCTTTCTTCCGCAACAAGGACCCACTTATCTACAAGGGTAAGCCTTGAATTTCACAAAGTGTCATTTAAAGGATTGTAAATTTTGAAATTCAGTATATTTTTTTCTTGGAAATAGTAATATTTCATTAAATATATATACATTTCTTTCATAAGAATATATTTTCCCAAATACTCAAATTTCATAAACTACCATGTATTTCATTTATTACAAATGCTTACATCACAGTTAATTATTTCTTTAAGTAATGTTAATGCATACTTTTTGTGAAATGTATAGAAGTTTATATGAATGTATTATGAAATGCATTTTTTTATACTGTAAATCTTTTGTGTATTTTATATTGATTTTATTATATTGTTTATTATGTAAACCTAATACACTTACATTAAAGTTAATATTTTGTCTACTATGTTCTTAGGTGACTTGGATGATGAAGATGAAGTACTGGCATGGTTGACTGATGAAGACACCCTTGAAATTCCTGGTCGCATAGAAGAAGTTAATTCTCGCATGTTAGACAAAATTCTTCATGAAAATGAGCATGTGGTTGTATTTTTCTGTAAGCATATAAAATCTAACTCTTTAGTAATTTTCAAGACTGTTGAGTAGACATATGAATTATAATTACATTACAGAAAATTAATACTGCTAAGTAAAAGGATCCAGAAAATTAATTAAAGTTGTAATATTACAAAACATTGAAAATTTCAGTACTACTATTTTAAATGGCAATCTTCACTTCTATTTGAAAAAATTCTACTTTTATTAATATTTTTGAAAGTTGTATTTAATTCACTGTTATTGTGTCAATTACTCAAGAAGTCTCAACCATTTTCATGCCACAACACAGTAGTATATTTAATAATCAATAAAATTAATTTCAAAAGTAAAAAAAGATATTAATTGAACATGTGTAATTTGCAATTTTTCAAACATCATAAAAGAAGATGAAAAAGTTATGGTTAAAATATTGTAGAACTCAAACGAAAAATGTATTTACATTTTGAAAAAGCATTCTTATTTTTGTACGTTTCAATAACAGACAAGGAGGGTGACAAGAAGAGTCAAAAGATCATCCAAGAGCTGGAAAACATTGATGATGAATGTGAAGAAAAAGATATTTCATTTGTGAAGACCTCTGATGAAGACATTGACAAGGAGTATGACCTGGCCTCACTACCCTCCCTTGTGTTCTATCGGAACAAGTTTAGGGAGATTTACAGTGGTAAGTAATTATATTGATATTTTATTAATTACTGTACATTATATATGATTAAGGATTTTATTGAAGAGGTATTTTCAATTGGACGTTACACACCTTTTTGTATTGTTTTTGTTGCGATCACATGATGTTCTGTACGGCAAACTTGTAATATCCGCGCAATTTTCTTGAACGATGGATTGAAGAAATGCGGGTAGAGGAGGTATTAGTTAAGAAGTCGGCCACCAGTGTATTTGAAGTAATGCCAACATCTGGAAAATCAAAGACAAACCTGCTACTGGGGCGGCCAGGAAAATAGTAAACTACTAAGATTTGTGCTCTATATATTCCGAATGTTTTTATTATATCTTAATTAATCTTTGCTCTCATCCATTTCTGAATGTTAGATCTCAGATTCGTATTTATAAATTTCCCTTCACATTTTTTAATGCGAGACTGGCTAATTTCTTGACTTGGGAAGCACACTGACTTGTTTGCCTGACGTGAATCTTATTTTAGTGTAATGAATTTCTTATTAGCTGTGTCAGTCTAAATAAACAAGAAAAACATTTTAATGACTTAAAATATTATAAATCAATTTATTATCACTTATCATTTCATTCAAAGATCTGTGGAAAGGTGGTGGAAATTGTTGTAAGTAAAAAATTCTAGTTATATAAAGTATGATAAATTGGTTTCCTTGAATGTTACCTTTTTCACCGGGTATTTCTGGGAATTGTAAAAGATCATTAGCTCTTCTTGTTTCTATTCTAGTATATTGAAAATACTTTCTCCAGTGTGCGCAGAATCCTGATTTAAAGCGTTACAATCAAAACATACATCACCTTGTTCTTTTCCAATTCATATGCATTCGCCACACGACAATTGTGCGTTCGCCATTACTACACGTTCTCTGAACTTTCTCAGGAGTTAGAGATGTCTCTTGTGAAGGATCTGCATCTGCCTTAGCCATTTCTTTAGGTATTATCGAAAAACAAAAGAGTTCTCTTTGAAAGCAACTAGCTTGTTTCGCGCCAACGAAGTTACTATGTTTGGAATGTCGTTAGTGCTCACTGCGAGCTGGTCCTTCAACTGTTTATTGCTGGAAGGATGGAGAAGATAGGTCAACGGTCAAGAAAAGTTGCGCGGTTATTTTCATTAGCAGGGGTTGTAATTAGCAGAGGTTGTAATTTAAAAAATAGAAGTCTACCTTGGTTGTTGTCATTGATGCAAACTCGCGTAAATAAATCCTGCATACATTTCGCAAGAGGCAGACATCTGCCACCTATTACACTTTACATCGTTTGAAAACTTTAAAGCGTTCGGTTGGTTGGTCGTTAATGATTCCGTGCGCGTCAACTACAGAGGCCGTTAGTCCCATAAGTGTAGTACTTTTCCTTGTGAGGTGGCAGTGATCTTTCTCCGCTGACGAGATCCGGCACCGACCGACCGTCTGCAATATAGCAGGGTTTCCCCTCAAACAGGTATCTCCCACCAACGGGGCACTGCCCCAGTCGGGACAAGCTCTAAGCTCCTGACCGACCTCCAGGCATGTGGTAGTGTAGTGCATGTTAGTGTAGGTGTGTATGAGGAGTGAGAATAGGCCAGGAAAAGGAAAGAAAGATCGCGCGTGGTCCGGGGCCGGATTGTTACGGCATTCGCCTGGTGTTGATCGGAGAAACCAGGGAAACTTACACCGATCAGAGCAGCCGACCTCTAGAATTCTCCTCCAGACAGCAATTGAACTCTCTCTAGCTGACAAGCTAGTGTTGGACGTCGTACCACTGTTGGGTCTCGAACCTAGAACCACGCGGTCAGAGGCACTGCAGTGACATCAGTGCCACCTCCCGCGGTTTAAAGCTTGCGGCGGCGATGGTGTGACGGTTAGCGTACCGGACTGTTATACCCAAGCTCGCGCGTTCAAACCCGAACGAAGCCGTGGATTTTTAAGGCGACAAAATCCTTCGTACGCCTTCCTTCGGAGGGGAAGTAAAGCCGGCTGTCCCATGTTAGTAGATTTACTTGCATGTAAAAGATCCTCAAGCCTAAATGACGCCTCTGAGCGTCAATTCAAAATCGCCTGTTTCTCGCCCAAGAAATACCTCCTTCCTCTGCTAGTTGGTGAAAGGAGCGTAGCGAAATTTGCGTGGTCAGACGGAAGAGCGGGCCTGATGGCCCGAGTCTCGTCACGTAAAATAAGGCAAATTCAATTCAATTCAAAGTATTCGGAAATTATAAACGTGATTGTCACCGGCTGCGCGTCGAGGAAAATTGTCTTGTCTTTTTGTTGACGTCTGGCAGCCGCGTAGCGGGCCCTGGCGGTGGTTGCTCTGCCTGTTCTGCAAAGTATCCGAAACGCACCCGAGCGCGGTACAGTGCTGGGTAAAAAATTTGAAAACTACTTCTTGGTTGATTGATTATGACGTGATTCCTGGCTCGTCAGCTGCTGTGAAGTAGTAGTGTAGTGCATTTTATCGCTGTAGGTGGTGGAATTCTCTCGCGGGGGTTGCCTCTTCCACGAGGCAGCGCCCCAGGCGGCTCCAGCTCGAAGCTCCTCGCTGACCTCCTAACGTGCGAGGGAGCGCAGTGCGTGTAAGGCGCGAGGGCAGGACTAGGAAGAGGAAGGACAGATCGCGCGCAGGCCGTGACTCGTTTCTTAGGGTATTGACCCGAGAAACCACGAAAAACTACCACTCAGAGCAACCGGCCGCTAGAATTCACCTCCAGACAAGAGACTGAATTAGACCTAGCTATCTAGTTTGGTAAGGCTAGCTAAATTCTGCCACGGTCGGGACTCGAACCTTAGAACCTCCCTGACGGAGGCACTGCAGTGACATCAGTTGATGCCCTGAGCTACCTCAGCCGGTCTATTTCTTGGATTAAAATAGATTTTTCTGCGTTGTGATTAAGCGTTTTCACAAACACTTTTAATCGAATTTTTTCTTGTTCGTCGTTAGATGGGGCCTACGGTGTAGTCTTTTGGCGCGGGTAAGTCTGGACACCTTTGAGCGTAATAATTTGAAGATGGATGTCGGGCGGCCGTCGATTACAGCGTGACCATGGAAGAACACTATTTATCCTCTGTGCGAGCACAACCATTCATAGAATCAGTGGGCCGTTCGCGCCCGAAAGCGAATTTTCACTGGAATCTACACAAAATGGTCAGGTTTCCGAGGAAGCAAAAGAAACGAAAGTGATTAGGTAGTTCATAATTTAGTATATTTTGTAATTTTGACATCTTCCATACTTATATTTCGTTTCTTTTTATTTAATAATTCTGAGAAGTTAACGAAAATCCTTTAGCAATTTGTGTTAATGGAAGTTAACTAGCGTACCCGTGCGAGAACTAACATTTTCTTACGTACCAAGAAAAGGAATTCTGTGCATGAATAATATATGTTATGTCACAAACGTGTCATATAAACAAGAATGTCAATACTTACATTGTTTGTAGCGTGGGAATCTTGCCGATGAAGCCAGAGATACTAATACTTTCTCGCGCTTAAGGCTAAATGTCCCGACACTAGTACAATTTGTGGCCACCACGTGGCAGCACCAAAATAAGTAAAATTTACTTCACTGATTACGTCTGAACCAATGGTCCGATTTTCGATCTGTAAACGGCATTTGACGCCTTTTTAAAATAGAATTTACGCTACGATGCCCTTTTTCCAAAAATCTAGCAAAAACGCGAATTTGAAATTAGTTCTCAAACTTCCGAGAACAAATTAAAAAATGTGGGCTTATAGCGCGATGGCGACATGCTTCCTGAATCCAACGCCGTGACAATCATACAAATCGGACGAATAGGAGCGTCGTAAAGAGAAATTTACGAAAACACCTCCCTCCCTCTTCCCCGTCTGCGCCGTTGCGACATCCACCCGACTGTTGACTGTCGGCGCGGCGACACGGCCAGGCCAGGCGGCGTGGGCCAGCCTCGGCGGAGCAGGAGGGACTTGCGGGATTCGCAAGCCAGACAGTCGGTTTATGCGTTCGTCACTTTGCATCTCAATCTATTTTTCCACGGATATCAAACTAGAGATTTTGTACCACTATTACAGACCGAGGTAAACGGTCTGTAATAGTAGTACATAACGATCTTTTTCACATATTTCTGTCTTTCTTCGAATACCATCTTAAAATTGTTTGAGGCATTACTCAAAATATCGATTCCGATTTGGAACTATTTTTTTTTTAAAAAAAAGGAACTAATTGTGTAAATATCAGCATTATTTCATCTCCACACATCTTATTTTAGATATATTTTACTTCTAAGGTCTTCTGTTATCACACAACCTTGCTGTAAGATCTTCCGTTGTCAAATACCGTAAAAAATGAGCGGAGTATACGCACGAGCTCTTTTATCCTACAACTCGATTTTTGAACTCAAAACGACGTTTATCTGCTTTAAAGAGTGGTTTTTTAAATCTGGTGAATCTCTTTTCCCAAGTAAAATAGCCGAAGCTAATTTTAAAAATGTTTTCGTACTTTCGGACAAATTTTAAAAAATGCATGAACTTGGCTGTCCGGGTGACGTCGCGTCGAAAACTGTCTTGCCGACGGTTCGACCATTTTATCGTGGTCTTCCTCAGGGCTGGTATGCCCATGCACTTCCCTACGACTTCCAAATTTAAAAAAAAGTGGAAAAATAGCAGTCTGGCGAGCTGTATCCTGACTCCAACGCCGTAACAAGCATTGAAATAAAATAGTATGAATCATGACTTATTCCAGCTTACTTGGTAAGTTATTTTGATATAAAATAAATATGTTATATTTGTATAATTTTGAAGGGGATAAATAATTCCGGTGAGTCATTTCATACAGACTACGTAAGTCAGGGCCGGATTTATGCATGTGCTGACAGTGTTGCAGCACAGGGCACTCCACCAAAAAGGGGCCTCCACCAAATAAAAAATTAATTTTTTTTTATTTTGGTCTATTTTTCTGCATTTTCTGCAAAAATTTTTTTTAATTAAACATATTTGACACATAGATTTTATTTTGTCAGCCGCCAACTGCATATAATATATATGGGGGGGGCCTCCACCAAAAATCAGCACATGGGCACCCACCAAGTTAAATCCGGCCCTGACGTAAGTGAATAAAGGGTAATGATGCAATTGGAAAACTCCTAGATGTTTGCTTGATTTGGAGCGTGTTTCCCCTTCCATTTTCTTTGTTTTATAAAATGTGGATTTTCTAGAAAAAGTTATCTGTAGAAATTGCAGCATGCAAAACCAGTTAGACCTGACTCTTTCGTGACATATCGGACACAATGATATAAATAATATGGAACATTCAAACGAGTTTAAAAACGAAGGAAATCTTTTTCTGTGAGTATGATCTTAGAATATGCTTTACACTAACGCTTACGCGACGTAATGTAATCTACACAACTTTCCAAAGAAGATAGAAAATGAGGTTTCTTTCAATGTGAATTGTTTTTGAAAATCTTAAGAAAGTATATGCTTACATCAACAACATTTTTAAATTTTTTTTTCCTTTTCCGAGGGATGACTTTTGCCGATTGACTGAATCACACGGTATTCATGCAATTGTGTTGTTTTTTTTTGTACAATCTCGGCTGTCTCCTTTCTTCTGTAATAGAAAAAGTATAGTACCTTGCAGATCTGTTGGTCACTCTTCTCTTTTCCAGATTACATTGCATAATTGTGTTAGTTTCGCCAAGATTTCTTTCCCTGTATCTTTGAATAGTTCGATTGGAATATTATCTACAGCCGGGGACTTCCCATTTTTCAGTTGTTTTGTCGCCCAATTCATTTCTTCCATCTCAGGTTCTTATTCGTAATCATCTATATTTACACACTACTCTATTTGTAAGTTCTTATCATATAACTTCTTCGTTTTCTTCCCATCTTTTCGTGATCTCTTCTTTTGTTGTATTTATTTTGTCGTTCTCGTTCTCAACATTCGCCATTGTTGGTTTACACTCCGTGATCATATTTCGGATGACCTGGAAAATATCTTAAGATACCTATTTGTTGTTAAGTTCTTCCACGTCTTCGTTTTTTTTTCTTGAATAAACTTTTCTTTATCTTGTCTTGGTCTGGGCTGGAATCCCCGTAGAGTTTTCTGACTTTCGTCTGGTCATTTGCTTTCTTTGCAGAGAAATATAATGTTTGAAAAGAAAGAAATATAAGGACTTCGTTGCTTATATCGTACTATATATCCATCGAATCTTCACTTCGATGTCTGTATTTCCAAGATTTTGTGAAACTTCTTTATATTTCACGGAGGAAATCTTGAATTTTCTCTGAGGGTCTGATTCAGTCTGTCGATTGTCGAATGCATCGGGCGGTTGGTCTTTCATCGCCACCTACCGCAAAGGACTAGGGCAGGGACTAGGGCACGAACGAGCCTGGACTCGGGTAAAGTGGCCGTGGGGGAGGGGGCCTGGGATTTCCAAGTCCGATATGGCTCTGGGACAGTGGTTCGCAAATAGACAACGTGGTGAATGCTCACACCAAATTCACTGATCGGCTCGCTTACTCGGTGCCCTTCTCCCCTTTACACTTACTGCTCCACGTCCATGTGCCTTTTGCGTCTCTTCATTTACGAGCCACCTCATTCTTATAGTTGGGAGCTGATTTGATTGCAAGGCTGAGGAATGCGCTCGGTGTTCTTGGAAGCTGCCCTCCCTGCTCCCGCCTAATCTGCAAATACTAGCTGTCCCAAATATATTACGCCAAGTATCCATAGACAAAAATGAAAACATAATACGAAAATAAGGAAAACAAATAAGCAATAAGTGAATACCATCAATGTGGAATTTTTTATCTTTACAATATGGCCTTTTCTTACGGGAGTACTCAAGGCTGCCCCGCCGGCTTCAAATCCTTCTTTTTAATTGATATCACAGTTCGAACAGATACTTCAGTATAGTTTACTACGCGAAAATTGCTGTTGTGCAGCGTGTGATGAAGAACGCCCGAATTATTTTCGTCACATTTCTTAATAAATAGACGTATAATTTCCCCAGCTTAACTGTGTATTGTTTGGCCTTCACAACGAACAGAAGCTATACCGTCCCACCAAAAGTCAGAAACCAAATTAAAATTAATACGCTATACACTTGTGTTACGAACAAGAAGCAACCAACATGTCACTCATTGAGTTCATGTCTTCTCAGAACAAGAAACATTCTATATCAGATGAAGTGATATTGAACCTCATACAATGTTGTCAAAGCAGATATACTATTTCCTCGACTGCTCGCGTAGGCGGCAAATTGCAGAACACGTCAATATGCCGAATACTTACACTGTATACTTCGACGAATTCTTTAGTTCAACCTCTTATGTTCGACAGATGACAGTAATATTTAAATATGTGGTTTATTAAAGTTTTGGAAATATATCAATTTGTGCAATGTAATTGAATTTCTCTCACTATTCAAGAGAGATTATTGTCAAATTGCCGCCTTGCGAAAGATAAAACGTCAAAAATCGTTACACTAGTGGGAACACTTTTCAGGTTTTCAACGTCAAAAGTAATTTGTTGAGATCGCAAAGTGTGAAAGTGGCTTTTAGATTGTACTATCTCAGGTACTAAAAACTTCGATTTATAGAGGAGTATACTGCACTATAATTCATGTACAAAATGGCTAATATATTGAGTGTTTGTAAACATTTCTTTCAATAACATTTTAGATCCTCCAATAATCACTACGAAAATCAGAATTCCAACGTTGCTTTTGCATCAGAATCGCTTACAACACCACCAACAAAAAAATCTCTGCCGTCATCTCGAAAAACGAAAAGGAGATTGTTGCCTTCTAATCTCATGACTTGGTAAATGGAAAACAAGAGACGGTGGGTGATCCATCAAAAACAAAATTCGAAAACTGCAGAACTCGTCAGTGCAATAAGTCGCAGAGACAACCACTCATTTTTCATAATTTACTTTTATCATGTTACAAACATAAGATGTACAAACTTTTAGAATTTCGTTGGTCAGTCACAAAAGCTTTGTGTTCTCTCTCTTGTATCTGCCTGTTAGTCTGTACAAAAGAGATTGTGAAAGTATTGCATGTCAGTCCTACCGACTCCGATCTCACAGGTCTACCCTTGATTTTGGTACTTTTGAATAAATGTAAATAGAAATAATAATTATTATTATAATAATTACACTGTAGATAACTGCGGCTACATGCATAAAAAGTACCAAGAAATTCAAAATTATAATTTACTTTTAGTTTACGAGATAAAACTTTCCCCAATGTTACCAGTAATTGTACCTCGCGGCATGAAAATTCGTCTCCCTCTCATCGTTTCGCCTCTCTCCCTGAGGCGTTGCCGTGGGAGACGCCAGAAGTGTGCAGGATCTGCGGTCGCTTCCGATGACATACGAGGGTCTATGTTAATGCCTCCGCTTACGGATTTAGGAGAGGTGTCACAGCAGGAGCGGATCCAGCCGATTATTTTTCGGAAGGTGGGGGTATATTTTTGTATACATATATTTTTGTAAATAATAAATGAATTTGTTATTATATTGTATATTATTTAGAGATTCGCCAAATGAACCCTTTAAAGCAGGTAAACGTCGTTTTGAGATCAAAAATCGAGTTGTAGGATAAAAGAGCTCGTGCGTATACTGCGCTCATTTTTTTCGGTATTTGACAACGGAAGATCTTACAGCAAGGATGTGTGATAACAGAAGACCTTAGAAGTAAAATATATCTAAAATAAGATGTGTGGAGATGAAATAATGCTGACATTTACACAATTAGTTCCTTTTTTTAAAAAAAATAGTTCCAAATCGGAATCGATATTTTGAGTAATGCCTCAAACAATTTTAAGATGGTATTCGAAGAAAGACAGAAATATGTGAAAAAGATCGTTATGTACTACTATTACAGACCGTTTACCTCGGTCTGTAATAGTGGTACAAAATCTCTAGTTTGATATCCGTGGAAAAATAGATTGAGATGCAAAGTGACGAACGCATAAACCGACTGTCTGGCTTGCGAATCCCGCAAGTCCCTCCTGCTCCGCCGAGGCTGGCCCACGCCGCCTGGCCTGGCCGTGTCGCCGCGCCGACAGTCAACAATCGGGTGGATGTCGCAACGGCGCAGACGGGGAAGGGGGAGAGAGGTGTTTTCGTAAATTTCTCTTTACGACGCTCCTATTCGTCCGATTTGTATGATTGTCACGGCGTTGGATTCAGGAAGCATGTCGCCATCGCGCTATAAGCCCACATTTTTTAATTTGTTCTCGGAAGTTTGAGAACTAATTTCAAATTCGCGTTTTTGCTAGATTTTTGGAAAAAGGGCATCGTAGCGTAAATTCTATTTTAAAAAGGCGTCAAATGCCGTTTACAGATCGAAAATCGGACCATTCGTTCAGACGTTATCGGTGAAGTAAATTCACCTGTGATAGTGCTGCGATCTATTGAATTTTCCTACAAGTATTTTTCGGTGCATTTAGCCTTAAGGAACTTCTTAAGAAGAGAAAGTTACGTATTGCTGCGCGAAAAAACGGCGAATTTTCAGCGGAAAACTCTTAGTACAGAGCCCTGGTAGCGAAAAAGTGGATAAATCCAGTAGCTAAATTTAGGGGGGGGGATCCTCTAACACCTTTAAATGAGGTCATGTTCAATTTTTCAAAAACGTTAGTATTTTTTGTGATATAAATTTAGGCAATTATTAGTTTCTTTAAACCACTTGTTAAAAACCCCAGGACGTTTTTCGATTAAATTGGAAACTTAGCATAAAAGACGCTTAAAAGAAGGGTGCAGGTCTCATGTTCATTGAAATGTGCGATTGTGTGTGTGTGTCTGTGTCTGTGTGTGTGTCTATATATAGACGTACCAAGAATCGATTATTTAAAGATTATTATTATTATTATTATCGATTTTTTAAAGTGGGCGATGACATTAGGTCATTGTTACAAACTCCGCCTTATAACATGAATATTTTTAATTAATTCTCGAACGTCCTTCTCAACGGGGCTCGTGGACTCAGAAATGTGCTGACCACTTAAAAAGATTCATTTTATAGGGCAGGAGTTGTCACAATCACCTAATGTCATCTGCCACATCGCTCCTCCCCTCCTTGCTCCGCGCCGTTTTCTCGGCAGGGGAGAAGTGCCGCCCCGCCCCGCCCCGCCACGCCACGCCAAAATCTGGCCGCTGCCTCTGGTTCAGCAATACACTTTAGAATGCAGAACATATGGGAATAAATCCCCTTCCCCTCTTCTGGGCGACCCTGGTCACTCCTACGGTCTCTGAAAATATTAATTCGGCCCAGTGCAGTGGTGATAGCAATGAGAATGAAGACGAATGACAGGCAGAGGACATGGGATAAAGAACACCCCCGCATTGACCACCACAGATTTCATTTGGATCGGTTAGAGCTCAATCTTCAGCCCAGTGGTGGAGGTCAGTCGGATCGGAGCGCCCTACTTTTCTCGTTTTTTTTAAAACTCTTTTACTCTAACTAAAAATTAAAATTATATTATTATTCAACCAATGAAGTAGATAACTGTTATACACCTCTTGTTATAATAATTCTTTCAAATGCACAATAATACAGAAGTATTGAAAATATATTCCAGTCCGAAGATAATTGGCGGCGGCGATGGTGTGACGGTTAGCGTACCGGACTGTTATACCCAAACTCGCGGGTTCAAACCCGATCGAAGCCGTGGATTTTTAGGGCGACAAAATCCTTCGTACGCCTTCCTTCGGAGGGGAAGTAAAGCCGGCTGTCCCATGTTAGTAGATTTACTTGCATGTAAAAGATCCTCAAGCCTAAATGACGCCTCTGAGCTAAATTCAAAATCGCCTGTTTCTCGCCCAAGAAATACCTCCTTTCTCTGCCAGTTGGTGAAAGGAGCGTAGCGAAATTTGCGTGGTCAGACGGAAGAGCGGGCCTGATGGCCCGAGTCTCGCCACGTAAAATAAGGCAAATTCAATTCAATTCAAAGATAATAACCCAGAGCTTGGGAAGCTCTATAACAAACCAGAGAAGTGGTCACTATAGATATGACAGTCTACTTTCAGTTCCAAATCTTATAATACAGTATTACTATTTTGCTCAATTGTTCACTCAGTAATATATACAGAAGATCTAATATGTTTTATCTTGACCTTTTTTACAGGGGATCTCATGCATGAAGAAGCAATCTTGGATTGGGTGTTAGACCTCCGTGAATCTAAACCAGATGTAATAGAGAATGTTGATCGTAAAACATTGCAGGTGTTGATTGAAGAAGTGGAACATTTAGCTGTGTTCTTCTGTAAGTTGGCACACAATTGTAAATTGCTGCATTTTATTCACTTAATTCACATGTATGCAAAAGATACTTTCTAAATTTATCTAAAAGGTATACTTTAAATACAGTATTAATTTAAGAACTTTTGTATCCATCAATATTTCTAAGATAAAAGCATAAATAAATAAAATATTGCAATTAATAAAATAGATATTTATGATTCAAGTGGTAAAAGTGATGATTTATTTTGTGAGTAGGAAGGGTTGCTACATGATGCCAATAGGTCAAGTGGCACAATTCTATGAGCACAATAAAATCACTTTTACCAAGTGTGTCATACACTATTTTTTAGGCAGCTTTACTCACTCTCATTTTCTCTTTATTCAAATATACAAATTCCTTAATGATACATTAAGGTTAGAAGTAGCTGTCGCGGTCAGATGAAAGTATTTTGTTTTCTTTGTTGCTTTCACAGATTTATCTGAACACTTGAACATCATCTCGCTTTTAGCACTGGTGCTAAAAAATGAATTTTTAGCATGCTCTGCATGTCATGAAAGACCTGCTTTTACTAGTGGTTGTCTAAAAACAAACATAATTTCATTCAATTGCATTTTACAACAATTTGACTTAGAAATGTCAAATAGCTTTTTCATGATTTTATCAAAAATAAAATAAACATGTTTTTAAAACTGTTCTTTGTTTCTGCAGATGATGACAAGTGTGAAACTTGTCCGTCAATTTTGGAAGACTTGGAGACTATTGATGATGATACTGATAGGGAAGGAATTCAATTTGTTAAATCAAAAGATTCAAAACTTGCATCAGAGATTGGTATTTTTAGTTTTCCTGCATTGGTATACTATGAAACAGGTGTTCCTATAATGTACAGTGGTAAGTCATGAAGTATATGTTTTCATTACAACTGGAAATTTTTATACTGACAAAAAGTTGCTCACAATTATTTAAGAAATAAATTTTACACTGTCCTGTGTAAAAACTGTATTTTTAAAATATCATTTTTTGATTATATTTCTTGATATCAATATTATGATTTGTATCAGTGAAGTTGTTTTCCTTGTCTAACTTAAAATTTAAATTTCAGTATTTTAGTTTTTATGGGCCATCATTTCATTTGAAACTACATTTTACTTAACATCTCTATCATTAATACATAAAAAACATATTTGCCAAAGACTTTCTTTACCATTCCAGATATTCCAGTATAAATTTTACTGGCATCAAATTGATAACAATGAATATTTTAATTCAATGTTTGCTCCATTTCTAGGTAATCTTAGGGATGAGGACAAAGTTCTGAAATGGCTAAAAGACCAGAAAAGTAAGAAGAACTTGTGAATTTACTTTTTATTTCTAATTTCTTCTCACAAAAAGAGAATTTACCTTAATATTCTTCTCTTTGTAAATAACTTTGTAATATCTATTTTGTTGTATCTTTATTTTTATATCTATATTTATTTAACTTTTAGCACTGGAACAAGTGTACAAAATAGAATTAGATAAATATTTTCATTTTATAATTTTAGAGGTTGGCACACACAGTTTGTGAGAGAGATTTATGCATTATTTATTGATGTCCCTCTCATCCTCACACCAAGCTCCTCTCTATTTTGTATATATTTGTGCACTATTGTAGTTGTTTTTATTAATGCCTTGTTAAAGTAGTTTAATTCCTTGGTTTGTACCTGTAGATTGTACCTCATACCTGTATATTGTACCTTAAGCCTTGTTTTGTAGTTGTTATACAATACTGACCTGCTGTATGAAACTGATTTGTTGATTATTAATAAAGCTTTAAGTCTGAAGTGTTCTTGAGTTCAATTATGCCATACATTTGTTTACAATATCACTTTTTCCTGTTTTCTGATATTACAAATATTTTCTCACAACTTCCACCTCTTTCTGTATACCTTATATTTAAAAGTTCTAATAGTGAAGCTGATGAAACATCATTGAGCATCATTGTTTACGTTCACTGAACAAGACCTAATCCAAATTAGGTTTTAATTCAATTTTCACATATGAGGCTATACTGCGGTGCCTACCTCTAAAATTCATATGTTAGAATCATTTTTATTTTCGTATTATCATACTGTAAACAATATTTTGTTTTACAAACAGTAACTGTGATATTGTATTCAGATTTCTAGCTTATTTGCTGTATATGCATGTATTTGTTAATAACTAATTTTACACAGATGACGACGATGACGACGACGATGATGACGATGATGATGATGATGATGATGATGATGATGATGACGACGACGACGATGATGATGATAAACGTATTGATATTCAACGAGGTAATTTCATTAAAAATGTGATGTCACTTTGCTCTGTTATAAATTTCAGTGATTGACATTTGGATTCAAGACCCAATTTATGGACCTGCATCAGCCTACAATTTTGAATATTTTAATTAAAATGTATCAATTTTCTAACTATAATTACAAGAACAACATATTTCCTAACAACCTTTTTCAAAGCACTTGGATATTTGCTTGATATTATCAAAATATTATCACGTACTCCCTATTTTTGATCAAAGTCTGAAAATGCACAATTGTGAACATTTTTCCTTTATCTCTATAATTTTATAAACAAACTCTATTGTTTATAAAATTCTTGAAATATTGGTAATTCTACTAATAACCTCTCTGATAGTCTTTCCCAAAATGTAGTGAGAATACGTTAAATGCATGCCCTGGCATATGTCATATATTTCCTTCCAAACATAAAAGAAATTTAAATTTGCTTGTTTAACCATAAATTTTTTTGCATAAATTTTTAATTGTTGTGTAGAATGGCTGTGTGAAAATTGTAAGTTTACTGGGATAACAGCAGCCAATTTGCATGTTTTGGGAAAAATTGCATGGCACTCGCAGGGCCTAACAGTTGTCGTCTGCAGCAGGTTAAATAAACACAGTTTCAGCTAGGCAGCTTGAATGAGTTACAGAGCTCTTTTTCACATTCCCAATGTTTGCAGTCATTCACTCTTGATATTTTTTTCTTTCTTTTCTATCAAGAATGCACATGGTGTGGAATTTTTTCTTTTGTAAATACAAAACTACTAACAACTCTATGTTTGAGTCAAGCTGCATATTTTACATATCAGTTTTTAAATTTAATTTTAAAATAACAACATGAAATTTATTTTTGTTCTTTAGTAGCATTATGAAATTGTAGTTCATATTTTTCATGACTGCAAAAACTGTACTGGTGCAAATAAATTATAATTATATCAGATTCGCATTAACTTTGAACCATGGGGGAACTGAACACTGACACAATGTTGACTTAATTTGCTGCAGGCGATGGCTGTTTCTACATTGGAGTTGGAGGGAAAAGCACCGTCCCCACCCATTCCTATCAGCCCTACCAGTGCTGTCCAAGCAAGCCCAGCAAGCAGAGCTCAAAGAGTGCCAGGCCCAGCGCCTCCGCAGCCACAAGAGCAAAGTCAACTGCTGGTAAAAAGCCTACACCACAAGCCAAAGGTGCACCACCCTCAAAGCCATTCTCCAGTTCAAGCAGCAGCAAGAGCCGTTCTGACAGCACAACCAGCAAGCCAACTAAAGGGTCCAATAAAGGCTATTCCTTCCCTCCTAACCCATCAGCAGACAAGCCAAAGAAAGGAAGAAAGGTTCTAGATGAAAGTGGTAAATATGTTTGGTGGTGGTAATTATTTTAGTGAAAGCAATTTAAAGTTATTGTGTTCGTTATCCAACGTTAATACCAGCTATGTTCATGATCATAGTGAAAAATGATCGTTTATGTGTTAAAGAAAGGGGAAAACCTTTCCTTGCATGTGCTAAATTGTGAGCTACGAGCACATGTGAAGTCATTGTGACTCATCAAAGAAAACTTTGCAAAAATGCAACCAGTCTATTCTTTCCGGTACTGTGGATTCTGAATCAAAGAATGAACAGCTTGACGTCGTGTGTTTGTGCCAGACTGACATGTTGGGTGATCTCTATGCACTGAAAGGGAATTGGGAGGGAAGGGGTGTCTTATTCTTGTTCTGTTCCTTAATAAGCATTGCCATCTCTTTGGACAAACAACTCAGCCACTCGCAGTTACCCTCTACATCTTAATAATCTCATTTATTTGATGTTTACTATTAACATTCATTTGACTAAATTATCCTAATTATTGGAAATACTTATTACTCAAGTTAGAATGCCTCCTTTCATTTTCATTAAATTTGTTTCCTCTTATTTTTCGTTGTTTGCATTGATACATTTTACTTATGTGAAAATGAGTTAATTTACAAATTGAAGGTGAAACAGAATATCAAAAATATTTCCAGTTATTGTCCATTGTAATTGTGCCCAAGGCATTATACGTTTCAGAAATCATGATTCATCATGTCTGTATTTTTATTTGTGTATATTGCATATGTTGCTGCATATGATAATATTTGACTGTGTATATAAATATTAATGACAGTATTTGTAATTTTCTTGCATATTGTTGCAAGATTTATAGAAGGATTTTCACGTGATGACAATACTCATTAACTACTAGCCTCAGTGAGTAATATGTATGGATTACTCATAAAAACAGGCTATAATTAGAACGTAGAATAGTGTACCTTAACTCTTTCT